>JAFIDM010000003.1:45959617-45988213 GCA_023159025.1 Thereuonema tuberculata
GAGAATGAATATCTCCTGTACCTGACCCTAAAGTACAGCTTTAAAAATTCTCTTGGCGAAAGCTATAAATTTTTCATGAGAAACTCCATTATTTACCAAAATAATTAAAAGACGCACTTTTCATTTACTCGGATTATTAATTTGATCAAAAGCGGCAACGTTAATCTCAACATCAATTACAAAAAAAAAATGCAAAACAAAGAAGAAAGAAAGAAAGTCCCCAATGACTACACACATTTACTTTAATTAAATGCAAAAAAGAAAAGAAATGATCAGTATTAACTTAAAGAAGCACAAACTGAGTCACTTCTAATTGAAGGTGATCACCTGACAGTTGAGATATTATTAGATATCGAACAATTAATTTTACGTGGTTATGTAGGAACCACAGATATTTATAAGAAAATTCAATTGAAAAGAATTAACAAAATCGATTCTATGAAAGGGAGAACATCAGCAATAATGCTAAAACTGTTCAAATAATTTTTTCCTTCAAAAGGTATGTCGCATTCATTATATGTACCGGTAGTTCACAAAAACATTTAAGATTATGTAAAGGTTCGACAAGACATTAAGAAGACGTCGCACCCATTAGTTCTTCATTAAGAACTTGATATTCAGACAATTATTACTGTGATGCAGTTCTATTAGCAATAACCAAACACATAAAAGCTTGTCAGTCTATCAGTATAAAGATCTACTTATCAGGGTTACCAATTCTCTTCTCTACTGTTCTGCCAATACGATGCTATAGTTGAATAAGGAGAAACATAAGAACGACACTGAAACATTCTCCAGCTTAAAGATAATCTCGAAAAATATGTATGTTAATAATTGCATGCCATTCACTTTTGCAAAAAAAAGATTTTTAGCTATTGGTCTACCTTTCAGAATCTGATGAAGAGCGCTGAACCGATTGCTCTTGAAAAGTTTAAATGCAATTATTAAATATAGTTAATATCATTCAATGTGTGTTCACTAGCTTTAGCTCAAATTAGCTTTACTAGACCTTTTTCCGCACTTCAGAATAAATCCCTTTAGCATTCTAATTCAAACATATCTGCATATTAAATGTATCATATTCAGATAATTTATAATGCTATAATTAGTGAATTTCTATTTACACTTTTACATTAAAAATATTAGAGTATTTTAAAGAAAAAGCACAATTAATTTTTAATTATAATATAAACCATAAAAAGATAAAGTTTCTCTTGTTTTTCTTAATTATACATCTTTTATATTGAAGACAGTTAAAATATTCTTTGTTTCAATTGCAGTGACCTTTAAAACCGTGAAATGTCGAGATAAAATCATAGAGTGTAATTGATATTTTTAGGTTTGTAAATTTGTAGGTTTAAATTTTACTCTACAGAAAGTCCAGAATATTTCATAAATTTTTATATATTGGCTCATACGAACCTCTTTTACTAAGCTTAAACATATGAAAGCTTAATAAAAAAGAAGCATTTCTATCTTCAAGTTTCCAAGAGAAATAATGGCGCTCTTAATCTGCGATGGCCAAGATTCATCCGCCATGTTTAAAAGCTAAGGTGGTCTATTTCGTCAACTGCTCCAAATGTTATTTAGGTAATTACCATTCTTGTTTGTCATTAATTGCATGAAGACACCCTCAGCGGCTGTTTACGACAAGCTACATTCTTTACAACACAATGTCTTTGTTATATCGTTAACTTTTATTGCTCAATAATGAACATTCTTAAACTCATTAAGGTACAATATACAAATCATTTGCCGAACCGTTTCCGGGAAAGTGCACTCAGTAAATCCGAAAATAACTGAACATCAAAATTTATTATTCCTGAACAACGAAGCATTACAAATCGAAGACCATAACAATTTCGCAAGACAACGTTCGAAAAACCATTCTCGTAAAGATAGACAGAAACACGGTTTTAAATGCTTTACTCGAAAATATGTTTATTAATAAACACCGAATTAATCGAAAAATGATGTTAGAAATTATTAAGAACATTTCCAAACTGCAAAAGTTTTCCATGAGTAGTTTAATGACTGTCGCTAAAGTATGTAACAATAAATTTGTTCTTCTTGTACAAGGAATAATTCTCCTTAGCATTATTGGCTGCTCATTAAGAAAACTATAGTTATTTCTGAAACATGATTTTCAAAAATCAAAGAATAGTCACTAGATTTCAGTTATTTAAAATATTTCAATGATAATAAATCAAACCCTCTCCTTTCCAACCCTTACTTTACATGTTGTAAATTTTTGCTCTTTCGACAGATTCCTTTGTACGCCACATTACTACCCCATTACGTGATACCAAGGCAATTAACAAGACGCGTCCTATGAGTGACTGTCACTGTATGTGATATCTTTAAACTATTAAACTAAACATTTAACTGAACTTTAATAAAACATTTTTTAATGATTTACCATGCTTAGGATTTTACATATTTTTTTATTTGCTGTATTTTACATGTCTTATGTAACAAATATTTGAAGATACATATTTCTTTTGTATTTTATATAGAGTTACTTTTATTGCCAAACAGAATTTCAAACATTGTTTCTAATATACAAATTAGAAATAATGATTCTAAGGAAAATGAAATTGCCGTCTTACTTAAAGAATCATTATTTCGTAATAGCGGAGCCAGATGTTTAAAGACACACCATAACTACATAGGACTTTTCATTTTCCTATGATTTATTGATATTGAAAAGATGTCCAAAGCTGACAGCTACCAGCTTATGCAAGCAAATGTTTAAATGAAATCAACTCCAATGAATTTTTTAGAACGACCGAATCCAGACTGACATAAGTTACGTAGACACGTCTGACTGACAGCAATGCAGTATATCAGTATTTTAAGTTTTTCGGAGAGCGTATTTTTCTTAAGAAAGTTGCATAGTGTTTACAAAGTGCAAACAGTAGGCCTACGAGATTAAGAGAAGAAGGGAAGCATTTCCATTTCCAATCTCATCTTTCTAGAGGAAATCGGTATCTACAAAATCTATCTGAGAATGGTACTGATTCGATAGTCTTCATTTCCTCAACATGAACAATTATTGATTTCAAAATTACTGCACCATTCAAAATACTGAAATTTAACATAATTCAAAACGCTACCTAAAACGTCAATAAGCTTTGTCAGAAGCTCGTTAGTAGAGAAAAGCATCGGCAAACTTTGTAATTTATTGCAAACTATATCAGTGCACTGAAAAACAAAATAAATAAAAAAAATAAGCATTTTTTTTTGTTTGTATCAATCATAAGCTGTTTCAGTTTGGCATTCGAGATATTAACAAACAAATTAAAATAAGAACCAGTTTCAATTTGCTTTTAACTATTATTAGTTGATCCTAAATAGTCAGAATTATTGATTAAGGAGAGAATCCTTTTTTTAACCGTTCAGTAAACTTAATAATGCATTAATTGGTAAACTGTATAAAAATTTGGAATCACGAAATTGTATATATTTGATAAATTACAGCGGTTAAAAAAAATAAATTATGAAAAACATTCGGAAAAATAATTAACAAAAAATTTAAATACATTCAATGTATTAAAAATTTTATGGTTGCAGACCAATTCAATACAGAAATGCAAGATGATTTTGACTGTATAATGATACTGGTAGATGCAATTATAGATCGAGGAAATCTGATACAGCCGTTGTTGGTTAAAAGACAGATGTTACAGCCGCTATTACAATCAGGAAGTACTTGCCGAAGAAGAGAGTGCAAGTGGCAACATACGATCCGTTGGCCAATGCTTAAATACGGCTAAATCTGCTACAGATTATCTGCGGCAAATCTGTGGGAAAAGAACTTTAAAATGTGAAACTGCCACTGTTGCTTTTCGATAAAGGAAATTGTGAGAGATATCACTAAAGTTCAGATAAAGGCTATTTTGAGGAACATTACCAACTGGGAAACAACATTGAGATAGAGAAGCAGTACTCGCTACAGTCTGTTTTCATTATTTCCCAACTATTGTAAGCTCTCTAAAAGTATAGCAGATTCAAAATTTCGTTTCTATAATATCGTATTTCATGGGCGTTTCTTTTGTATCATGTGATGCAATGCAAACAAAATTGTACTTCTAAGCTAACATTTTAAAATTTAATATTTCTCATCCAAAAAAAGCTTTCAAAGTAAAATTCAAATAAAACGGATTCTAAATGTTGTAAATGCTTCTCTGCTAACTGTATAGAAAGTAATAAAAGACTAAAATGCGAATGAATTTTGCATTGTAGCACAGCTAGGCCTGTGTTGCGTACCTTGCAAACCTTCCAGTCTTCATTCATCTGCTTGAAAACCATTCGAAATTAAACTTTTTATTTAAAATCGTCCGAGATTGAAACAAGCGATTGGTCTTTTTTTTTAAAAAAAATATGAATGTTAAGCCTTCTCGGTCTCAAAGCAATGCAAACGCGATTTGTTGTGAAGCAACTACCTCCAAGCCACTCGTCTAAATTCTTAGACCCTGCTGTATCTCACTGATTTATGAAGTGAAATCACTCAGCTGAAAAACAGAATAGAATATCATCATCATAAAATATTGCTTCAAATCTCTTTCGGTGAAAGCCGCATCTGCATATTAGGCAGCCTCAGTCCTAGTGAAATCAATAAGGATAACAACACTCCAAGCAGAAAGAACTCGATTAAAGAGGCGTCACAATCTCAGATGGACAAAAAAAACAAAACATATAATAAAACTAAAAGGCATTTGCATGACTAAATAATCGTTTATAATACTGCGATCCTCGATGACATCAGCTAAAGCTGACATCTACAGATAAAGAAGATTAAACGGTCTACCAGTTTTTGTATTTAAAGTAGGAGTTAAAACGATAAACCACAGGCTAAGTAAAGATTTTTAAGTTCTGATTTTTTTATTACAAGCAGATGAGTTAACAATCTGTTAATTGATCTTATAACTTTTTATCTTTCAAAGATAACTGTTGAAACTGTACTTTCAACAACGCATTTAGTAATGGCTATTTTAAAATTTTTAAAGTTAACGCAGTTAGTGGAATTTTTAACGCCGAAACTCACAAAACGCTATGCTATTTTGTACTTCTTCATAAACATTTTGAAATGTTGTTAAGTTGTAAAAGAAACATTTAACATAAGCCAAATTGAAATATCAAATATTTTTTTTTTTTTTTGGAAGCCGAATTATTATTTGAGATTTCTCTTTTTCATATATATTTTGTAAACAAGATTATTGGAAATGGATTTTACAATATTGAAAAAAAAATTTTTTAATTAAATTTTAATTCATTTTTTTTTAAAGAAAAAAAGCCGATATCTTCCAAATTTCATTATATTCAAAACAGGAAATTAAATATCGCGTATGAACCGAGAACGGGACTGAAAAACTTAATTTAATAACTGTATCAGAGCTTAGATAAAAAAAAAAAAAATTCTAACAAAATCGGCAAAGTTAACTTCGCAAAAAATAGCGTAAAGTAACATAATCATCTTAAACATCTATTTGGTGATTTACCAATTAAATGATAAAGTTACTTTGCTCCGTTAAACTTAATTTAAAGAAAAAAAACAACTTAAATTTATAAGTTTCCCATACTAAAAATTATAATAATCATAATAATAATTTCTTTCAAAGTAAGAATTACAGAGTTGAGGTACAAAGAAACCAATATCTTATCAAAAAGTTCTAAACTGCAACAAATTAAATTATGAATCATAGTTTTATATTTCGAATGCTATTTTTTACTAAAAAGGAAAAAAATAAATATTAGAGCAAACGAACTTCTATTAAATGGTAGTCTACTATGAAAAAGTAATTTTCGAAAGAGGTTGAACTAAAAACTGGAAGAATATTATAAACAATAGAAGCAAAAATAAATAAAAAATATAATAGTATAGTAAAAAATAACAATAGTCATTTAGTGACAATGTTTTATTGCGAAAGTACCATTACTGAAAATTCTCCTAAAGTTCTTAATTGGTTTTCAACTTGGAAAGTAAAATCATCAATTGGAAAGTATAATCATTATTAGAATAATAATTAAGCATCTGTTAATCAGTCGTTTGTTAATGAGATTCTTTTAGCTAAAAAATTATCTGTGAATTTCATTTCTGCAATCGAATTCGACAGTTACGTTTCCTCGCCAGTCGACAAAACCGCCTAATAGCAGCCGAATTCCATATTAAACTTTTATAAATGTAGTCAAATGTCAACAAGCAAACAGTATAGATTGATTCAGCCTTCGGGTCCTCGACAGAAAGCCGCCAAATGTCAACTACATGCAACCGTGTTGGTCTCCGTGCAGAAATCCGACAAGATGGCGATACCGTTAGCTGCTTAGGGTGTTAGCTGATAGCATTCGGGGCACGGTGTCTCGAGAACTGTCGTGTCTCCTGGCAAGTTACAATTTCTCAGTGGAAATTGCCAATTTAAGTGTGGAATTCAAACGAAACGGTGGCTCGACATGTCGGTAATACATAAGGAGTTATCTCTGTATATAACGCTCCTGTCGTCGTTCAAGGTTTCGCCTTGATGACTGGCGTAAAGTAGAACCATCAATTTACGAGGGAACGGATCGGCCAACTTAGACGTCATAATCTTTCGAGTGACAAGAATTCAACGCTTAGGAAACTGAGACCTTGATAAGAAGACTTTCACCTCACAGTTTAAAACTGAAATATTTACAGAACAGAGCACTAATAGCTTTCAAAACTTCAAAAAGATTCGAAACTTCCAGGTATTTGCAGTGAGAAACTTTTTTTTTTAACAATTACTCAGAACTGCTTTGAAGGTTTATTCAGAGCAAAAATTCTTTAAATAATAATTTTTTTTTAATGGGTAAGACTTTCTTGTTCTTGAAATTTTGTTCATATATTTTACTTTTTCAAAATTACTTAGAATAAAATCATCACTCATCAGAATGATTTCCCATAATGCTATTTTATGCAATTTTCATACATTCTTTTGCATAGCAATTCATTAAACTTATTCTCGTTGATTTTTCCCTGAACGAAACAACATATGTCTTGGAGATATTTAGAAAAGTCTAAGACATATTAGACAGAAAAACAAAATACTGGCTTATCTTGAACGAAATTACAAAAATCATTTCAAACAACGAATCGAGTTCAATCCTTCGTTGGAATCAAGGTGATAACTACTCTAACACTGCCTAAGTTCCAAGGCAGTAGCTGTAGTACTTTGAAAATGATAAATAGGAAAGCTTCTCAAATATATATTAGACCAGACTTATCTTGGCTCGCTTCGTAGTTTACTATTCACACAGAATAAACCAGTAGAACGAACAAATTATAGTTTGTACATCTAATATTTAAGACATATTTTTATCTTTTCATTCGAATTCTTTCTTGAGTTATTATTTCAATCATCAACAAGGCCTTTTTTCTTTTGGGTACTTAAATTCATTATATGGTTTTTAGTTATAAAGAACGTTATTTTATACGTAAAAGTGTAATGTAGGTATTTTAAGTCTATATGCTTTTATAATATATGATTTTTTTTTGAAAATACGCTGAATACATAAAAACTCTAAAATTCCATTACGTCGACGTGTTTAAAAAACCTAAATTATTTAATACCATTGATTTATCTTTTTTGTTTGCTTTAGAGAATGCAGCCATTTTTGGTCGCATGCCAGACTCTTTAAAGCAAGACATAATTTTTCCTTGGAAATATAAGTTTGCCAACTTAATCGATTTCAAATGAAGAGTCTAGCCCCCAGTTCAAACAGAAGTGAAATTCATTGTTCAAAGAGAATTAGATGATTCATTTTAAAAGCTTATTTTTGTTAAATTTCTGCAATAGGTTTTTGTGCAAAAGTAGAATAGACAAAGTAAATGCAAACGCTATTACTCAAATCAGAAACACAAGAAGATTCAATACAAACAAAATTAGCAATGTCTCGTTTATGTACCGAGGCAAGTAGATACGTTGTTGATATCTTAATCTTTTGCTGAAAAAACATCAAAATCGTACCAGTTTGAAATAAGGTAAAACTATAGTTTACAAACAGAATTTCAGCAAACAAATCAAAGGCAGAAGAAAAGTGAATTTATTCTTAAGAGAGTTACACTATTTTCTTTGTCAAATTTATAACATTTTAATTCTAAGCATATTAAAGAAAATAGGATTTTGTGAAGTTAACTGGAGAAGCTATTTAACGATTACAAAAATCAAAAACAATTTTAGTTAAGATAATAAATTTCCTATTTTGTGAATGCTTAAAAAAATGGGAGTTGTAAAACAGATCAATATATTTTCAAGTTCTTTCTTCCATATTGATAAGTCATCCTGACTGACTGAAGGCAAGTTTAAAGTATCTAAACTTTTTACCAATCACTTGAAACTCTAAGTTTATTCTATTCTTCAGTTTATATCGTTTTTTAAATTTCTAAATGCCAACAATCTTTCGTCTTCTTTCCATTTATTTTTAATACTGCCGTATCCGCATTGCTGTGTTTCTTTAAATAAACAACAGTATTTCCAAAGTTGTTTTCTTCCTTATTCTTCGAGATGTTTCTAGAAAGAAAATGGAGAAACGGAAGCCTATCGTTTATTTGCAGTAAGTCTATAATAACAGTGTAGTGCTCCCTTCATTCCTTTCAAAACTGCACCATCAGCAAAACGACAAAGCAATTTTCTACACGGTTTTCCTATTTTTCCTCCTTTCTTTCTTTTTAATTCCAATGTATCATAAAAATGATAGCTGAATCACTTTTTTTCTTTCACCAGATTTTCTTCACAACTTTTAAAAAAAGAAAGACGACTTGAATTAAATTCTCTCTCTTGCAGTGAATATTTTAAAAATTTCGTAGTAGTCTACTATAATTTAAAAATTTACTTCTACTTTATGACATGTTGATTGTGCTCAGTCTACTAAGACTGCTGTCGAAGGACTTACAATTGTGGCTACTGTGTAAGCATATGGAGGCCTGAGCATACAGCGCCATCTACTGAATAAAATTACAACCAAATAGTAAAAAAAAAATCATCCTTTAATTAAAAATATGAGACATTTAAAACTAATTTACTTCTAGGATTTAAAACAAATCCTGCAGAAAAAAAAAACAAGTCTGTAAAAGTGGCACTTGTGGTAAAGTTTATAAAGTATCTATAATATTTTTAATATTTTCTGAATGCCTGAAGGAAGTTTCGTACAGATATTATATTTCCTTTAAACTAATTTATTTAAAAAAAATTTCTTGACGTTATTTAGAACCTGAAGCAAATTAACTAAACAGCAATGGATATAAGTACTTGAATTAACGTATTTTAGATTAAAGCTTTTCAGATAATTAAAAAAGGAAAAAAAAATACTTTTTTGCTTTAGGCCGTTTTAAATAATATTGGAATTCCAGTAATTGAATTCTTCGCTGATAAGAAGCATTAAGTGATCATCTCCATTAACACCGCTTATATCGTTAATCCCCTCGTATTATTCCTAAAACCTCGTGAATTTCCATTATCAATTTAAGTGAATTTTCAATTTATCTTCTTTTTTTTTTCCCTTTCCTTTCAGAATGTAAAGTATTTTAGAGTGTAATCTGTAGTTAACCTTAATTAAAATAGTTCATATAAATAAAAAATAACCTAAATTAAACAAAAATAATCAAAAAATGTAACAAAAATTCACAATGCTTCCATTGTCACTGAGCAGATATTTTTCTCCTACGTAGAGCTTGGAAAGCAATTTCTTCAAAATGATCAACTAATAAGAATCTTACCATCTTACCACTTTTTCTACCATTAGCGAATCCTCTGCAGTTTCTTTTTAATTTACATCAAAGTAATAGTTGTAGCAAACAATATAAATCAAATTACTTGCAAATGAACGATCTCCATCATTCCATCCATTCTTAACGTACTCCTGGGCTTGGTCTAAAATAACTCGGAAATGCGTTTTAGCCAGAAAGGGCCAACATTAATTGATATTTACTTGGAACTCCGAATAAACTAACTCTCCGCAAATGTATCGGTAATAGAATTCATCAAATATTTAACCATTATCTCCTGGCGAAGGAAAGTTTGGGATTGAAAGTTCGTAAAGGAGAAACGAAATGCACTTCTTTAAGTAATCTGTGATGAACCGAAAGACCCTGTAAGGGTTAATTTATTAATGTCTAGAAAGATCGATACCATTTGCAATGGAATCTCCACTTAAAACCACGGACAAGACCAAAGCTCAAGCCATTTTCTACGAGAACATCTAAAGAAACGAAATAGCTGGAATTAACGTATGTAATTCGTTTTCCTAAAATGTCTTCTAAAAGTTATTACAATATTTAGAAAGAAATTGTAAATATTCTTTGCATAATTTTCGGAAATGTTTTTTTTTTAAATACTGATTTGATGAATATATTAATAACTTGCAAGATCTTTTATCTTAATAACAAGGTCATTAAGGCTTTTAGACAGTGTCAAAGGCAAAGCGAACCCATAATATACACAATTTTATAAACACAATTTTATAAACAAAATTTTATCGGAAGCGATCACTTTTGACTTCCCAACTTCCGGTCAGGAAGTGGTCCTACAGGTCGGATGTTTTGGACGTGGTCATCTACTTTTTGATGCTGAACACAATGGTGAAGGTTTCATTCTAATATCTCTAACCGTTTGGCCACTACAGAGTGTGACATTCAGCCAAAAGTGTGACATTCAGCAACACAAAACCAATAGCGGTCCCATATGTTTTACAGGCAAGCTGTAACCTAGGGACCGCTAAAAATGGCTGGACGTACATTAAAGATTCTGTTAACAAACTTAAAAAAATACCTAATGTATTAAAATTAGCATTTCGAGGAGTGTCCAAACATTATCTGATATGTTAAAGTTATAAAGTAATTTTAATTAAAGTATATCAACGTCGAACTAAATCTTATGATAAATAATAACTTCTCGTCCATTCGTGAAAAAAAAAATGTCTATAGCTTCGTTAATCAACACCATACGTTTTTCTTAATTAGTTCGTTTTTATTATATATTTTTTATATAAATTTTATTTTTACAAAATTATATTTTTTTTTATCTTTTGATAAAATCCTTTCTTTTAATGTTGGTTACTATCCGAATACAGCTGAACATAAAAAATGCGAGCCAGAAGTGTTGAGGAGCCGCATTTGGCTCACGAGCACTGTAGTGGCCAGGTCTGGGTTTTCTGAACCGATTTTTGCAATATTAAACAACTTTAAGCATTAACAAGCAATTTATGTTATTTAAACGCTGTAATTTTCCATCGAACATGAACAAATCTTCGAAGGTTCTTTTTACTTATAACATAGAATTTCTAAGTTTTCATAAAACAGTCCTCAGTTAAACACATTAGAATGCAGACAATTCGTCTTCGGGATCAATTTTCCAATTCACGACGATTCTCTGCTAATTTAGGTAACGGCGAGACCAGGAAAAGTAAACCTGATTACATAAGATTTCTGCTCTTTAACAAATTAGACGAAGACTAAAATGCTGGCTCTTCTCTGTTTGCTATTATAGATTACAAGTTATAAAAAAATAACCGGGAATGGTTTGTTTAGATTCAATAACTATTAAACATTACAAAATTTTATTTGCAGATTTCTGTCTTTACCTTCAGATTCAGTTTCGCTGTACTTCTAAAGTTCAAAATAGCAAAGTAAACAGGAAAATATGTCAATCTAAATTTGTTTTATCTAAGCTAATAAACAGTGTATTCAGGAAAAACAGTAGTAATAACTTGACACTTATCAATTAGAGCTTTAGTAAAGAAAACTGTCATTCTATTTAATAGAACAAGGTAGGGATAGCGATTAGTAAACCAATCACAATGCTTCGCAACATCTTCTTATACATATAAGAAAATATAATTGATATTGCTTTAATTTCTTTATTACTATAAATGTGATTGTTGCAAAAGACGCAATTGTTGCGATTGTTGTTTAATGCTACGGGAATAATACGGGAATATCAGTCTTCTGATCCTTATCAGAAAACTAAAACAATATATTAATTAGTAAAGTCTTACATGTATTAGATTGTATAAATTAATAAGGAATTCCAGTTCATAGACTGAAATTAAGAAAGACTTAAATACTAACAATGAAGACGAAATAACTGTCAAAATCTAAAATGCTATTCCCTAAAGATCTAATTTAGGTCAGTTAAGTTTCTTCGTCATTATTTGACAAAAAAAAAAAAAACAACTATCATTTAAGCTTACGCTGATGAATTAGAATTTATCAATGCTAATAATAATTGGGTCCTAAGGATCTAATTTAAGTTAATTATTATTTCTGCTTCTTGTTTCGAATCGAATTAATGTTGTAATACATCCAAACTTTTGTAATTTCACTGACAACTTGATAGAAGTGACTGCGCAGATCTCTGATCACTCTACTAGAATTTCTACTCTACTTGTTCTCTTCTCAGAAACCTGTTGATACGTAAATTAAAGTTCTATATTTTACTTGAAATACTTAACAAAAAAAAATCAAATTCAAATAATTTATTTGTATTTTATTTCTGCTAGATTGACTCCTATGTAATACTCGTATTACATCTTTTTCTTTATTTTTAGGCATTAAAAAAATAGAGCCTGACTTTCTGATACAGTTTGATCTACATCTACCTTAACTGCATTTCCGTACATTCAAATAATAAGGAACAGAAAATATTTAACAAATCCAACAATTTCTCTTTTAGAAATGAGCATTTCCGTTAAAATTTACCAATTACCAACAAAGTAAATACAAAGAACTGTTACATTGATCAGTCGTTTGTGTAGTTCTTTATTATTTCTTTTCCTTTATTTAAAATAGCGAGGAGTGAAATTTATTAGGCCGTTACTAAGATGTTGTCTGTTTTATTTAAGCAGGATCTATTTGTAGAAGCTAAATCAACATCGTTGTTTTCTTTAGACCCTGCAATTACGAACTCCCTCTGCAGTGGGAACAAACAATCTGCGGTTAGCAGAAAATCCTTTGGTATTCAGTAAAAATAAAGAGTCATTCTCAAACTGAACAAGAGATTTCGTAAAACGACGTTATTTACATTAGATTTGCATTAGAACATAAGCACTTTCAGTCTGATTGACTGTATTTAAAAGTCAGTCGAAAATTGAACAAGAGATTCCCTAAAACCAAGGTATTTACAGGAGATTTGCATTGCAAATAAACACTATCAGCCTGATTGACTCTCCGTAGGGTTAAAGAAGACTGTTGCTGCAGGAAATATCAGCCACAGAAAACGAGTCTCGGCTTGAAATCTTGAGTGGAAACCACAAGATACTTATCTGAATACTTTAAACCAAATCTAACATTCCTCCTGGTAGAGATTTAAAAATGCCTGTGGCAGTGAAATCCATCATTCACTTCCATAGAAAGTTGCAGATTGAAAACATCTTCGTTCTATTCCACTTCCTGAACGTTTCAGTTACACAAATTTGCCATTGTTCTCACCGAAATCTGCAAAGACCACTGCAAAGTTCTTGCAGTTTCCACAAAAAATATGTAAATATCTCAAAAAAGGACGATATTTACATATCTTTATAATAAAATTCTAATTATGGATTTGTTAATATCACGCTTTCATGTCGTAACGTTTACGAGCACAGGATCCTGGCAATCAGATATGACACGAGACGAAACTTTGATCAGATAATCTGACTTAAGGACTGAAACCCATTCCCTGGATTAATCTAAAAGGGTAATAGCTTTTTCTTTTAGGAAGGAACTTTATTTCAATTCTGTTAGGCTGATTTTCGTATCAACAGGCGCTATTTTACGCTTTTTTATAATAACTAATAACTTATTTCGATCTTCCTAATACAAGTTATTTACAATTAAAATATAAACAACCTCTAATAAGTCACCTGACAATTGCTTCACTACCCGAAAGTAAAATAATGTACATAACGAATTGTCTTCATTTAACGAATTTCATCTAAAAATATTTCATATAGAAATAACAGAAAAAAACACTACAGAAATTATTTCTATTATAATTATTTTTATTTGAGCACAACTTATTTATACAAAATAATTCATTATCTAAATCCTGTTGTAATTTTAAATATGTGAATCCTCTATAAGCTGATATTTTAAAATAATAAAGATTTTCGCGAATAATTTCTTCAAATGAAATAATGCAATGAAGATAATAAATCATTTACAAATACATTTTTTTACTATTTGAGTGCATTTTATCTAATTTTTAATTTATCCTTAATCAATAATTTAAATTTATGTTATTTCTCCTATCCATAATTCTTTTCTACTTCCTCTTCTTTTCTTCTTTACACTGCGTGTTCTTTTAACCATAGATAAATAATTGAATTCGATCAGATCGACATGTTTATTGCAATGTGGCACGTGGCGCCGTCACTCGGCCGACGAGCAAACTACTATTCAGGTTCCATTTTCCCATTGGGGTTTGTCGTTTATTTATTAATGGTGAGGAGCGACGTGTCTTGCATGCCGAGTGAACATTCAAACAACCTGTTACAACCGCTGGGCCCTTCATTTCGTGAAAATTTCGTTCGCCATTCAGAGTGGCTTTTTTTCCTTCGCATTTTCCTACATCGTCAACGCATTAAAACTCCTTCAATGCAAAAAGAGGACGAAAAAAAATCGTATTTGTAAAGGAAAAGAAAGGAGACAGGATTGAGGGAACTTTAAACTTTATTTTCCTTTATATTTTCGATCTTTCTGTTTCGTCTGATCAATTTATTTGATGATGATAGATCGCTCTCTATTAAAAAGACTATTCAAAATTAGGAAACAAAGGCTACAGAAAAATAAATAAAAATAAAAAAAAAATCATTGCGTTTTTAGGTTCAGGTAAGATTCTGTAAAGTTTTCAATTTTTTTTCCTTACAAAAAGTATTGGGTTGGCCAAATAATTCATTCGGTTTTTAAATAAAAATAAATGACACAGTTTTTATTTTCACCAATACTTTTATTGAACAATGTCTTCAACGAATTCTTCAATGTGAACAAAGACGCCAAAATATAACTTCACCAATATTTCGTTTCTTTTATCAAGAATCTTTGTCAAGGTTTACATAAAAGAAATCATCTTTCTCTTTCTAAAATAAACAATCGTTAAAATCTAAACGTGAAAATAAATATCAAATAATAAATTAAACATACACGCTCTAAACATGAAAAGATAACAATTTGAAACCAAACAAACAATTTAAATAAAACAAACCTACACAAAGTTTAGCATCTCTTTTAGCTTCCTGTTATCGTCCATAAATTTATCAGAAACTCTTCGTGAGTTTCCCTAACAGCTAATTTTATCAGACATTTCCTGTGATTTCTAAAGCACGTGTAAATATATTTTGGCGTCTTTGTTCCCATTGAAGAATTTGTTGTTTCATGGAATATTAGTTTGAATTTCGAAAGTCTTCAACGGTTTATTCCACTATCTTCTGCCATCTTTCAGGTAACTTCATAATTCCCTCTTAGCAAAACTTTTTATCTCTTTGAGCAAAAAAATGCTCGATGTGCCTTTGGTGTCTTCCAGTGGAGTGAAGTTTTTCCATTAAGAGAATTTTGTTAAAGACCCAAATACTTGGAAATCCGAAGGTGCAATTTCTGGTGAATATGGCGGATGAATCAAACTTCCCAGCCAAGCTGTAACAGTTTTTGCCTGGTCATCAAAGAAACATGCGGTCTTGCGTGTTTATTGTCTTCAATTTTCAGTATTAAATTGGCGACAGCGAATTCACCAATTTTGATCAGCTTTTGTTTTAAATGCACGCTGATACGACAGCTGTCACAATAAAATCTAAGAAAATGGTGTCGAATGACGTTAAAGAAACCTAAGCGCACTTGAGACAACGTACATAAAAAAAAAAAAAACAACGAACCTTTTGGTCAACCCAATATTTAAATGGCAGGAAGGAAATAAGTTAATCTACTAGATAAGAAGACAATCAACATATTGAATAGTTACACAAAGTAAAGGCATTATGAGATTTTAAAGTTTAAAAGTTAAAATGATAAATGAAATACAATAAACTATTTTATTAATAATAATAACATTAAAACTTCTTCATTTAGATTTTTAAAAAAAACAACATACAAGACAAGAACATTTAAAATGTTTTTTTTTTTAAAAAAATACTTAATTAAACACAACTAGATTTTGATGTTATTTTTAATCTAAATTACTTAAATTCATTTACGTAAAAATCCTTTTAAAACTTTTTAACTTAATGCAATACTATATGTTTTCAAGTGATCCTTGATATGAGAAACGCAGCAAAATTCATTCCTCTAATAACCTTCTCGTAATTTTGACTGAAAGCTTAGAAGGGGCCCATTTCTTCGCTGTCATGCTTTTAATGTGTCTTATAAAGCAATTTAGATACATTACTTTGTTTGGTTAATACGTTTTAGATATGAATACAGTTAAGTACATTGCTATTTCTTCAAATAACCATCTATTTTATTTCCGTAGTCAATCGTTTATAGAATATTTAGGTATTGTTGTTATTATTTAATTATTTGATCTTTTTGTGTTGTTGTGTTTTTGTTTTTCTTTGCTAGCTAATTTAGCTAAATTCTTTTATTTTTGTCATCTTAAGATAATTATTTTTCATATTCTACTAGGAAACAAGCTGTCCATATCTAAGTTCTGTTCTTACACTGCAACTCCAATTGCTATGACTTTCAACATTTATTTTTACTTTTCATGATCTTTCATTCAGTAAATTAATCCAATCACTGATTTCCGCCGAGTACTCCCATTGTTCTATTAATAATTTCAAGAACCGATTGTTGTATAGAAATCAGATTCTGTTTATCTTCTACCAGCATTATCTCAATTGTCTGTTCCGTCGTTAGTTCGTCAGGAGGTTCGGTAAAGATATAAAAACCCTAACGTAAGAACCATTTCTTTCTTTTATTTTGATCTGCAATCTGCTTCAGACGTTTTGTATACCGGTAAACATAAAAATTCAATAGAAAAGGTTTCTACCAGCTAAGAAACCTATCTTCTGTAAGTTTCATCTAACATTCGTTAATCCACCGTCTGCCATTCTACTTATAACGAACATTCTACTTATTACGAACATTCTACTTATAGCGATAAGCGATGTTTCATCTCATTGTCATCTATTTTTTTTTTATGACATCTGTTCTGTTTTCATGGTAAATCCCAAAAGCAAAATGTCTCAAAAACTATCAGAACTTTTCTATCAGAAAACTTCTTTCCTTTCTACTGCTATTTATTTATCTTCGCCGTTTATAAGGCATCGTCGCGAAGAACTACAAAAGAAAAAAATGCACCAAATAAAAATTTGTTTCTATGTCGAGGTAGAATCAACTAATTTATTTTTCAATTGCAAATGTCAATATGAAAAGAAAATCGGTAAATTTGTTTTGGTCTTCCAAAAAGCTTCTTTCCATTTTTATTCCTCTTGTCTTATTTTCTTTTAGCATGTTCCTTATCACAATTAAATTACGTTTCTTCTGTAAGAAAATATTTATCATCTTTTTGTTCAGTATCTCGTAGAAAAGTCAGTCGTAAGTATTATTCATTTCACCAATGAAAATCCTTTGCTGACGTAATCCGCTTAAGGACTGTTGTTTCCAGGACGTAACAGCAACATCTATTGCTAATTTAAATATATTATCTATTGCTTAACTAAAACTTATAAACATAACGAAAACATTCTGGTTTTTGTATTTGGTA
Organism: Thereuonema tuberculata; assembly: GCA_023159025.1. Classification (NCBI taxonomy): domain Eukaryota; kingdom Metazoa; phylum Arthropoda; class Chilopoda; order Scutigeromorpha; family Scutigeridae; genus Thereuonema; species Thereuonema tuberculata. The sequence continues at coordinate 45,977,302 of JAFIDM010000003.1, forward strand.
CAGTTACGAATATATTTTCCTATTATTGTTATTATTTAAATTTTATAATTTTTTAATAACTTGGCTGTGTAATTCTTTCCTCGCGTTGCTGTTGCGAAGACAGCAATTTCTATGTTTGACTTCATGATTTCCAAGTAAGTAATCAATTATCGCCATATAAGGAGGTATTTCTCTGTTGAAATATATAATAAGTAGAATTCTTGTGGACATTTTCCCGACTTATTAATTTAAACCTTTCTAAAGAGATTAATGGAAATATATAGATGGAAATGCAATTATTTCCGAAGACAAATTCAAAAAATTATCAATTCATTTGTTTGTATGTATGTATGTGCTTTCCTAGTTGTAACAGTACTTATTCTTTTTCAAGTTCTGAGTCCATCCAAATTCAGTTGCGGATTTTCTCCATTTCAGCCGTGATGGAAAAAAATAGAATGTGCTAAGTCTCGCAAGTTTTAACTTAATACCGCCCATCCTCAAAAAAAAAAGATTCAACACTCATTTTTCGAAAATGGAAGCATCCAATCTTTCTTGGCCAGAAAGGAAAGTAAAAAAAAAGAAAACGTAAATAAAAACTGAGTAAATAAAGCTGCTTGTATATCCAAAGCTACCCTTGGCCGGTCTTATCGTAAGGAGACAGAAGTTTTGCAAATAATGGCCTCCTTTAAGAGATATTTGGAATTCATGGATGAGACGAGTCAGAGAACAGGCGGCCGGGTTTACGCCGTATAACCACTCAAAAGTTTTATTCCGATTAGCATCTGCATTACGCAGCGTCGTAATGATTTTTTAAGCGCTCAGTTAGTGCGCGAACAACAAATCAGTCGGCGGTTCATTTTGAATAATATGGTAATCTGATTTCATGTTAACCAAATTAAATCGTGATCAATATTTATCAGGAAGCCTCGGCTATGAATTATAGCCTACTAAAGAACCCATAAAGAAAACGATGTGCGTCAAGCACCAATAGGCACTTAGAAAAGAGGGTCCAAAGTCCATTATTTGTTCATGCCAAGTGCTGATAACGCAAATCGGAAGAATGCATTTCATTTGAGTCATGGTCAAAGTTATTTAACTGATTAAATGTGCGCTTTATAGTGTGAATTCCATGTTATTTCGTGCAGCCAAAATGTTAACTAATCACCTAGCATGCTAAGATCTAAATATAGTTTTTCCAACTATTTTAAAACAGCTTTTCAATGCTTATTTCTTTTTATATTGGAAACTGTAAATAAGGAGTGGCTTAATCTTCTTAAGGGCCCATAACCAACAGAATCCATAAACCATTGACATTTGTTTAAAGCTTAAAATTTAAGCTTTATAGATTAAATATTTTAATTGTCGCAATTACTACAATTCACTGACACTTTTATATTTCACTCATCTTCTTACTCTATTGGCCCAATTTATAAAACAAAATAAAATTATCTTCGAATTTCAACTTTCAAGATTCACACAAAGTTGGACATCAATATTTCAATTTGAAACAACTATTTAAGAAAACCTTAAAACCTTATTATAACTTCTCCGGTGCCTATTAAAGGGCAATTACGAACATTAGACCATATTTAGAAACCTTATTGAAGCGAATAATAAAAGGAAATAGGAAAAACAAAACTAAAAGTCACATTTTCTGAGAAGCAGAATATTTAACAGTACTTTGAACACTAAGACGAAATCGAAAAATGATCAACAGTTAAAACTAAAAGCAAACTTTCTTCAATTACTTTTTTCTAAGACGATAAGTTAAGTTCAGTTGTAAGATTATAATAGAAATTTCCTGTTAAACGCCTTTCCATTTACTGTACTTACTTTGAAATTAGTAATAAACTTTAAAAATCCTAAGAATTTGTCAGATACAGATAAGTAAATAAAAATTAAAATTTTTACTATAAAAAAAAATTAGTAACAATTTCGAAAAAGAGAAACAAAACATTAAATGTGAAAAGTACGAAAAAGAAGGAAAACTCTTATTATTAATTAACCTTAACCCTTCAGTCTTATGATCTTAGCCTTAATAATGACTTAAGGGTAAATAAAGTTTTATGTTTATTTAGACAACAAGTGTAAATAAGCATAAAACTTGTTACTTTTTCTGTTTTATTTGCAGACATTTAGATTTCTTGTTGCTTTGTTAGTCAAAGTTAAATATTTAATTTGTATTTTACTTTTACGTTAAAATTATTATTATTAACTAGATAATAAAGCCCAAATGATTAAAAATGATAATTTAAAAAAAATATTTTAAAAATTAAATGTAACCCGTAGATGATAAATCTAGCATTAAGGTAATCAGTCTTATTTTTGTTTATAACTTTTATAATATAACATTAAAATAATAACGTTACCTTTTAAATAGCGGTTTTAAAACGTTTCTTCGATTTTAAAAACTACATTTTAATTTCTTATTTTCTTTTTTTTAAATCTAAAATCTCTATGATATGTAGGTTACTACTAAAAGAAATGCTGGAAAGATTACGAATAATTTATTAAAGTAATTTTACTTTATAATGATGCCATTTTCTATTGTATCTCTAAAGAAGCTAAAAATTTGGAGTTAAAATATAAGATGAATCGCTGACAAAGTTACAGCGCAATCTGCATGCATTAAAATTTCTAGTTATTTTAATATAGAATGCTTAGAAAAGAGAAGTATTCTTTGAGACACTGGGTTCTTCCGTAGCGAATGGCGAGCCTCCAAAGATATTTGGAACAACACGGACAAGAGCCTCCATCTAGCGGGGAAAGCTAAAAGTTCAAAAGGAAAATCTTCACCTATTTTGGCGCCATTATTTAAAACAAAATCAGAAAGGATTTTTATTGATAGCACCCAAATTACTTTTTATGATAGAATTTAAATTAAAAATCTGCCTTACGCTGATTTCTTTGCTTTTTTCGGGCAATAAATGCATTGTTTATATATCTAGTGTTCAGTTAATAAATCCCAAAATATATTTACCTGCTCACTTTGTACCATAAATGTCAGTAATATTAAATTTATATTTTGAAAATATAAGCTTCATAATTTTCCTATTAAACGAACTATTTCAAATATTTAAATGTGTTAATGTTACTCTAGGAATCTAAAAATAGATGTCTACTTTGGCATTCGACTTATTATAAAAAAAATAATTCTGAATGTATTTACAAATACGTAAGAATTATATAATTAATATATATATATTTGAATAGCTTAAATTCCTATCAATTTTAAGGAAATGTATCAGAAAAGGTAAAGTGGGCTTAATTTATATATAGTATTTCAAATTTTATTCTCTGCAATACTGCAAAACCTTACAGAGAAGTTGCGAGTGGGGGCTATTTTATTGATGCAGATAATTCCTTCTTGTATTCGATATTATTAAAGAGAAGATCAAATTTGCTATCTTTATTTGGGTTACGTTAACACTTTCATTCATTTTACTAGAAAAAAGACATTTTTTTTCTTAGATTGTAATAATTATTTCGCGGAAAATGAGTTTTATGCCTTTTTAAGATTTTGTAAATAAATTTTTTATGTCTGCTTAAAACAAACAAAAATAACTTTTTAATAAATTGACAAATAATTGTTGTAAAATTTTTCCAATGTAGCATCTTCATTGTTGTTGATCTCCAGTTTTCAGAGTTTCACTTACCTTACAAATTTTAACATTTCATATTTAGGAGGAAAGATAAATAAAATAAAAAATTCCCATGGAAACTTTAAAGCATTAATTTATATATTTTTTGCAAATTATGGCATAATAAAATAAAAATTCTGCCAAATTTTCTGTATTATTAAAGAAATCTATGTATGTGCGCATGCGTAGCTGCATAGCTACGTCAGCACAACAATGGAATTTCGCAACAATTCCCAAGCGCGTTGCTAGGCAACAGGAGCAATGCACTGTTACAAATGGATTTCAATATTGTATTGCACAAATTTTTTAGAATTGAAACTTTAATTTATTTTTAGTTTTAAGTTTTAGGGTTATTTGTTTTGTTTTTTTTTTTTTTTTTTTTAATAAAAATTTTTGTTTTCAGTTACGCAAGGCTTCAGGAACGAAAGCCGTCTAGTTAACTTTAAAAATTTAAAATAATGTAGAATTAGGAAAAAAAATGCTCAGAAATGTAATGAATTCATTTAATAAATATCACGAAAATCATCAAATAAATTAAAATTTTGTTCCATCATTTTATAAAATTGTATCATCAAAGCAAACAGTAAACTAAATATTTTACTGACAAATTAAGAAGAATTACATGAAAATGAATTTTTTATAATGAATACATGAATACGTCTGCACTGATGCTATTCTTAAATGACGAGGCGATATAATTGACTTTTAATAGCGAAATTAACATTATTAACACAGGAAAATATCTCTCTAATGAAATACATCATCTTTAATAACTAATTTTCACGTTTTCACGTAGTTATTTCAATGAAAAAAAGAAATTAAATAAATTTTACGACATGGATTAGTAGATTTTAATTAGAATTTAAATGTACATTACCAAACATTTTCAATTACATTAAAGGTTTCATGCTATGCATGAGGGATTGTTTTTTTTTAATTTTAAGATTTAAATATTATTTAAATATTTTCAATGTGTTGTTAAGGCTTTTTTGCTTACTCATCGAATTTAAAATGAAAAATATTTGCTGAATGTATTTGTAATTTTTTATATTAATTCAGTAACTTTGCATTTTTTATTGTAATTTTCTTGTATTCAATCAACTTTCGAGATTTCGAAACTTTTGAGAAAAAAAAAGACATTAAAGAAAGCTAAAAATATTCGGGAACATTTTTGCAATAAAATTTTAATTGGATTTTCATAAGAAAATTTAATGAAATTTACATTAAAAGTTAAATTACAGAACTTATTTTTTAGCGATTTATATTTCTCTGAATTGAAAATTCCGATTTTCAATCTCGTTTTTTCTAAACCAAAAATTCCTAATCTTTAATCAGAAAATTGCTTTCTACAATTGAGGATAACAGAATCGATCGTCCTGACTTTCCTGAAAAATCCGCCAGATGTCAGGCAAATCAGGACAGGCTGGATTTCGATGCAACGAACAATAGGCTGTTTAATAGCATTTTAACTAAACATTTTCTGTCCATTTAACTCAAGATACACACGTGTAAACAAGAAGTGAAAAAACACTTTTCAGTCTTTATCTTTTTAAAATTTTCCAAGATTAATAAGATGATTCTTAACTTTAAAAAAAAAAAAACATAAAAAGACAGAAAGAAAAATATTAATGCAAAAAACTTTTTATTTTAGTATCTTCCCATAATATAAATGTTTTTCGCTGTTTCACGGCAGTTAATAAAAATTCAGGAGAAAATTCACTATGCACTATTTCTGAAGACAGAATCCTTCAAAAGCATGTTTAAAAGTGGTAATAAATACAACTGACTTTATTCACAAAAGATCCACGATTCATTTTCTTGAGTTCAAGTTAAGTAAAATTATATAAAAAAAGCTTAAAAGTCTTGGCTGGATAAAACATTTCAAAATTACGGAATAAAAACCTAATTGAAAGTAACAAACAGTTTAAGTAAAATTATCTACTTTATTAATTTTTAACCTGTAATTTGGAATAACGAATTTTCTCTTACATCTAGCTATAAACAAAAATTTTATTTACAACATTTTTAAAAATATTTTATTTTATTTTATTATTTTTTTATTTAAATATCTTGGTGGCGGAAATTTCGTAAAAATTTTGTGAATAAAGTCCAAATAAAATAAATAAACAGTACAACTGCTCTCTCTCTCGATAGCAGAATATCAAAAATGTTTTATTGAAATCAATATTTTATTGAGCAATTTTTATTTTCTTTATTGATATCGGAGTTTAAAATGTGAGAATTTAATATTCTCTTACCTTAAGTAGTCAATGAAGCAGCACATAGAAAAAAAAGAAAGAAAAAAATACTTATTAATAAAAAATATTCAAGCATAAATATTAACAAAAAAAAATGAATATTTTATTTATAACATTAAAATTTAATGTACAATAACTATATCAAAACCTTTTTTAATTAAATAGAATGAATGGTAAATAAATGGTTTCATTTTAATTAAGAAAAATTTAAGCTAAACATAAAACTGTTTTTAAATATTTAAAAATATTCACAAAGGTAACATTGTAATTAAACTTTGTGAAATGATAAGAGTCTGTCAAAAAAAGTCTTGCAAATGTAAAGGGAATAATTTTTAGAAAGTTTACAGATATTTCAAGTTGATGGTGAAGAAAAGCAATAACAAATATTAAAAATTTTTAAGAGCAGAACAATCAGATTAACTTTGTAAGACTAGTGATATAATTTTAATATCTAGGTATAGAAACGTTCGAATATATGTATATAGGTGTTTCCTATATATAAGTTGCATGGAAATATAAGAGGAAATGTACTTCTGAGTCCTGTTCATTACGACAAGACCGAGCTGTGAACCAAAAAGGATTGGTGTTACAAACCTCTGGGAGCGAATAGTTTGAAACAGCCACCCTAGAGTCGCACTTGAAAAAAAAAATAAGAAATACGTTCTTTGGTTCAAGAATGTAAGTGTCTAAGAAGAGTGTTTCTTACGGCCTTCAATTCACAACATTTCATAGTTTTGTTAAACTATGTGACTACTATAAAATCATATTTACTTCAATAAAAGCATCATAACTACTATATTTCGCAAAGGTAGGGATCCTTTGCTTCTTCAGGCTCCATTTTACAAAATTTTAAAATAAAAATATTTTGAATGTGCTAACAACAGTAGGATGCTAAGAGAACTTTGTAATAATCGTTTTATTTTAAAGTTTTGTAAAATGGAGCCTGAAGAAGCAAAGGAAACTATCTTTGTGAAATATCGTAGTTACGATGTTTTTATTGAAGTAAATATGATTTTATAAAAAGATACGTAGAATATTGTTGCTTTTCGGAAGAAGAATTATGTGACTACTACTTGCCCTAAACAGCTTCATTAGCTTATTGCCAGTATTTTACGAATTTTGCATAAATACCCTGTTTAAACATCTAGGAAGGCTAGTCAGAAACTCTCGTAGGTCGTAACAAAAAATTACTGTAGTACTATACATCTACAATAATTTTTCGTTACGACCCACGAGAGTTTCTGACTAGCCTTCCTAGACGTTGATTATTCAACAAGTAATGTTTATTCAATGTATTACTGTCCACCCAATGAGAGATGACCGGCGGAAGTTTGAACTGAGCAGCCCTTCCGGTAGCTGATCAATTATGTTTTCCTGTCACAATGGACGATGGCGTCTGTTTTCAATGCGAAAGACATGTTGATAACGCCAAATTAAAACTTCTCTCGACTATTTAGCTTTATTTCAATACCAGTTGCTAACAATAAGTATTTGTACAAATAACTAAATATATATTATTTATAAATACAATGCTCTTTTGCAAAGTAACAAGCGATTAACACAATGGCGGCGTCCTTTCATAAAATCAGACGGAAGTGCCTGACCAGACTAATCGATGATACATGCGCAGATCTCACAAAAACAGGGCGGCCATCATTCATTTGGAGGACAATAGCAACTGTTAATAAACTAAGTGATTTTTAGATGAACAATTACATTATTCGAAGTGCCGTATCTTCTACCATATCAAATAACTTCGACAATGGATGGAGTTTCCGGTGTGAAAAAAGGCAAAATGAAATTCCCAAAATTCCAGAATGAAATCTTACCAAAACAAATGAGAAAACCGAAATCTAAACGTAATCATGCATTTTGATATTTACTTTTTTGGTAAGCTCTTTAAAAATAATGAAATCTTAAGTAACAAAAATAAGGTGAAAAAGTTTTCTTGTGGTTCAGACTTAAGCTAGAAGTGTCCGGCCTTCTGCTTCTTTGACAGGACTCCAGGAAGAAGTCAGGAAGCCTGGAAAAACCATTTCCCCTTGCAATTCAATTTGTGCAGACAGCTTGGACTCATCAAGTAAAGATGTTGGGGATGCTTGAATCGCCTAACACTCCGCCATCTGCATCCTTTACTGTGTCTCCAGAGGACGCCATCAATCCGCACTGACAGCGAACTGACCACACACACAGCACGGAACAATCAAATGACAATCGACCAGCGAACAAGAAAGAGGCTTGAAAAGAAAATTTGCCTACTGCAAAGCTTCGACTGAGCTCAATCAGTCTGGAAATGGAAATTTAAGGAGAAAAAAACACACCCAAAGAAAAACATTAAAAGTGAGTGAAAATTGACTCAAATCATTAATTGCAAAATTTGAATAATTTTGTAAATATTAAGATAATTAATTTTCTTAAAAAAATTAAGAAACATTTAACACATTAACAAGTACAACTAGTTTCGTCTCACTAGTTGTATTTTTAATGTGTTAAAATGCTTTTTAATTGAACCTTGTGTGTTGGCCTCGAATTTTTTAATTTAATTTTTTTTAAATGATAAAAACAAGTTAAATAACCAGTTTAAATCTATTTACGTTTACATATATATATATACGTATGTATTTACATATATTTTACCTTTTACTGAAATCAAATCGTTAGGGGACTCAAAACACGCATTATCATCAAGCTGATATTACATATAAAAATTTGTAATAATCTTGATTGGCATTTTAGTCGCATTACACTTAATGAATAAATTGAAGTGTATTTCAAATACAAATAATTTCTGTCCTTAAAATAACTCCTTGTTTATTTACTTAAATTTCCTTGATAATATTTCTACAGGAACAATGAAACTTATAACTGTTGCTGTAACAGATGGATGACAAAGTATATCTCTCTACTGTAAAATAAATCAAATAATTGAAGAAACCCATAATATAATATAAATGAACAACTCAGGTAAATGAATATGAAAAAAATTTGTTAATACTCTTACATGTTTCGGATCTTTCATCGATCCATTTATAAATGTAAATAAAAACAGAATTCTATATAATTCTTAAAATCTTGCAAGCTGTATATTAAGGTCATGCAATATTGTTTATTGTTTAACTTGTTTAATATTTGAAAGAATCCTGTTTTTATTTCCATTTATAAGCTCTGAAACTTATAAATCTTCGGAAGATCCAAAACATGTATGAGTATTAGTATTAATATAAATTTTCAAATCCAATTACCTGAGTTATTCATTTATATAATGATAAAAAGATTCTGGCTTGAAACTTGCAGAAACTCCCAACTGAGTTGCTGCTATATTCGTTCCCTTTGCTGCCGCTGTTTCATATCTGTCGTCGTCAGTGGTACCATTTTCGTTAATTTGGGAAAAAGATGAAATATTTCATTTTTATTTATATTGATTAAATAAAACTTGATAGAATTATAAAACTAAGAATATCTAAGCGCCAAAAACTTACGTTTCAGTTTTTAACTATACAATCAAATTTCCCTTCAAATTGCTTCGATTTCGGTTTAAAATAGATTCTTTGTTGATGGCTGGTCAATGAAGGCAGAATAATTCAGAAAATAATCCAATACTGAAATTTTTCAGTAAAGATTTAAAGTAAACTGCTTTTGATCGAATTTGTTTAATTGTAAGTGCCGTCAATTACATTTAGTAGCGATTAACAAGTATGCTTCAAAATATAAGTTTCAATTTTAGAAATCAAAGCTTTTACTGGGTGAAGAGGAACAATCTAAAATTCTCTAAGCAATGGAGCCATAAAAATATTTTAAGTTTAAAATTAATATTTTACAATATATATTATAAATATTATCAGTGTTATTTTTATTCCTCGTTAAAAATCTTAAGAAAATAAAGTTAATTACACTCCATGTCTATCACTTAAACATTCAAAGTTGAAACTTTCTCTCACTTCCAATGCTTTGTATTTGTTTAATAGAAAATGAAGTTACAATTTTCACCATGCGATGGCGCCACTAAACAAAGGCCGAGAAAGACTGAAGTTTACTGACTTCCGTGTTAAAAGTTTTTGTCGAACGATATTCCTCATACAAAAAACAACTTCAAGGAAAAAGAAGACATTTAATGTAATTTATTATTATTAAAATGGATGATAATGAGCGGATATTGAGTCGTCTAAGTGGCGAAACGGGAGTTATGGGTCCCAGAGGTACAGTTCAATTCGGCTCTCATTTTCAAGAAGATGGAGTGGCAGAAGGCAGAGAAAAGTAAGAATGTGATTAGTATTCTAATGAGATAAACTCATAATTTCCCTCTTGTCATTTGCATTGGCGTTATGTCGTCGCGGTTCGCTGCAGACTAATCGGTTTAGACCGCCGGAACCAAACGACTTCAATGTAGTTTCATTTTGAAAAGAAAAATGAAATTACATCAAACGGAATCTATGAATAACATTAATACAACTGAACTCTATTATACGTTTCATTAAGTTGCATTTACATTAGAAATCAATTTTTAAAATAAAAATAAAGGAACCCTACGTCTCAGGCTTCAAATATGTCACAGAAAACTTGAAAAAAAATTGAATGTGCGTTTCATGTATTTATTTATTCGTTTATTAAATTTATACAATTCAGTCCCGTTAGGAATTTAAATTCCTATCAACAGGGATTATAATAATAATAATACAATATCTATAATAATATTATTGTTAAAGCAACATATAAACCAAACATAATAATATTCTTTTATGTAATATTTTATCTAATTTTGTAAGAGTATTAATAAAATACAGTATATGTATATAGAAACAGGTGAATTAAGTATCGTTACAACTTACAAAAATGTTTCTGATTTATTTTGTTTATTCACATTGATTTTTTTACGTCAAGGCAAAGCAGAATAATATCTTTCTGGATGTTCTTTCTTATTTTTGCTTGTTGAGAAGCTCTATATAAATATATAGTCGCAATACATTTAACGAATACGTTCAAATATATATCAAATACACATCATTTCTCCTGTAATTATTGAAAATTTTAAAAGTA
>JAFIDM010000003.1:45988223-46134267 GCA_023159025.1 Thereuonema tuberculata
TCAAATACACATCATTTCTCCTGTAATTATTGAAAATTTTAAAAGTATGTCGAACTCTTTATCAAGTGACTTATAGCTGTTTTACACATGACGACAAAGTATAGCTTTTTATTACAATGATAAAAGATTCGCGCTTGAAACTTGCCGAAACTCCCGACTGAGTTGCTGCTGTATTCGTTCCCTTTGCTGCCGCCGTTTCGTATCTGTCGTCGTCACTGGCACCATTTTCGTTAATTTGGGAGAAAGATGAAATATTTCATTGGAGGAGAAAGCGAGAACCGAGAGAAATGACGGAGGACGACAAGAAAATTGATTCCAGATGAAAAATTTTTCCTAAACCCTTCCCTCTAGCACCTGCCCACATCCTTCGCGTTTTTAATAATGGGGTCGGTGCCGCTTTGGCAGGGACAAATCGAAAGTCAAAAATTCAGTGGTATCTTGCGAGAGATGCCAGAAATATTGCTATGGTATTGTCTTAAGATAATGCGAAATTTATCATTTCTCACAAAGAACGAACAAAAAGGCTTTTCGTGTTTGTTTTTTATGATAGCAAAGGAATAAAAACACTTATTTATAAGTTTAGGATTAATATTTGCGAGTGCTATTTACAAACAGCTTTTTATAATATTTGGCATGTTTAATCCCTTTATTATTACGATGATTTTATAGTTGTATTTGTATCATAGTTTTATTTATTCTATTTTATTCTATTTACTCTTATATATTTTTTGTGTTCTAATCAATCGTCATTTAATCTATTGTATATTTCAAATTCTACCGTTAACCGTCAATTCTGTTTGTTTATTTTTTAAATTCTTTCCTTTGGTGTGCTACCCATTATTTCCTACAATTTAAAAGCTACAGTTAAATTCATTTAAAGATCACATATCTTTTAAATCCCCCAATGAATTGTAAAGCACACCAACCAATAGCAACCACTGTACATAGGGTATTTAAACTGATGCTCTCCCAAAAAATAAACAGATCCCAGCTCCCAGAGATTCCAGTTCAGATCCAGCTAGATTCAGTCTACCTTATATCACGAACCAAATTAATTCACAGCAATATCAACTGACTTGGATAACCGTAGGAAATACATTAAAAGTATTGCCATTAATTTTTAGACTTCTTTGCAGAATGAGAAGCATTATATTTCGCTTTGTGTATCTGAGCACTTTGAACTCAGGAACAGCAAGTGCTAGAGACATGAAATTTAGTAGGAAAATAGACCTCACCATGAGAATACCAAAACTATCGAGATCCTGTTTCTAGTGAAGGGTATCCTGAAATGGGGAAGACTTCCTATTACAATAATGACATACATTCGCTCTCTTCGATCAGCATAGAAACGATTTAGTAAAGTTCGGTTAAGACATTTCTCTACACTATAGAAATGGTTTTTTATAACAATGGTTCACAGAATAATAAAAATCTATGATTGACAGCTTCACTATTAGAAAAATGCTCTGTGTAGTCTACGATTAACTTCAATTATCGTAGGGCCTACGTGCTTACGAAATCCTGATGAATGTTACTAGAAATAAAAATCATCAGAAATAAAAATCTGATCTGAAAAGTAACGTTAAATTATATAAAAAGGTTATATTCAAATCTTTGGAAAGTTATTTTCCGGGGGAAAATAGAAAAAAAAAGCAAAATTAAACAAATCCAAAGTTTCATTATTGGAACTAAAGTGTCTCTTCAAAAACATACTAGCCTCAGAATTCAAAAATAAACTGGAAGTTCCTTAGATAAAACTGAATACACATTTAAAAAATTCAAAATTTTAAGCCGTATTGAATTATTTTTCAAATAGTAAATAGTAATAGAATACAAAGATTAAAGTTATTCACAGTAGAAGTAAAATTCATTTGAATAACTATTATTAAGTTCTGACTTTCCAAGCCGCTGTTTTGAAATCAATGCAGAATATTTTATAAAGAGGAAAGGAAATATATATACAAGATAAGCAACACAGAACTCAAAACGTGCTGCCATCTGGCGGAGAATGAATGAAGTACGGAACCATTCGGAAATATAAAACAATCATGTTGCAGGAAAAAAAAAATAAGTTGGCAAACAATAAAAATACAAATTCTATAAAAATAAATTCACACACTATTTGATGTCATTTAAAATGATATTTTTAAGTGTAGGAAATATACAATATATAATATTTCAATCAATATTGAAGCATATTTAAAATACCTTACACAGCAAATTTATAAAAAGAAATGACAAAATTTTGAGAGTTTGTTTTATTTTAAATACTAAAAATAAGGAAGTTAAAGTTTACTTCCAATTAAGGTTAAAAGAAAATGGAAATAAGAAATCCGGTAACAAGTAAGTCACAATTCCGAATATTAGTAAGTCGTCTTTAATAAGAGCGCTAGTGAGAAGAGCTTGTTCGGTTTCAGACAATTGGGAACGTTGCGCCCTCTAGTGTGCAAGAGTGGCACTACGGACGTGTCTTAGGCATATCAACTTTAGATTTCATAGCACGATAATCAAAATGGAAATGAATCCGTCATCCAATTATAAAAGATGGTGAGCTTTTACAGAACTGCGGGTTGGTAGAACGAAGATTTTATAATTGCTGCCTGATTACACTGGGGAATTTAAAAATTCCGAGAATGGAACTACGCAAAAGATGAATACGCGGGAAACAGGAACGTATTCCATAAATAAATTCGTTCAGCTCCCGAGCAAGTTTGGAAAATTTTCATTCCTCGAATGTTATTTAGTGGCATTTCGAACTTCCAGCACAACTCTCAAAATATGCCGATTTCAATGCAGAACATGTTCCAATTCTGGAGACTAAAAACCTTGCTAATTCTTCCTTAAATGTGATAGATTGTCGCTCGTTTAAAAGGCATTTACCTTTTTTGAATCTTTTCTTTTACGTCTCTGTATTTGCAAAGAAAAAGAAAAATTTTCATGTCGTCGCTCGAATTCCAAGTTTTTTGATTGATGGCTTCCGGTTCTTAGTTATTCTTATTGATTTCTTATTTTAATTAAAGAAAAGGGTAACAAATCCGTTTTTAAATACATCAATCACTTTATGTATGTAGAAAGCTCCTGAAACACATTAAAACCTCTTTAAATAAAACTTTAGTAATTTTTTTTTTAAGTTGTGAAAATGATCGAAGTATCTGCCCCGAAATAACTTGTAAGGTCTATTGAATATAAACAACCCAAGTATTTTCTGTTTTCTGTGGATTTACCTCAGTTCTCTAAATCCAATTTATTTTAAATCTTTCAAAGCACGTAGCGTTATAAGCGAATTAATATGTATTGAGAAAAATCAATAGAAATTCATTCTTTCGCTTTCAGTGCTTGAGAAGGGTAAGTTTTGTCATCTTCAACCTGAATTTTGTTTTTTTAAAAGTTACATAGTCTCTTTTCCATAAATATGAACGCCAGGTTTCAAGAACACCGTTCAGAAATTACTAGAGGAAAAAGAACTTGAACACATTTGACTTTGAGAGTCTTATTTTGCTAGAAATTATCTAAAAACTAAATAAAGGAACAATGAGAATAAATACAAAATATCAAAAGTCGAAATCTAATAATTGAAAGAAAACTCTTTCTGTTTTTTTATGTTTCCTTTGGGAATCTTTTTCACGACATGATAAAGTCACTAAATATAGGATGTTGATTCTATAAAATAACGCTATAAACTGTGGCATTTTACTGACTAGGCCATTGAAATGTAAATAGGCAAGGTCTATATCTACATGTTCATTGACCCCTGACCAAACCCTAATCTTCCACTATCGACAGTAAATCTTCCTCTGGCGTTTCGCCAAAAATTCCGATAGAGGGAGTTGTGGCTCTAAAATTTAGAAAAAAAAAAGACCAAAAATGCCAAAGTCACTGCTGTTCAGTTCAGTAAAAAGGCAGACATTTATTCTTAAAAAAATCTGTTGAACTAAACATCTACTGAGGCTTCCTTTGCTTCTCAAAAAGATTAATTACCCTAAAAAAAAATACACTTATGTAAATACTTAAAATAGTTTATAAGAAATCCCAGGATTTGTTTGCATTTTGGAAACCGTATGCATTCCTTTTTCCAGTCTTACTTCTTTTTATAATTTAGAGATATTTGAAATGTTTAGTTTTTATAATAATGTTTGTAAATATTAACTTTTTTTATATTAGCAATTCAAGACTAATTAAATTCACTACATTTACGTTTTAAATGTGGAACATAACTACGTTTTAATATTCTGATATACTCGTAATACATTTAAGATGAAGAAAACATACAAATGTACTAAATTTCGTGAACTATTTTCCTTACTTTCTTTTTTGAACAATTTCTATTGTGGATTATGTTTTTTAAGTTCGGATTCTACAAAAAATAGCCATTTGATGACAATAATTCATTTGCATTTTCCTACATCGACAAGCAACACTGATAATGTAAGTTCTTTAGCACAGTTAGTGAGTTACAAATTTTAAATGGAAAGCCTGGTAATCGAAATAATTGTGATGTAATATGACACTAAATATGCTTGGCATTCGCTGGCCAGGGTACATTACTGTATATTCTTGTTACATCTCCTTTTGGATCATTTTCACGACAAAGAAAAATGAGATCTCTAATTGTGGCTTAAATTATTAAAAATAGGATTTAACAATTACTCTTACTTTTACCCCAACTTTGATACGTCGTTAGATTACTGTGACAAGTTAATGATCTTGCAGTTCTAATTTTACCTCCATACATTTTCAAGACATACTTCTTGTCTTTATGCTGAGTATTAATTTTAGAGCAAAATCTCAAAGCCAGAATAATTGTCACTCAAAATATAAAAATTAATAAATCATGGAATCTAAAGAAATAAAGGATCACAAGTTTATGTTTGTTGGCACTGCTAAAGCAAAATAGCTCAATGAATTCAAATTCTACACATGCGTCTCCGAGCACCGGTTAGTTCCTCTCACCATCAAAAGAGGGCGCCACAAAACGTTCGAATTCGTTTCGAGCGACAGGGCGCTAATGTAATTCTGAAAACAGGTCTCCGCTGTGCTGCATTCTGATTAGTAGTAGTTCTAAATGTCTTCCCAGCTGTAAGATGCAGACATATACCTCTAGGCTTAGATATCCAGCTTTTAAATCTGTGTAGATGCCATCAAGGTCCCCCACCCCTTCCGTTATTGTATTTGCATCCGGAGAGGACAAGGGTCGATAACACTTTGCTATCCGTTATTATTAAAGTATTATCGACGCCTGGAAGCAATAAACGATCACAGATAACCCGCCCCTAATCCAATTAATTTGAAGCTGATGGATTTCAGAAGGAACTTGGACGTGGATTTACGGAGTAATCGAAGCAATCCACACAGTTGTATTTGTATTCGTGAGATAATATATAATCACCAGTAAATTACACCAGTTTCCTTGTTGTTACCGGGAATCTATTAGCTTTCCAACAATGAAAAATGTCCGAGGTAAATAACTCAATTAGATAACGATGAATTACAAGATGCAGCTTACGAGGAAAAACATTAAGCCTTTATTGAGCTTTTCAATAAATTTTACAGAAATACTGAGAAACTTTTAAAAACTGGCATGGATAAAGTAAACAGATGTAAATTCAAGCACTTTCAAAATTAATTTTTTTAATTATTCTGTAAACTTCTGAACTAAAAAACAATTTCCTAAAACTTGGTTAAAAAACGTTTCTTCCAAGTGATTTAAATGCAAGTTAAATGTTATTTAAAAGGGGATGTTTTAGGCTGCAACATTTTTACCAGATCTGAGTGTTTTCAATAATTTTGCCGAGTTTGTCCAGAAGACATCGAGTGACTGAAAAATTAACTCATTTGAAATGAATTACTTTTAAGCTACCACTAAGATGCAACTGGATAAACAATAAAAGAGCTAACTTGCAAAGTGAATTTATTATAAAACTCAAAAGTTTCTATTTTGTGCAATTGTGCAATTTGAAAAAGATTTAAAAAGATTTTTTGTAAACCCATGCAGTCACCATCCTACTATTCAGAGATAATTCTCTAAAACTTAAGTTCTTGGAGGAAGATCATAATGGAAAATATTATATATCACCATTTTGTAAATAGATGTAATGAATTCAGTGAAGAATATGATTTAGAATATAAAAAGGCATACATTTCCCAACTGTTCATAAAAACTATAAAAAGTAAATATTTCTTTTCTTTTCACTTTTCAATCTTGTGAATTTTAACACAATTTGTGTTTTAAATACAGTGTTTGACCAGAGTTCATACACATAAAATCATATAGTTTTTCTTTCAACAAACTTGGGAAATTATTTAGTATGCTTCAGAGTTCAAATTTGCTTTGAATATTGGTAAAAATATTGGTAAAACTTTGAATTTCACGTCAGATTTAACATTTTAATGAAAGCTATTTAAACACAACTGTTAAATAATGCTCTTTGATAACATCGGTCCCATGTGATTAATAAATCTGTTATGTTAAAGCTTGTTTGTTAACGAATTCACGTTAATTTGCGCAGAAAAGTTAACTTTTGCTATTCTAGAATCTTCTCACTTATCGACTCAAAATACGATATTTAATAGATCTAAATATTTAAACAAAGCCTAAAATATACAACTGAATTTCAATAATAGCAGCGTTTTGATTCAGAATATGCCAAGTCCTCTATAATTCAATCGCTCCATATTCACAAGAACGGTAATATTTATTGACAATTTCATTAAATGCCACAGTAATGGAGATTTCGTCCTTGTATGTTGAAATATTTACGATTACCACATTTACAGTATGAAATGTTATTTCCGAAGGCTTAAATCTCATTGCCGCGAACGAGATTCGACGAGAAAATGGCATCCAAAGTCGAGAATGACCGCCCTAATGCGGCTACCCTTGTTAACAGTCGTGCTCGGCAGAGAAACTCATTATGAATGAGTTCATACGTCATCATTTAGAATTCTTTTTTTTTCTCCTCGATGACGAATGACTCGTGAGAAGTCCTATATATCTCTTGACAGCTTCAAATAAGCAATTTCACAGCCCAGCACACTGCATCTAATAGGATTTTATCTACGCGACAAGAGGCGGCTCTCACGTGATTTCTGGGCATATACATGCCTAGGATTCATTCAAAATGAAATTTCTTAATAATAAACGGTTTGACGGTTATGAAATGCAAACGGATTTTAAACTTCAATTCTTGGAGAAGGAAAATCCAATTAAATGAAGAAAGACTCGCTAACCCCATCCCCTCTTTCTTAAAGCAGATGGTCATCATCAAGTTACTTACAATGATATGATTTATTATTCAAATCTCTGATAAATATAAAAATAAAAGTTGTATTCCTACTCAAGCATTTTCCTACTCAAAAGACTTTAAATAATTTTTATTAATGTATGATAATCACCACAGTCTCTCTAGGCTGAAATACGCATGCAGTTTAAAACAAAGACAAACTATCAACAGTCAGACTCGGGATAATGTGTTTTATATTTGCTAAATGTAAAACTTGTTATTAAGTTTCACGACATCTGTATGCACTGAAGGATAAAACAATCTACAAAAGTTACTCCATATTCCAACTAAGATATACAAGCATATCATTACATAGATTTTTAAGCTTGAAATTACACAACAATATGTTATTAATCTAATTCATTTATTTAACTATTATTTGAAATTAATTGATTTTTAGCTTTGAATTTGTTTTAAAACTTCAATCTTTGTAATGGACGAATTCAAAAAAGCTAACATACTTGCTTAAAAAATCTTTAAAAAACATGTGATACAGAAACTAAACCTAGGTTTCAACCTGTTAACAGGTCTTCCTCAGTGAATCTCAGTTTATCTTCAATCTTTGTAAGTTTCCAGAAAGCTAAGAAGCTTTATTCTATCTTATTCCAAGAACCGGTTACTTTTTCCTCAAACTTATATCTCACATCAGAAGAAAATAAGCTATGAAGTTTATAGGACTTTGTTGCAAGTTTCATTATTGATAAAGCGTATGGATCTTAACGATTTTAAGCGATTTTGTAGTAGATAACAACATATGGATTCCAATAAATATTATACCAATATTTATTTGCATGCTATATTCGCGTGTTCTCTTTGCTCAATGGGATTCTAACAACAGCATCGGAGAAGCTATTAAATCTCTATCATTTATTGAATTAATGTCGCTGAATCAACAATAAGTTTTACAATTATTTCAGTATTGGAATTCTGTAATCGTCCACTAAAACATAAATTGATTTGCATATGTTTTTAGTTGAAACGAAACGAGAAATGTCGCATAAACGATAAAAAAAATAAAAAAAGTAAAAAAATAATCTCTAAGTTTGCCATTACGGCGAATCCCTAGAAGAAGTCATTGAATTTCCACGCAACAGATACTGAGGTGATTCCCTGTTGCCTTCCTCAGGGGAAGTCGTTACGGAATGATTCCAGACCTGAAGAGACAGATGAAGAAGCAGACAACAAAGGAATGGATATTTTTCAAACATCTATGCCGACGCTGGGATTCGAACCAGATTCGGACATGTCTCCCTGTTAGTAGGCCGCCATTAAACCCCTAGGCTATGTCGGAACGGCTATTGAATAACAAGCTATCATTTACTTCCCTCATACATGGTAATTTCCATCTGCTTTAATTGCATTGAAGGCTTTTCAGCATTGATCACAAACGAACAAACACGATACAATTATAACGTTTTGTAACGTTATTTATAATGTCTTTATTGATGAAAATTCTGAGAAGTTCTCTTTTTTTGTAACTATTGCAAATACTGGGTTTTCTACACAACCAAATCAAAGTCAATATTGATTTTTTTTTAGGTTACAAAGCATATCAGCCATCTTATACCTGTTATCTGTGTTTGTATGTTTGAATTGGCTGAACTGAGTTAATGGTTGAAATAGACAATATTGTCTATTCGTTATTTCCAACAAGCAAAAGCGTAAATCCAACAAGCAAAGAAAATAATATTTTATTACAATCCCTATATTTGCTTTGTTTGATCAAGTTCTTCTGTCCGTTCCCATATTAAGATGTGGACACAAAGAACGCGAGGGACAGGACTCCCTAAAGCCAGGCAGCTCAGTGTACATCAAACGGACGACACGGGAAGCATTCGGGCTGTCAGGCGACTCGTTATCTGCCGATGTCGTCCTTATTTGTGGTCTCCGTCTCCTCGACAGAGAGCGCAGGTCCCTTCTTACCCTCGGGAACTAATGAACGGGTCGCTGTGGGAGAGGATGGCTGTAACTAACCTCCCTATGCGACATAATGGATCCGACCATGTGTTGCAACAGCTAGTTGCCAATAGAGCGGATAGGGAAAAAAAATCAAAAATAACCAACCAAAAAAATAAAATAAAAAAATAATACTTCATTTCTATTTTTTTACTTCGCTTTTAAAAACAAAATCTAAGTTAGAAAATGACAAATTGCAAGCTGGTAATCAAACAGTCCCTGAAAGAACTTGAAGAATGTTTTCTTTGCTTTTTATGAACACAATACAAAAGAACAAGACTGTATTTCTATATCAAACAATAATTGTTGAATATACAATTCAGTTAATGAAAATTTATTACATCCGCAAAAGACATAAGACAAAAAAAAATCACTTTAGATATCCACAGAAATTCATTACTTCTTTACTAATATCTTTCTAAGGAATCATCTTCGCCCTCAAACGACAGAGAGGAGGACCTAGGAAATTAAGAAGCAGTATCTTTTCTTTTTTTTTGGCTGAAATATACTGTATTTTACAAAGCATTTCCATTTTTTTAAGCACAATGCCACTTAACAAGGGAAAAATCTCTTTGTCGACTGTTTGTCTCTTCATCTGTATGCAAGAAACAACTCTACTCCTAATGGAGTAATTCATGAAAGTTGGTAAAAGATGTGATCAATTATTTTATTTCTTTTTAAATAAAATTTTCTAAATAATTTAATCTAATGATTAAATCTTAAGCTCTATACCCTCAAAATAATTCGGGACGTATCTTAAATTCAAACAAAATATATGAAACAACAAAATTTAAAATGTAAAGGCACAGAACGAAAAACTCGCCGAGATGTTTTTGGAAATTGTGATACCGGGAATCCAAGACAGACTGTTTCTGGTTATATTTTGATATTATTGTCCGTAATGTATGTTAAATTTTGTTATATGTATCTTGTTTAGCAATAACACCTACATAATTTAAGCGGTCGCTGGCAGGTATTAATATTCTTTATTTATGTTTTGATGCAGAACGTTATTGTGCTTAATTGTGTTTTGTTTATGTGTCTTTTAAGTTATTGAGCTGCAAATATTGGGTGGATCAATGAGTTTCAATTTTATCCGTACCTAGCCTGTTAGTCCCGTTTTATTAATGCAATCAATGTTTATACAATCAACAGACAGGAATGTAGATTATCTCATGGAAAAATATGGATTTGTCTGTGCTTGGTTCGAAACAAAAAACTGAACAAATAATAAAAAAAAAGTCAATATTGGCTTCGTTTTTTCCATTACTTCCGCTCTGGAACCCATATTAAATATTAAGAACAGAGAGTTTCAGATCACATTGAAGAAAAAAAAAGCAGTAACAAAGAAAAAAATAAATAAATGACGAACCATAGCTTCTAGTTTTTCGATTGTTCTTAAAAATTAAAAAGAAAGAAAATAAAGACTTTTAACTATAGCTTCTAATCCTGAAATTTCATTCAAGTCTATCGACCTTTTTTTCCCTCCCTACGTCGATGATAAACAAACAACAAAAAGAAAAAGGTCTTATCAAACAGAGGGATTGTCGTTTCTAGCAGATAACATTTCTTTAAAGCTCTAATGATCCAGAGAACGTATTACATTCACGCAAGGGTAATCTGTCTTGGTGAACGTCAACGTAGTCTTGGGACTCATTTTTTTCCTTATCCTTCTTAGGTCTTGAAGACCGGGATTTACCGTTTTCGAAAAACTGTCCACTACTTGAGATAAGGAAACCGAAACGGGAAATAAAAGAAAAATAGAAAAAAAAATGAATGGGGCAAAATATTTTTGTTTTCGTCCTCACCTCTTGCGTCGTAGAACGATAGCTAACGGTCTGTAAGATATCTCTCGGAAGGAAACAAATAGCGGACACAACAACTTTCGGATGGGGAAAAGACAGCCTGCAGCGGAACAGCGCCCTCCGGCGTTAATACGGTCAACGAGGACGGCAGAGACCTTGAGTTTCGAGGGCATCCAACCGTTACCGCTATAAAGACAGTCTCTCCCCCGGGGTCTTATTACTCGTCAGTGTTCGCATGTCATTAAGGAAATCATTTTTTTTTTCAGAGGAAGATAGTAAATTTCAAGAACTGGAAGATTTGGATGGAGACGTTGTTCAATGCCAGTATTTCTCCAAGTACTACAATAACAAGATACGTTACTATGATCATTCTATATTAGAAAATAAAGACTGTAAAAACTACATTTCTAAAATTCAGGAATCAACTTAATTAACTTTACTCAGTTTTTTATTACTTTATTTGCTTATTATTTTTTTATTCTAAATTTAGCTCTATTGCATTCACCACCGTCACCCCAACTTCAACTCGAATATCGAGAATAAAGCATTATTGGTTGTACTGAACCTTATTATTATTGGAACAAAAGGGTAAAAAAACACTCAAATGAAAAAATTCAAAGCAAAGCAACATATTCTACAACAATTAAGGTTTTATACAATTATTAAAATATTGTCACTATAATGGGAATGCAAAGGTACCAATCAACCTGTTAGAAATTTTATATACCGGTACATTATTAAGATTGATATATTTCCAATGAGGTCCTTCTAAATATGAAACTATCTGAATTAATGTATCAAAAAAGGTGATGAACATAAGTAAAGACAAAGATAAGGACGAGGAATATAGTTTTGTCGTTTAAGTCTCCGTGTATCAGTTTTGCTGCTAGCCTAGTCATTAATCCAGCTTCGCATTAATGGACCCAGGACATTTGAAAAGAACATACTACTTTTTCCAAAACAGCTTAATCTTATTCTGATTAGCAAAAGCCAAAAAAAAAAAACCAAAAAAAATTAAGATTGGTTTTTTGTGGAGACACTAAAAAAAAAACTAATTCCATATTGAACGCCAATTCAATCATATCTACATGACTCCTCGTAAGCGGATCGCAAACAATTATTATGAAGTCGTTAAAACAGCATCAATGGATCTACATATCGGTCTCCTTTTGGTTCAAGTGGATCAGATTCATTTATAAGGCTGCGCTAAAAATAAGATTGCATTAATTCGTTGACTAAACATTGTGCAAAAAAATACGCATTGCCACAAATATGCACCACCCAAGACAGAGACATTAAGTCATGACAATTGGAATCTGCACAGAACAAGTCAATGAAAATGGCAGACACACAAGTGTCTGTCTGCCATCTTATTGACTTGCTCTGGGCAGATTCCTATTGTCATGACTTAATGTTCTGTCATGGGTTGTGCAATGCATATAACACACATGAAATAATAAAAGTTGGACCAGGAATATTGTATGCACTACAAATAAAAGTAAGAAAAAAGTATTATTATACCAAAAGAAGCTGAATATTATCGTAGGAAATCTCCGAAGAGAGACACACAAGTGTCTGTCTTTCTTCAGAGATTTCCTATGATAATATGCAGCTTCTTTTGGTATAATAATACTTTTTTCTTACTTTTATTTGTAGTGCATACAATGTTTCTGGTCCAACTTTTATTATTTCATGTGTGTGTCAATCGAAAGCCTGAAAATTATTCCAACAATAATGTTAGTACAAAATACAAGCACTTTTTTTCTTTGTGAACTTTCTTTTTATCACTAAGTGTTTCTGTAAATGATTACATGGTGAAAACGTGATGCCTTACGCTACATCCGCAGTGGACAGCATTTCACTGGTCTGTCTCTTCAATATTAAGACTTGGTAGATTGATTGCTTGGGCAGAATGGACGTGGTTGAGTACCATAGAATTAGTTCGTTGGCTGCGTTACTAGACAAGACGACTTGAGCTCCCTGTGACAGGTGATCCTTTGTTTATTAGGGAATATATCCGCCCAATCTCGAATAAAGCCATGAGGGTTTAGTAATTAATGATAGGAGGAGGGATCGAGATTAGATGCAACGGGAAAGAAAGTCCTAACACGTAAAAACAAACACAGATGGCTCTGAACTTCGTGGTTCCAAACTCCCTAAGAACTTAAGAAGAACTTGAAGAACAGAGAAGCTACAGTTAAGCAAAAACACTTAGAAACTATTTTTTATAAATGTGCCTCAGCTAAAAGAAAGCATCATAAAATCTTTTTAATGAGATTAAAGTTGAATACAATTTAAAGAAATAACAGCTTTTGCTTTAAATTTAATAAAACAAAAGCTAGACTAAACTAATGTTGAAGTGAAGTAATTTAAAGTCTTCAGTAAATTATATAAAATTTACTGAAAATACTTCCAGCAGGCTTCAATTTTGTACTTTTTTAAATAAAAATATTTCTAACAACAACAATATCGCCTCTTTTCTAACAGAAAGAAAATAACACAATAAGTCACAATTAGAGCTTATTTGGGTTATTGAATGTATGTATTATTAGTAAAAAAGGATTTCATGTTACCTTACAGAAACATGATTGAAAACAGCGTTGTAAATTCTACGTACTTTGATTTCTGAAAACTAAAATTTTTTTTTTTAACAAAATGAAGTATAATAATAGTTGGGCGACTTTGTGTCGTCTTAGTTTCAGTTGCTGATAACACATTGTGGTTTTAGAATATGCGAGCTTATAAAAATAATTTTTTAACAATAATTCTAGAAAATTCAGGTTTCTTCTTCAGTACAATTTTTATTGATGTCGATAAGGGCTATGTCTCAGCTTTTGTTGAAGCAACGTCACCAAGAGGATTAAGGTTGGTTCAGAAGATTTTAATGTTCCAAGTATTCTTTCAGTGAATTTTATGGCTTCCACATGACGTGAAGAACTATTTTCCCGCTACATTAGAGTTCACTATCGTATCTTTTCCAGGTGTGCAACGTCCACTGAATGCTTCTCAAACCGATAAGTCGTGCGAGCGAAACGGGGGCTGCTGAATTCATACCTGTACGGGGGATACTCCTTAGGTACCATAATTTTCCCTGTGAAAAACTTTCAAAAGGATCTTTTTTTTTTCTCTCTTTTTTATGGTGTTGCTCTGGGAGGACACCAACGCACTGCAAACTATCTTTTAATGAGTCTCCCGTTTTTTATTTTTTCGGGCAGAGAAACTCCTCCAAAGCGCAAGAAAGCGTGAACGATGCGTGAATGATGAGAAAGCGTGAAGAATGTGAATATCTCGGTAATTTACTGCAAGCTGCCGAAGTCGCGGGGCCTGTCTGAAAGTGATTACCGTCCATCAGTAGCAGAGAGCCCGTGGGCGTAGGTGGGCTATTTTGGAGCATTTATTTCTGACAAGGCGGCGTCTTCCCAGCGGAACCAGTCTTTTATTTCAGGAAAAAAAAATCCTATTCTATTCTGACATTCCCTCGAGGTGAAAAAAAAGATATCAGTCACTGTTTCGATGGCTCGAACCCAACATAGCCTTTTCGATTGCAAATGAACATGGATAGATATAATGGAAATGTCCACAAGGGATCTTCGGCTTCAAGAATAATGAATTTCATCTTCTCTCAGGTCCCTGATCGACGTTTATCTTTGGAAAAAACAAAGCAATTCTCTTCAAAAAAACTGCAGGACCAGAGGAATAAACATCATTTCTCAAAAAAAAAAAAAGGATGGATAAGTGTTTGGAATTGTTCTGTACATATGTTTTTCCAATGATAAACGGTTAACGACTCCCTCAAAAACCCTCATTTTTTTATTAAAATTTTATATTGCAGCTTCCTTTTTTAGGTATAAATCCTGGAGTTACTGATCAATAATCAATTTCCTCAATTTTTGCTTACATAATTGCGAACGAAAAGTTCAGTTTTTTTCTTTTTCAACTTTTTTTTTTTGTCACAATGTCTTTGTTTTCAGACTAAAAAAGAAGTCGAAGATACGAAGAAGTAATCTAAAAGTAATCTAAAATATACATTGTATATTTTCAGAAATTTTCAGTTTTTAATTACCGAGCTTCAGAACAAAGTTGAATGTAATTTTTAGATATTTTTTATTCCATTCTCACGCTATATCTGCCACCCTTGTAACTCATACTGTGAGAGGCTGAAAATACACACGAGGTTAGAGAAAGAAAAAAACACACTTCGTAAGATGAACTAGCTTTAAATGCTTTCTTTTGACTATTTTAAGAAAAATTAATTGTACGAGTTTCATTTACTTTCCCAAATTCTTCACTTCAGGAAATGACGTTAGTCAGTTTGTGATTATTTCAGGCCAAACGCTTTCATTACAACATGAAAAGGATTAACTTCCTTTAAGACGTTCACTACATATTTATTTTTTGATAGGAATAATTATTCATTTATGATTCGTACCCTGTGCTTGCTGCCCAAAATTCACACTTTAAAGCTCTTAGCATCAAAAACGGTTCGATCTGGAAAGGTCACTGGTTATTTTAAGGACTAACTTGGATGAAACCTAAAATTTTGAAATTAGGCCTCGTAAACTGGTGTAAACAGACAACCTAAAATATTCAAGAACATTAATCAAAAGAACCTAGAAAACACACGGCTTTCGAGAACAATAGACCGCTAAACAATGCGTAAAGAGTTGTTTCACACAACACATTCCACTGAAGTCAAGATCATTATTAAGTTCTCTATTACAGACTTTAGGAACTTAATGCTCATAACAAAAAACGTAAGTCTAGAAATGATGAAGTTTGAAAATAAAGCAAATAAGAAAACGTATTTTTGTTTTGTTTTCTTATTTGCTTTATTTTCAACGATTGTAATTAAAAACTCTGCTGTTGAAATATAAAAAAATGAACAGTGAATTGAAGAGATATAAAGTAAAGCTCAAACTTTATAAGACGAGAGTTGTTAAGTAAATATTAAAATATTGCGAAGGGTATCTAAAGGCAAAGGCACAAAATATTACAGTAGTTAAATATGATGGAAAGACTTATTTCTTATGTGAAATATACGAGATCGCTGAGAATTTAGTTTAGATCTGAAGTGATACTCCAACGATTATTTCTATGAACGAAGTGATTGTTTTCTTCAGATTCTTCTGCTTCCAACTAACAATCATTGTCGTAATTCTATCATAATCTCTTGATTTTCGTTAACCTTCTCGACAAAAGTCACTCAGTAAACAGACAGTCAAGATTCGTTGACCTCCAAAACCTCAATTCTGCTTCGAATTTTCCATTATCATTAAAGTAATTTCGCAACGGAGATTAGGATTCAACAATTTTAATCCAAAATCATTTGTTATAATTTCCTTTCTTCTTTTTTTTTGTTTTCGAAAAAAAGAAAAAAAGTTTTAGAGTTATATAAAACAAAATAGACGCTTGAAATGGGTTATCGAAACTTCCTTACATAGAAGACTGTCACACACATCTACAGCAGAGTTTCAATCATGTAAGATGATTCGTGTAATAGGCAAATAAAACTTTCTTTTGCATAATAGGCTTTTGAATGAAAAACCTTCTTAGATCTTCCAATATACTGTACAAAAAAAGCAGCAGATACAAGTCACCTGAATGATCAAAAAAAAGCTATTCTGGCTCTCTTACTTTACAATTTCTTGGAGAATTCATTAAAATTTTTTCTTTAACATCTAAATATATTGGATATTTCCTTCTGCTATTTTCTGCTGTTTATTTCTTCTATACTAATCTGAGCAGTGAACAAGTAAAATTTGAATTACATTAGGAATATAATAATCTAAGAATAAGTTTTACATCTGCAGCAGTTGTTTGATCTACTAGCAAATATCCTTATTTTTAGAATTCATGATTTTCTGACAAATATCTACTTCACGAACTTCTCAGGACACAGATAAAAGATGGAAATGAGTTGGAACACTTCTGGAAACATTTGGGAACGCTATTATTCCTTATTACCACCAGCGTTGAACTGAATCGATGCTGACTGAAAATTTTTATGATAAGATTATCGCCACCACAAAAGGGATTACAGACCATTTTCATTACCAAGAAGCCGAACAAAAACTTTCTCACAAAAACAATCATCAGACGGTGGAAGCAAGCAAAAGAATTCAAATGGCCATTTCATGATAGAGAATAATGTCAAAACTTTCTGAAGCATAAATTTAGTCTGTCATGTTTTCCCTTCATGGAGATGTTTATTCAATAGAAAAAAAAGCTTGATTTATTCCCTTTACTTTCCAAATTACGGAAGTCTTAGAATACGACACGCAAAATACCTTAATTATAATATATTTGAAAGTTGTAAATGCGGACAGATTTAAAAATCCCAACTATGTGTTATTCCAATTACATAATAAAGCTTTAAATTTGTTATTTATACTACGTAGTCCTTAAATTTGTTATTCATGTTTGTAGTCTTGTTCTATTTAAACAAACTAAATATATTAAAATTTTTTGATACAACATTGATTTAACGACATTCAATAAATTTGGTCATTAATTTTAATAAAGTAATTCAACTTTTAATCACAATATATGTATATCGGTATATATATATATATATATAGCTGGATCTTTTATTAGCTGATAAACATATGAATAGATCATATGACTAAATAGTAATAAATGCATTAAAATTCCATGAAATTATAATCGATGTCCTTTTATTATTATTAGATACACGATATATAAGCAAAACTTAGCTTTAATAATTTACGATTCACGAATGGCGGCTAGGATATAGCTTTTTTTTTTATAGTTGGAAGTTAATCTCTTTTTAAACAATTGTAGATAGGCATTAATAAATTACTACGCGCTAATTTACAATATAACATTTTGTTTCACTAAATCAGTTGTTCACAGTTTAAATCCAATATTCAGGCTGAGAAAAACCGATAGAAAAACTCAGACTCAGTATATAAGATACGAAACTGCAGAATCAATACAGGCTTCATTTATCTAAGTAAGAGATAAATGAATTGCAGTATAGATTATTACAATAAATCTTTGATTCTGCTTGGCGTTAATTACGGTAAAACTACTTTGGCCAGGTAACGCTGGCAGACTGAAAGATTGTTAACCCACAAAAGAAAATAAAGAAAATAAAATTGTGTGTAAATAAAATATCTTGTTTAAAAAACTTGTAAAACAAATTTACAAGAGTTTTACTTTAAAACGGAAGAATTTTAAAGATTAAAAGTCTTAAATATTAACTTAATTAAATTATTTGAGAAAGAGGGGAGAAAAGTAATTTAGATATGTTCTACGTAAGAATTAAGACAGAGTGCATCAGTTTTAAGCGAAAAATCGTTAATTTTGCTTCTTTTTTTTGTTATTACATGGATAAATGCATCCTCTCTTAAAAAATAAAAAGGTACTATAAAAGCAGATGGTGAATAGATAATTAAATGTCCACATATGTTTTTATCAATCACAAATTAAAAACATCGACAATAAAAATTAACTTGCCTTAAATTTAAAAAAAAAAAAGGATTTATAACCTTAATCTTTACAAAGGACAGTACTTCAGTGAAGATAAGGAAAACTTTGTGTGCGTATTTTAAATTTTAAATTTGTATTTTATTTTGTTCAACTCTCCCCCCAACACATAAATTTAATAAACATGCTAAATGTTAATAAAACAGAAAGCAATTGAACTGAAAACTTATATTTTTTTAAAAAACATTATACTAATGTTTATCAAATTCACATAAAAAAAGCAAAGAAAAAAATGAGTTATGCAACACATTTCATTAAAAAAAATTAAGATTATACGACATAAGCAATTTCAAGTATATTTTAAGATATTTTAAGATTTAAAATTTATCGAATTTCGAAATAATATTTCGAATACTGCAACTGTAACTGATGTATATTTCTGCTTTAACATGTTTGAACCAACAATTTATTATATTTAAGGTGAACGTAAATAAAACATTGGTCAAGTCCAGAAATGCCACTTTGCTAAATGTCTGACACTACTAAATCTCTTCTCACTACTACTGACAGGAAACTATATTTCAAGAAGACTTTTTTTTTTGTCTCTTGAAGTTGACATGCGGGAGTTAGATAGAATCCTGAAGCAGTGTTCTATAAGTGTAAAAGAGAGGAAGAAGGGAGGTAAGGAGAAGACGGGAGAGGGGGAGAATGGAGACACTAAAGAAAAAAAGCGTAGACTAGAAAGAGAAAGAAAGAAAGAAAAAGAGGGGTCCAATTCAACCAAAATCCTTTCAATTCTTATAATCAGAACGGAAACATAAATCAACCAATCGAAATCGTGTTCTCTCTCTTTCCTTTTTTCCTGTGACGTTTTTCTGATTGGCAGAACAGATTAAACAAAGACCGAGACTTAAGGGAGAAAACGAACACTCCGATTTTTTGAATATCAACAAACAAACAAACAAACCCAAGGGGGCGAAAAAAAGAACGAATTAGAGAATGAAGGTATTAGGAAAAAAAAAGTGGATGGGATAATTCTTTTGCAACGAAAACACACCGTTACAGCGCACTTATCTGCTAATGGTCCTTACACTGTTTTCATACCGGCTAACAAGGATAGGAAATTACCTTTCATGTCAGAAAAAGGATATGTGTGTGTGTCTCGTTCCCCCTGCTTAACACTTCAACGGATGGTGAAGAAGAATCATTTATCTTCTTCTCCTTGTAACTCTGGACAAAAGCAAGATACTGCATAAATGCTGGTCGCAATGTCAACAAACGGTATAAATTCTTTTCTGATTTAAGAAATGGACATGATGCTGCATTTAATGCTCTAATAATATGTCAGTTTCTCTTATCTCAAAAAAACAGCTTTAAGTAGCGTACTTCAAGTGCCATAAAAACTGATAAAAAATTCAAAGAAATGAAACTCTTAAGGTATTTACGTAAGTTTTAATTTTAAAGCCTAGTAGCTAATAAAAAAAAAAAAACTGATTAACCTGAATATTTACTTATAAAAGAATAAATGATACCATCAAATTATTTTAAAGTCTTCTTTTAAGAATAGTTCAGGGGCTGAAAGGGCTTATTCTTCGGCTTTCAGTTCGAGATTTGACTCTTGACCAAGTATTGAGTTTGTTTTATTTTTTTTTTTATTTTTTATCCTCATCGTATTTTTTCCGAAAAGAGCTCTAACTTTCATCAAACATCTCTCAAATGGGATCAAACAAACTTCTACTCCTACAAATTAGATTTTCTAGGCTGATGGTCGCTTGAGCCTCTGTTTCCTAATGTCGATTATTGTTCGAAATTACAGATGATAGTTGTATCAACTTACAAATCTGTAAAGTCAAGTCTAATATTTTTTCCAAGTAGAAAGTTTAACGTGAGAAATTTGTCTCTGATATTTTTTATTAGACTACATCTGAACCAATCAGATTTATTACTGTTTATTACTGTGCATATCGGGCTGCCAAAATTGTTTTTGTCTGTAGTTTTCTACGCAACGAGGAAACAGACTAAAATTTACCAGCACATCAATCTTGTAAGCTTATAATCTGAAACAGAAACTTACTGCTACGCATATTCCGCTTTCTTTCTGAACTTAAATGTCCCATGTCCTTCCGCCTTCTAACTATCAATATTTCCTGTCTGCGATTGGAGGAAAACAAATTCAAAATTCCGGTAAATAAGAAAACAGATTGCATTCACAGATTGGTAAAATGCAATCACAACATTCAGAAAGGTAAAAATCGATGGACAACTTTGAATTCGAACTATTTTATTTGCGGCATTACACAAACCAGCAAACTTTTGAATGTTCTTCGTGGAAGGAAATATAGAAGAAAAGACTAAAATAGTTAATGTTACTCTAATTTTAGCGCAACATAAATACTTTAGAAATTTCTAAATTACGAAAACCTTGTTCTTAGATGAACATCTAGTTTTTTCAAACAATTCACAAACATCTTTCTATTATGGATTAAAGAGGAGATGAGTGTAAAGTTATTGCAAAATTAATGAGTATTTTTATCAATGACGAAATGATATCCATAATTTATTAAATGAGTAATAATTAACTAAAATTCCTACACAGTCAAGACAACTAAACTATCTAATTCTTCACGATGATAATGATAAAAACAAATCCACTCGATTTAATGAACCAAGATTTTTAAAAGTCAATTACAATGGGAAAGTGGAGAATAATTATTCTTCTCTTGCCGAACGATTGTCGGGAATTTAATGGCGCATAATTAATTCTTTTGGATTCTTCACTTCCCATATCATCACATTGGGTTTCTTGGGGATTCTCACATTGTAATCCGACAATAGCAATGAGCACTTGAATTTGATGAAGCTCCTTCCAGTCGATGGTATCTATAAAACTGTCACATTTAATATCCTTTCGATATTTAATGCTCTTAATACATTAGATGATAAATTAAAATTCCAGTGCTTAGGGCCTCTTTCTTCTATCAACAAAGCCTAATCATACTAAATCTTCATAAAGTTTCCGATCACATTAAGAATCTTATATTGCAGCTTTAAATAGTCCAAGTTTTTTTTTAATGATTATTGTGAATATGATTAAAACTAAGATTAAAACTAACTGAAATAATAAGTTAACTTTAAAACGCTAAAAAAGATTTTCTTCTTAATTGTTGCGGCGAAACTATTCTAACAGTTACAAAATTCTCAGGAAATTTAATCTTTACATTACAGTCTCTATTGATCTGAGCAAAATTAGTTGCATTTACATAAATATTTTCTTGCATGGTACAAGATCAGCAAACAGAAGCAATGAACTAATGGCTGTCCCATGTCCTATTCTGCTTACTGAATTTTGGTTAAACAAAAAACAAACACCACTTGCTGTCCAGGACAATGTACAGAAAGCTATTTATTAGTTTTGACACTAATTGATCAAACTAAATTGACGCTAGTAATGTGCAATAGCTTAATCCGGTAATGAAGTGTACAATCATTAGGCAAAATAAAAATAAGTAAAACAATTAATAATCAATATGCAATCATATTTTCATTTTTCTAAAACAATCAAACATTTTTAACTTTCAAATAAAGTTGGAAGACACTGTTGTTAAGTTATTTTTATTGCCAAACTCTCATAACAAGGAAATACAAGTGAAAGTTATTATCATGATTTTTAAGGATGTACATACCACAGCTAACACCAAGATAAATCATTCCTTAATTACGTTTTCTGTTTGCTACAGGGAAGACAGTCTTCAGGCGAAATAGTCTCAAAGCCTTTTCATATCTCTAAATTCCAGAGAGAAATGGAAATGTTATGGTCTTAGCAGTTGGCTTAAGGTTCATTTCGTTAAATACTTTCAAATTAAGCTGTTAAATAGTGTTTCAGAAAACATCCTCTTTGAAAAACACTTTCGAATGTTTGCTTTTTTTCTGGAGTTTGATTCTTTTGAAAATTTATATTGACCGAGGTCTTGCTAAATCAATCATCTCTTGATGCTCTGCAAAGTGGTCATCGACCCGAACCCAAAGATGGGCCTCGCGGAGGCCGACGGCGAACAGCAAATATCTTCCGTTGGAAAATTCTAGAGTCACCCGAGCGGCAGGCGAACAGCGTCTGTGTTTAATTAAGATGACATTCTAGAACCAGTCGAGTGATTTCTGAATGTTTGTCTTCCTTTTGCGTCTTCGCTTTTGCTCCACTAGGCTTTCTACGTCCCCTAACCGCCCACTCATCCACCCATCCCTTTATTTTCAGCTTCGGAAGAGCAGAACCATGGAAACAAGACAAGCAGTCATACAAGCATGGGCTTTTCACCATAGTAACAAAGAAAGCGCTCTTTCTACCTTTGAGGTAAAATTCTCGATGCAGTCACGCTCTCGTGCAGTCATTTAAGGAAGATCCCCAAGGAAAACACTCCTTTTATTTCCTTATGCCATTAACCTTACCTTTCTACAATAATATTTTCCACACAACACAGTAGGTCACGCTTCTGCGCCATCCGCAAATAGCAGTGCTATTCAGTAAAGAAAAGGTTTGATGAAGGAAATAGAAAACATTTTATGGAATTCTGCTCAAAAATTATAATATACACTTGTAGCAAACACTACATTTTATAATGTAGTAAGATACAAAAACAAAATAAAGGATAAAAGGAAGACATCATTTCTAATGAGTGAATGGACTTTTGAATTGTAAATTCGAAGCAATGTTAGTTTCTTTTATAGATAAATAGAACACTTATGTTCGGAGAGCTTCGCCATAACACAACGCTGGAATTTGCAAAAAAGCAATGCCGAAAATATTAAAATATCAAAGGCCGATAAGACAACAGCAAAAATTAATGTTAAATATTCAACACCAATCCCTTTAACGCAGCAAAAACACAAATGAAACTGTGTAACAAGTTAGTTAATACACTACAAAACAAACCAGTCGATTCATTCTTCATATTCATGCACTTTTTATTCTTATGCAATTGGTAATGCGAGTAACTACTTCTATTTTTCACCAACTATACAAAACGAAGAATGCTCTAAAAGTCTTCCATAACGAAAGTCAATCTAAATTTTTTTCAGTCAATTTCCAAACCAAAACATTTTGATTGACTGGACTGAGAATATCTAAGACATAAAAGTATTTTTTTTTACATTATGCAAAGAAAAAAAATGCATTACAATTCGAAAGCAAATATACTCTGAAATATTACATTATGTTTTCATATTTTTATTTTATAAAGAATGAATGACGTTTAAAAAAACAATTCCGCTTGA
This sequence comes from Thereuonema tuberculata, assembly GCA_023159025.1. Lineage (NCBI taxonomy): Eukaryota > Metazoa > Arthropoda > Chilopoda > Scutigeromorpha > Scutigeridae > Thereuonema > Thereuonema tuberculata. Next base: position 46,011,982 of record JAFIDM010000003.1, read on the forward strand.
TATTTGTCTAAATAGACAAAATTCCAGTTCAAAATATTTTTCATTGACATTTCCAAAGCAAATTAAAAAAAAAAGAAAAAAAATATTTTGAACATATTCGTTTCTCAAAATAGAAAAAAGGAAAAAGATAAATTTTCCATTACTTTTAATCAAACGATACAAGTACAGGATATTACAAACTAAAAAAATAAAACGTTTTCGCTTCGGATTTAAGTGAATACCGATTTCCTTGCAGAAACAAAAAAATATAGAAATATCTGACGGTTTAAAGAATGAATGATTAGAATATTAAAAACTCAAAAGATCAATAAATTAGGTTCTCAAAATATAAAAATATATTTTTTAGATACATATTTAATTATTAAAAAAAAGAAAGAATAAGAGAAGCATAGAAACTAGTTGAAATCAACTTGTCCTTCTTATTTATTGTCTGTATGTTTCTTGAATAATACGTGATTTCTTTTCTGGAATTATTTATTAATTTTATACGTTGGGGTATTTTTTAACTACTGATATACATTTCCTGTTCTTTGGCTTCTGTCTGTTTTGTTGAAAGCGCTGTTTGCTCAAACTAAGCCAAAAAGATATGTATTTAAATTTAAATTTGAAACTATCATACATACATATACGCATAAATTATACACACATGAAGCTAAAATCTACTTATTTATTATCTATTTGTATGTTAACTACTCATCTACTTACTTAAAATGTACACAGATTTAGGTTTTCTTTGTATTTTATGGTTCCTACCCCTTATCATTTTTCACCAATTTCTTTAACCGTAGCACCAAGTGAAATATCTTAAAAATAAATATACTCAACATTTTAGAATAACTAAATAAACGCAAAAGCTATTTGAAAGAATAAAATAATAACGGGTTGTTTATTTTCCTCAGCATCTATAAAATCCATAAATTGATCAATAAATTCTGTTTCCACTAAATCCGCATGGCAATCACAGCTTTAAATCATTTACTAAGGTTAATGGGCACAGCAATCAGATTATACTAGGTTTTATGAGTTCTGGCAAAGCTTTTAAGTTGAGGCTCTTTTATACTGAAACGCAAATATTCACTGGAAATAAAACTCAGGAAATAAACCACATAATTTACTTGTTCTCGGTGGACTGACCTGAAAGCGAAATGTATTTTTCCGCCAAGTCTGCGGGTCCAATGATTGATTTGAGCGGAAAATTAAATCATTTTGATTAAATATGAAACACGCATACTACAGAAGTTATCATCCATTTCACCAATACCGAGATAATTTATCAGGAACTGAAATACAATAAAGCGGATGGTGCTGAAAACCGGACAATAGGACTTTAAGCTCAGATTAAAGTTTGCCTTGTTTCATTATCCTTTATATAGACACCAAATGTTTCGCCAACCTGTGGAAAACATTATTTAATCCTTTTTTTAAAATGAAATACTTGTAATATTTAAAATTCATTTAAGGCAGCTGATTACAGCCAGTTTCAGTAGAAGATCAGGAGCGATGTCTTTGAACCAAGTTACACAATATCCGTCAACCACAAACATTGTTCCACCTTTCTGTAAATATCGTACCACAAGCAAAAGATTTTGTATAGTGTGAAATTACTTTATTAACTTTATTACGTATCAGTACAAACTTTAAAGTTTAAAATTATTTTTTGTGGAAATTTTCAAACTTGTAAAAATCAATCGTGTATTAGTTAAGAAATTGTCGAACTACTTGACATCATGGCTACCTCCACTAGCTTTGAAGGACATTGTTTTTAGCTTTAAAAGCTAAGGAAAATCAATTAATGTTGGTCAGCATCATCATCACTGAATAAATGTTTTGGCTCCACTCTTTTTTAAGTCTGTCGATCAGTTCATCTCATTTTCGAACATTAGGGCGTGAGGTGAAGTGATCAATAAATGAAACTACGGAAAATGAGAACAGATGTGATAAAATTGGTCTTCAAAAGGTCTTTATTAAATGTTCTAAAATAGTAGCATTACGTGTTTTATATCAGTAGTTACAACTTGTTGATATCTTGTAAATGCTTCCAAAGAAGCACCACAAACCAACATACGACGGCTCAGGGCAGTCTTTGTAGTGGATTTGCTAGGATTAGCAATCGAAGACCTGTAAGAATAAAGCTCTTCGAAGTACCAAAGATCTGATATTACTACAAATACTTTAATCTCAATTAGTATTTTTATTGGAATCAATTCCGCTGTTCCTGTCGATTTTATTTCAAATCGTATCTATCAGAAAAGCTTTTGTTAAAGCTGTAATGAAATCATTACTTTTAATCTAATGCTTTCTTTTTGGTGGGTTAAAAAACCTTGTAGAAAATTATGTTAAAGTGCCAAGTTTCGTATACCCTGAAGAAAAGAAGGAACGCAGAGTTTGTTATTGTCAGTTGCCATATGACTTTTTTTCCTTGTTCCCCAAAGTTTTGTTGTTGTCAGTTGCCATATTAAATAAAGTAGATATTCTTTATCTAAAATTCCATTAATGAAATGCGATCACCATTTCAACCGTATACCAATTTCAAAAAAAGTATTTTTGTGAATTTAAAGTGGTTCTGATTCGTTTGTTATGGTAATGAGCCAGTGATATATCTGTGATTTCTTTTTTACATAAGTCAATCGCTCTTAGGTTTTTTTCCCCCTTTTCCTGGCAAGCACTATAAATGATTACATATTTTTTTTCTTTAAGACCCTCCATGTCCATTCATCTCTGTACGCCATCCACTCATCTTCTTCCGTACCATCCGATATCCTACTCTGTCCCATTTTCTTTCTCAAGCTGAAAACTTCCTGTTCCATCTTCCCAAACGTTGGAACGTTAATGGAAAGTTCCCTGTTTCACGCCCAGAGTGGAGAAGGCGAAGGCTCGGGTCGAAATCGACATTTAGCCAAGAAGACGCTCTCTTCGCGTGTGTTGGATCCAGTTCTTGCCATTCTCCAGCACATATACGCCCACACCCCAAGGAAATATCTTCCCGCATTGAGGGAAAATGGGCGAGGCAAAGATGGGTGAATGTTCCTCCGCTATCCTCGACGGAAAGGACTTCGACTTAAAGTAAAAGAGGCAACTGACTAAGATACTCTAATCTTGACTTGGATGAACAGAAAAATAGAACCACGTCTTAATGTCTTTAGTGTTTACCTTAAGTTTTTCACTGCACTGTTTTAAAGAAGGAGGACCAACAAAATAAGGAATTTGCACAATAGTGAAATTCAAATAAAGAAACAAAGCATTAAAAGGAATATTTATATAAATTTGAAGATTTTTTGTTGACACTGACAATCATCGAGTACAACAGTTTTTCTTTATTTTGTTAATGTTTTAAGTTTGTAATAACTTTATATTAACCCTGTTTTTCTTTAATAGTTGACTGAGATACGAAGTCTTATTATTATTATTATTATCTTAAATTTTAATATACTGTCGAGCCGTTTTAGCATTTACAAAAAAGGCAAAGAATATGTCTTTAAAGTCACTACTAAGCTTTTACATGTACTGTCTATCCTTAAAAAAAATCATGAAGCCCGTGCAGATGCACGGGCTTCATGAGTGATTTTTTAAATATGTCCTTAAAATATGACACTTATGTGTGGTCCTACTTATGTGTGGTCCTACTTAAACCCAGAGCACGATTATATTTGTCACCAATCCTCACTCACCTCCCGCCAATCCCTTCAAAAGACCTCTTCCCCATGCATATGATTGGCTAATTGGACTTATAATTAACATAAATACAAAAAATATAAAGAAAAATAAAGCAAATTACTTTGCGTTTTTTCGATATGTTCTGTTAATTTGTGCAGAAAATCTAAAAGATACAAAGCACTCCCTAATAAATATCACAAAAGATGTAATTTGATTTCGCATACCTTATCGTTATTCCCAATGCCATCTACGCTTCATTGCGAACTTTAGGAATTAACTTATTAATTCCTTATTAAGCTCTTCCTTCAAATGTAGAAAGGACTAAGTACAAGAAAACCCAAAATAACTTTATTGTGCAAAAAACATGGTGAACAATTTACAGCAGTATCGCATAGTACGGAAGATAATAAAAGTGAATTTCAAAACTTCATAACTTATAATTGTAAGTACATTTTTATATAATGAGCACTTCACGATGGATCAATAGACAGTTAATAACATTATTAAAACATGAAAATTGAAATAAATTGAATGGATAATCCTTAACTAGGTTGTATAACTATATTACGACTTTATCAAATCAACGGTGGTGAAACTGAAATCTGACGAATTAAAATCAAAACCATCAATCATGCTTAAATAGAATTTGAAATCCAAAAATTTGCTTTACAGAGACAATGAAGTTAGTCAATGATTTATTTAATGATCCTCTAGTGTTGATTTGACACTGTTTGGATCTGATCGTAATTGTCACTAATAAATTATGATGAAGAGATTTCAGTAATAAATTACCTCGTTATTATTTTGAAAGCTCATTTTTTTAAATATTTATATAAGTGATCAGAGCATTAATATTTAAATATAATTTATGTCTCCACTTCAATCACGGAATGATGAATTCACAAATTGGTAATCTTGAAATTTGGGGAATCAGAATCTTATGTTCCAGAATTTTTTCATCTCATAATGCATCGACTAGTGCAAATTTTAATTCTCAATAAGAAAAATAGTTCATAAGAAAAATCTATTAGGTCAAAAAATGCGCTCTCGTTTATAATCTATTTGAACGTGAACACAGCAGTACTCAAAGATAGCTACAATAATTTTTTTATATCCTTTTTGTAGTATTTAGGAAAAATACCAGTGCTTCGTGCGGGTTACAAAAAAAGATTTGTCCTCATGTGGATGACGAAGAAATTGTAATTGTCTGATAACTTTGAAACTTTTGTATGATCCAGTTGGTAAAAAAGTACGTTGTGATAGTTACAGATTATGTTACAATCGCTCCGGAAGCCTAACGTAAATGAAAAACTCTTTATTTCTTCAAAAATAACAAATTGCATCAAGTAAACTAAAAACTGAAACTTAGAATTAAGAACACTCATGTCAAATTTCATGTTTGCAACTCAAGCGGATGCGGAAATAAGCATACCATGCAGGAAAGTTCTCGCCACTCCCAACCCCACCTTAGGATCTGAATATCGGAAATTCGTCGAATATGTATACTTTAGATTTTGACAAAGAAACTCATATCAAATTTTGTGTTTCCAACTAAAGCGGTTTCCTAGAAAGGCATACCCTTCAAGAATGTTTGCCCCTCCCCACCTCCCACTCCGTTTACATCCCTTAATCCGGATCCGGATTCATGCGTTATTCTGGATTTGATAAAGATCAAATTTGATAAAGATCCATTGAAACGGCGACATTGTTTCAAGACAAACAAACAAACACTCGCGCTTATTATATAGATGTAATTAGTATTATGGTAACTCACATTTCAGTAAATTTAATCAAAACATTAAGGCTATTCTAGATGTTTCTGGGAGGGGAGATTGCTTTTTTGGGAGCAAAAATTTACATTTTCGTGTTCTATTCACACAAGAAATTTCGGTTATTAAACAGAACACCGAATCACTGAAATTAGAATGAATATTTGTTATTTTGAATTCAAGTGATTCCGAATTCTGAAGTTGTTTTTAACAAAATTCGAGATTTAATTGGGGCTCTTTCCCAGGACTGTGGACGAACGTGAGATGGTGGAAAAGCAATGCTTTACTTAGGGTCACTGAGAACTATGCTTGAGATGAAGGTCATTCCGAAATTTCAAATTCAACCAGCAACTAACAAAAATGAACCCTCTCGGCCTATACTGTGATAGCAGTATATACCGTGATAACTAAATCCTGCCTGAAACAGTAAAAGATGACCAGTGAAAAAAAAAATGAAATGTCGATAGGGCGCCATTGATTAATTTGTATGCTTAATTGTAAATGTAAAGTTCGCCATGCATGGCAGAAATCTTAAGTTTTCCTCAAAAGTTTTTAGCCACGGTTTCATTAATACGCGTGATTTATGAATCGTTTCGTTGCAAAATGATTGAAATCCGTTTTAATTTCAGTTATTCGGTGTTCTACACCGAAATTCCGATATAATTTTCTCAATTTGTTGACAATTTATTATTTTAAATTTTGTCACATGCTCTGAATAACTAACTGATTTTAATCAGATTTACAATTTGTCGATGAATTCATGTAATACGCTGACAGTTTTTGCCAGTAGAATCACCCACGCTTCTGTCTTATGTACTTCTCCGCTAGGGCCTAGAGGAATGAGGAACTTTGGTGTCGTTTGGTTCTGATTTAGCTAAAAACTTTTTTAAACAAAAAATACTTCGCAAACAAACACAATAGAAAAAAATTATTAACAATTTCTTGTATAAAAAAAATAAATAAAAACATAGATTCAGAAAATATATATTATTAAACCATCGTTTCTAATGGTATTAATATCGCAATTACATAAAAACAACATCACGATTATAAGGAGGACTTATTTACAAGTACTAATTTATAGATTTTGTAGAGTAAAAAAAAATTTAAAAAATATTAAAATCGGAAACATTTTAAAAAACAGCAAACAGCTTCTTCCATATGTAAAACAAGAAATTTAGCGAAACATATTTCAATTTGAGACATCAACTATAAATATAAAATTTCATCAAAAATCTTCCAACAGTAGATTAGAGTAGTTTTTCACTGAGAGAGAACATAAAATATATTACTGCTTTTTTAAACATACAAAAAACTAGCCTGAAAAAAAATATTTTTTACTTTTTTTTATTTTAATACTTTTCACTAAATCTCAAATAATTCCGTTACATTATACTAGACTTTAGAAATATTGATTTACATTAAAAGAATTTGCTGAATTTTCTCTCTTTTGCTTTAAAGATACGTCCTTGCGATATAAGATCGATACTGTTAAGCTGAAAAGGCTCGAATGAAACGATAAAGGAATAAAACCTGGAGAAAAAAAAAAGCGAACGAAAGGAAGAAGAAGAAAAGACGTTCGTAATTAAGGAACGACAGAACGAAAGGAATAAAAATCTTTGAGACGAAGGTCAGCGTGGATAAAGCAACACGTCCCCTGGAATCACTAATTGATAAGACCCTGGGACGAAGCATAAAAAAAAGAAGTATCCAAACAAAAGCCATAGTTTTAACACAAAAAGAAATCTAGAAAACATAGTTAACGAGCGTGGGGCCTAGGGAACTATTGGTTGGCGAAGCGGCCCTTGCCATGACTCCCTCGAGACTTCTAGAGCCGTTCCGTCAGGGCCACGGCAATTAAAGTGTGGTGCTTTCGAGTTGGAAAATGGCAGAATGGTGCTGACTACAGACAGACACAAACAAGATTTTGCATTGGGCTGTTTGCTGTTGATTCTCTCGAAACTTCTACCCAAAGCAAAGATATATATTTCAGTTTGTGCTTGTAATCTTTAAGCTACTAATGAAAGTTTTTCTTATTAAGTATATTTCTCTGTAGACTTTATTAGCATTCTTTTACGTATCTTACAGAAAACTACCATTTCTAGTTATGTTTGAAGAGAGCATTTACTGAACACATGAAATTCATCATCCGTATTAACCAATTCTAAGATTAACAGGTGAATCAAATTTTAAGTTTCAGATAGTAGACCTAGATTTCTGGCAGCGGCCTTTCAAATCACCTAATACATTAGGATTAAGAATCTGGGTTCGATTCCAGAAGATGGATTGAATGTTCCTTCATTGGTGTCTGTTTCTTTCTATAATGTAAAGTGTTTCCTATCAACGTATCGTGGACAGTTGATTTACTAGACAAAATAATCTACACATATCGGAGCTTTCGTGTGGCAAATGTCGTAAAATCAAAAATACATCTAGGATTTGGAATTAAATAATCAAAATATTTTTCATTCATCTGCAAGAAAAAACATCGATCAACAACAATTTATATCGAAAATATACAGTTTGCAACGGCAATTTCAGAAATGTAGGTATAAAAAAATTCGATAAAAGTTCTTTTTAGTACGATCTTTAGTCTACAAAAACTAAATGTTTCTGATTTATTTAACTGTCAAGGAATTTCAAAAAATTGATTACAGTTGCAAAATAATTTAAAATTAAAAAACAATTTACATTTCCAATAATCCAACGAGTTGTTGTTTAAAATTATTAAAATTGTCAAAGGAGTGAATGGTAATTAAATGTATTTTATATAACTTTCAGTTCATTAAGTAGAATTCTAGAAAAGGTTGAGTTTTATGTCTATTTCGAAATCAGGACCTGTAAAGTTTCTTTGTTAGTTTCTATGGATTTGTTAAATAGTTCAATCAGTAGACTAGAAAATTCTTGAACTTCTACTGCTTTCGTAGCAGTGTCATCCCAAAAGAAGAATTCTGAAAAGTCTTCAGATATTGTTGAAGATGTATCTATTGATTACAGATTTTTTTGTTTTTTGATAAATGATTGTCTCAAAAGCAACTGCAATATTCCTTTATCAACTTCAAGCAAAAAAAAAGACATTTGAGTAAATAAATAGAGAAATGGAAAGAGTTTTCTTCTGGGCCGCTCATTTGATAAGCAAAGTTAATTTCTTCTCCATTATTTACGGTTATCGGCAATGAAGAATAAGATTCAGAAGCTGACCGTTAAACAATAACTCATCTGCAATGAAAACGCAGTTTTCATTTAATATTCAGAAGAACCACTTAAATCACTTCAACCAAGCGATTCATGAATATACTAAGAAGTCGCCATATAAATTATAATGACATTCAAAAATACTGAAATTGGCTGAACAGAGGAGACCATAAATTTTCCACGAACATTTTTTGGAAACTGATTCAGCAACGATGATTGGAGATGGAAAGACATTATCTATTGTTTTTCTGCTTTATTTTCCTCTTTCGAAAACTTAAAATTTTAAGACGGAAGCTATGTTTACTAAGAACTTCCGGAAAACTTTCCTTGATAAAAGTGTGATTTCGTTCGTATACACACAAGTTTTATCTATTGCTGTTTCTAAGCACTTAAATTTAAGTAAGTGAATAAATTATAGTTAACAAATGAAAGTTTAATGGGTAATAATTACAGAATGTCAACTTAAAAGGTAAAGGACAAAAAAAAAATAAGCAATGAAATAAAGTGGACAAAAAGACTAAATTTTGTTTTCTTGTGTGGTTTTTTTTAAAAATATTTTTCATGTTTTAATGATAATTGTAGAAAAACATTTCATTTTAATATTTTCTAACGTCGTATTTAAAAAAATATTCTTTTAAAATTTTTATTTCTTTTGTCACAAAGTATATGATATATACCTTTATTTACGATTAATCACAAAAATACAATTATTTTTGATGATAGAAAAGATTTTAATTTAGAAATGTAACTTTTTATGAAATTTAAAAATAAACACTATACTTTGACAAAATCTCATACCGAAAGCAAATAAAAAAATAAATAAATACTTTAATAAATTCTTTGGAAACTCTAATGAACGAAATGACAGGGAACAGCTCCGATATGAGGCTTGGGCATCTGAAATAACTTTTTTGACGCAAGTATTGTACATGGCATTGCTTATCTAACAAAAAAAACTACAATAACTTGCTGCTCCGCATTTGGGCAGAATTGACATCACGAACAGGGGGAAAAAAAGTCAGATATCAAAAAAAGCTGTCTAACAGCTTTTAGTAAAAATCTTCCCTCTCGTCACGTACAAAGCTGTCAAACCACCAAATTCCTAGCAAAAGCTTATAAATCATCCAAGACATGAACAGAAGTTCATTAGTTGATGTTTTTCGTTGTTATCGATGTACGTGAGATGAGAGTAAGGGGGATAAAACACTTCTGGTTCCAAATTCTCCCAATGATTAATGCTGGCTTTGAACAATCTTTATCTTTCTTTCTTCTTATTGAAAGGACTGTAGTATTATCAAAAAAACTCTTTCACCGAAATTCGGAAGTTTCGTTTTTTTCGTTTCCTCACATCATTAATTTTCGGTTTGGATACAATTTGTAAAAGAAAAATATTAAAATTAAAACTCAAAAACCACATGGATATGAAAGTTAGTTGAAGCTGAAAGGTCGGATTCCATGTTTTGTTCTAAGTCACGTAGTAATTGAACTATGGATTTCTAATTTTAACGGAGAACCTTTTAATCCATTTTCTTGATATAACGTAAATAAAAGTAAAAAATCCCATTTTTGTTGTAAATAAAAAGAAAAATTAAACACCAATAATGTAAATTCCAATATTGTAAATCATTGTGAAAATCGAATTTCATATAATTTTACTAATAATATCCTGACGTTTGAGAACCAGATTTAGAAAGGAGAAGTATTCTGCCTGGTACCAAATTTTCTGCTTTTCTAACATTCTATTTTCTCATGTACTATTACTTGTTCTCCACTATGAATTAGGATATCTCTAATGTTTAAACGTCAATATCATTATTGACGTTTACCAATTCCTATACCACTTAACAATATTTTTAAAAACATTAAAAAACATTTTAGGCAGAAGCATTCGTTTTCCTTAATATGATTTGACGATATTATTATTAGTTAACGATAAGATTTGTTGTTTGATAAAGAAAGATGAATGCTTCTTCCGAAATTGTAATTTCTAAAGTTTTTATAAATTTTTTTCAATTTGTAATATGTTGGGCGATTTCACCGTTGTTATAAGGAATTATATGTTTTTCTTAAGGTGAAGGGGAAGTTAGTTTGGACGATTTGGAAGTCTACGTTCAAATCGAGTGTTAAAAATACAACTAAAACTCTGAAAATTTAAAATACAGTTTAAAAATGAATGTTAAATGTGTTTAAATAAACAGTTTAAATATGAATGAATCATATTCTCCAATTCTTGATTTTTTTTTCTATGACAACTGGATTAATTACATTGAAGCCTGAAAACCGGCTAATTTTTCGAAATAATTTCAGTTCTACTAAATTTTTTAAAAATAAAATCTATAAATTTGAGTTTCGATTTTTTTTAAATTCAACTATTGGGAAATTAAAGGAAATGTTGAATTCAATTACTAGATTATTACTTTATTTATTCACAGAATGAGAAACGGGAACTTTCTTAAGCTAAAATAATTTAATTGAACGGAAATTCTTTAGAAAAATTAGCCGGTTTTGAGCTTAAATGTAATTAATTAAAGAATAGGAGAATATGATTCATTCATATTTAAACTGTCATATTTTAAATTTCAGATTTTTAGTTGTATTTTTAAACATTTACAGAATAATAACAATTGGTGAGACCAAGATTAATTAATTATTAATTAATCTTATTAATAATTCAAATGCGCAGTTTCAATTTTTATGCTTTAAAAAAATCATTGAGGTCTGCGCACTGCTGGCACAGGAATTTTCTCACTAATTTTTCATTGGTGAGTTTTTCATTGTGTATTTTTTTTCTTTGAGGCACCACTGCGCTTCCGATGTATTACTTAAAGAATAATTTGAGCTTCGACTTCCAAATCGTCCATACTGACTTCCGCCTCACCGTAAAGCCATTTATTTGAATCAGGATTATTATATAAGAGACAGTTATAAACACTGTCACTTTAATGTTGCACACATTCTGATGTCGAAATGTCTTTAGTTAAAAATGAACTTATTCTACACATGGTACAGTTACAGTAATTACACATGTGTTTTTTATGCTGGTATTATTTAGGGTCAAATGAAAACTATTGTACCAAATTCATTAAAAGGGAAAAACCCTGGAAAATTATTTGTTGTTTTATAAATTTGTTGTTTTGGCTGGAAAGAATTGATGTACCGTTTTCATTACCCATTGGTGATAGTGACATTAAGGAACGAACCAGCAAGTCACATTTAGTTTAATAATAAGATTGTAATTCTCAAGTGATGGATTTTAAATAAAATTAATAAATATTTTGAATCATTTGAAGCAGTGAAAAGTAATTAAAAACAAAAAACAAAAGATTATTTGTTTTTAAGTTTCAAGATAACGACTTTTGCATCTTGTTTAATTAATACTGTTGATGAGAACTTTCATTTACAAAATGTACTGGTGAGTAGAGGGAGGAGGAATATTACTTAGTTTAAATCGTTGCAATTAAGTATTTTGTGGAGTGGAACCGTTTCTACTGGAAAATTTAGAGATTTTAATTAAAGCCCTTTTGTAACCCGATTTCATGAAATTAATTTGACTACTTTACACTCCTAGATGAAAAGCCATCTACACTAAGGGTGGAACCAACGCCTACCGTCAGAAATTCGCTATTTGTCTCGTGCCTTAACATTTAAAATTATTACATTTTTTTTTCCTTTTAAGCGTTCATCCTGTGTTGTGAAGGGAAAAGCAGGTGAAACACTGATTATCACCTTTAAGCCTTCAAGAGGATGTAGTTGTCTATCAGGAGATCTTTTGTTTCACTGCTTATTCGCTCGTAGCTGAAGGTTTTTTTTTTTTTTAATTTTCCGTTTCTTTTCTTATCATGATTTTTAGAAACAAAGGAAACCTTTCCGTATTTGTAATTTTCATATCTAAAAATTTGTCTTCAAATATGTCTTCAAACGTTAATTCAGCAATGCCTACATGCCAAAACCAAGTCCTTTTAATTATACAAAACCACGCGCAGACAACACTGCATTATAAAATGGTTACTACACATTGTTAGGCATTGATATTTATTTCTAATCATTTTCTACGGGAGTTTTCACCATTTTCAAGCTCAAATTTCTCAATGAATAACAAAAGTTTTCAAATAAAAAGTTATATCGTTTTAACCAAGTGATATGCATTTTAAGAAGATGTACACAGCAGTTCAAAAGTTTTGGAGGGTTTGCGATTAACCGAAAACTATCAGACTCTACCGTTACTCTTATATTTAACTGTGAGTATAAACAGTTAATGTAATATATGCCAAATAATATATGCCAACAGTGGGCATTAAGTTAAATTAAATTGGCAATTAAGGGTTAAAACTACATTGACCGAAGCCCTAAAACCTTGTGCTTTCAAAATTATAACCAGTTACATATTTTTTTCTCTTTACACGAGCTAGAGTTTAGTATTCATATTTCAGGGAGTTGGGAGAAATTATTTTTTTCTTAAGAATACTGGTTTATTTAAAAAAAAAACATAGACGACTTTGCATGGACAGAATAAAGACCCCATTTCCTATTATATTTTTTTTTTGTAAGGACTATCCATAAATTAAAAAAGAAAAGTTTAGTATTCAATGATAATCTTTTGAACTTTTTCAGGTTAACTTTGAATAGTAAAATAGTGCATAGAGAAGGAAGGCTTTACTCTAATACATTTTTCAAGTTTACTGAAGAATCTGAAAGAAAGATCAATCGGAAGATAGGGAAAGAAAAGAGTAAGGGAAAGAGGGTAGGAGATAGGCAGAGGCAAAAATCCTTTCATCCAAATCCACGAGGAGACTTGGAAGGGATTTGCTGGAAAATGTCGACTGGCGAACAGAAGGAACAACCTTTCCATCTGTGACCATGGCAGACGAGAAGGCATCGATATCTTAAAAAGAGCAATGCACCTGGAACTGACGGCAACGGAAAAGAAATCTCCCAAAGAACTGAAGGGAAAAGAGAGAGAGAGAGAAGCAGAAGGAGCAAAAAAATCCGAGGGAAATAGTTTACGACGGTGGGTATGACAATGTGGATGGTGGTTCTGAAACTGACACCTTGTCGTATGAAGTGTTCCACTCAACTTTCTTGATTGGTCCCTTGGCAATTCCACCATTCTTTCTGGGAAACAGAAGCTTGACCTTCGGGTTCGCAAATTAAATCGAGCGCGCGGAGCTGCCGCACATCCCCGATGATTATCAGCCAAGAACATCTATGCGAGGTTATTAGTACTTTAGGAAATTTAAATCATGCGGAGTTTGGTGGCCTTGGTCGGGTCGTGGCATATCTGAGGAAAATTTTCCATCTCTATTCGGTTCGAGTAAGCGGGTAGTGTTCAAATTTGGGAAAGGTTTCAACTTTCCCAAAATATATTTGCATTGAGATGGACTTTGTCTCAGCATAGAACAAATTGGGTATTTCGAAACAAGGAATCTACGCAAAAGATAAGGCTTAGAAGAGCTACAATTTAGTCACCTATAAATTTGAAATACAATAAACACGCGTATCTTAATTCAATTCTTATTAAAATTTTATATAATTATGAGTATAGAATGTTATAATAACTACTGTATAGAATATCTTAAAAGTTGTTATAACTTTTATTTTAAATAATGTTTATTTTTAATAATAATTCGTTCATTTTGTTAAAAGATAGTTTTCTTTAGTCAATTAAAGGTTTTTTTTGCAAAATAGATAATATTTTTTTAACGAATTGTTTCATAGTAATTTTTGTTGATGCCTAATTATCCGAATACCAGAATGAGATAAATTAAATAATTCAAGTTCATTTTAATGAAAATTTTATAAAAGCTGTAACGTAGGTTTTTATACTTTTAAATTTTCTATTTAAACCATGTGGACTTTGCATGGCAGTCCATTGCTGCAAGGGTAAGTTTTTAAGTGAAAATAATGTAACAATGTAGAATTTGTTATTACTTTTAAGTTATATGAAATTATAATTCAAGTTTATGTAAGACCTTTACACCTATGCCGATATTTTTTTTTTCAATTGAATTTTTAAAATTACATTACTCAACTTTAAGCTAAATTATATTATTTGATATTAATCTTAATGAAGATCTTAATGCCAAAAGACGTTTGGCTACTTTGAATGAATTACTTGTAGCACTATTACATGAAATTCAAATACTGAGATTTGCTTTTATTGGCCTAAAGCATACTGTTAAACTTGGAAAGAGAAAACATGTTAAATATTATAATGCTACATTTCTCGAATATATTAATGCTACATATTTGAATATTATAATACTACTACATAGAAGTCAATTCGCTATTTGTGGAAACTTAAAATGATGAAGTCCAAATGATAAATCTGCAGCTGCTTCCTATCGACCTATCGACCTTATTAGATAAAAGTAAATATTTTTCGTTCTCTACAAGAGCATAATTAAACATTAAATTAACTTTTAAAAAACTAATTCTAAATTAGACTTCAAAATTAAAAAAAAAAAGGTTCTTCAAAGATTGGAATTAATTTCGAGATTCCATCGAAATTTCATTTTGTGTTTTTTCCTCGTCTCTTTTGATTAAAAATTTGTTAATATCCGGTATTCCTTCCAGTGTTTTAATAATCCTATCTTTAGCAAAGCAAAAGCACTTCTTTTCATTATTAAATCAAAGGAAATCGACCATTCTCTGCCTGCAGTTTTAATATACCAGACACAGAAGTAATAAAAAGGACATAAAAAGTGGCAGAAATCAGAGACACTGTCTGCGTTAAATGTACAATTGTTCTGGCGTAATCATGCAGCTCAAGGAACGACGAAAATAATTTGTGTTTTCCGACCAAACGATCAGAACCGTCAAACACCATCTTTTAATTAACGTCAACAAGTTCCATAGAATGGCAAATCTTCTTGCCTGCAAGACAATTTCAGTTCGGCCAGAAAAAATGAAAAACGGCTGAAATGCGGAAATGATTTGCAATTAAAGCAATTTACTGTGACATTCATACGAAGTTTTGATTGTTTTGTTGCAGAAAGAAAATTAGCGTAAAGAAATCCAAAACATACCCTACAGAAAGCGAACTTGACAGCCATTCGAAAAGCATTTGGGATACAACAAAATTCTTGCTGTTTAATCCTAACTGAAATTTAAGGTATTAAAACAAGTACTTAACTCTCCTATCAGCATTGTAAGCCGCTTAAAATGTTTTCGATGCGATGAGTGAAGAGTCGGTACACAAGATTCATTCAAAATAATTTAAAAGCACAAAGAGACTTCATCTTTAAATGTTTTCGAATCATGAGCGAACCTAATGGTAAACTGTGAAAACTTACCCCAAAACATACGTATAATATTATCTTTTAAGTTATTATTTATCTGATCACAGATAATAACAGCAAAAACAACATTAACGTATAAACAATTGTATTGAAAAAGTGTTTAAACTAGTTTAAGTTTACTGCTGGTTTAAGCAGATAAAAAAATACCCCGCTAATGTATTTAAATCATTACTTTCATTGTAATAAATAGTATTATTAAAGAGTTTTTTTTTTCTGTAGTGCACGCCGAAATTATTGCATATCAACTAGATTATAATTTTTCTTCTGTGAATCAAAGTTTTTTAAAAAGTACTGCATCTACATTTGTAGTATCTTGTTTTAGCATCGTATCGTTTTTTTCTGTTTTATTGAAGGCATACATCTTTAATTAGGAACTTGAATCTTGGAACTAGAAAGAGAGCATTACATAGTGAAGCTCCAACTGCTGCGAAGAATGTGTTATTGCAATGGCACATTCTTTCATTATCTTCATACAAACCGGCAACCTGCAAATCAATAGTATAAAGATGAAAGAAAAGGAGAAACAAAGTTATCTATGAGCTCTCATCTAGATTGCAACATACTTCTCTCCCAGTTTTAATCTCTCCTGCTGTTCCTTGAGGGACTCATCCCTTTTCTCCTTAACCCCTAGTGGTTCTCGCCAGAAGCACAAGATCAATTGCAGAAGCTTAATTACACCCACTGCAATTGACATATTTTTCTCGCAGGAAGGAGCCCGTTTTCATCTAAGACTCCGGAGGACCTTCCTTCTTCTTTAAACGTCTGGCATTCAAGAAAATGCCTTTCGTTTTCCTCTTCATCCTTCTTGCTAGAAGGACAGCGCAACACCTGCTGTAAATGCTGCCCACGAATAATCAATACGAACATCGAAATCAATGACTCGAAAGATACATGGTTTCTAACTGTTGGCACACAGCGATTTCAAGTAAAACACTTCACCTCATGAATAATAAAATGTTTACAATCCGCTTGATTCGGTCACTGCGGCCATATACGTACGTTAATCCCCGAGCCGTAGAAGTTCCTTCAACTTGCCGTCATCTTCCACACATAGTACGTAACTCCTAAACACAGTTCAAATCGGCCTTCGTCTTACTAATTGCTAAGTTATACTTAAATGGTTTGCAGTTAATTATTCGTTATTTCAGAGGGGAAAAGAAGGTCGAGGGTTAAAAGCAAAGATAAGCATAAAGGTGAACTTTCAAGTAGAGGAAGCGAATTCAGAAATGGAATGTAAACAATGTCCAATGAGGTCGCAAAATCAAAAGGAAGACGACAGAAACTCACTAGATATCATTGCAATTCTAACTCGAAAAATTCCTCGTTGATTGGGTTTGAAACTCAAAGTCACACAAACGCCTAGTAAAAAAAAAAAAGAAACAGTAATTTAAAAAGGATTTTTAACTTAAGATGTAGGCTACTTCCTATATTTTACAATAAAATATTGTAAAATTGATAAAATTCATATACAGTTCTGTAACAACCTGGAAGTCTTCAACCTAATGCAGTTTTTCATAATAATAGACCCAAGAAAATTATTTCTGATCCCTCGCATTCAAACGGTTGTCATTAAAACTGTTTCGAGTCAGTTTATTAATAACTACTGTACATTAAATTTCCGCAGTTTCTTCGACTTCCCATAACCAGCAGGAAGTAAAAATTTTGACTGTAATTTCCTAGAGAGAACTTTAGCAGTAAAAAAATAAATAAATAACATATATATATTACTCTTCACATCAGTGAAGATAAAGGCCTTAAATAAGAAAGAAAACTGAAATATATGAGAACTGGAAAATTAACAAATATTTTATCATCATAGTGATCTTCTCGTTTTCAGTTATCGGTAGTCATTTCATCAGTCAAAAGCTTTCAATCATAAGATGAAAAGAGATCTTCATCAGTTATGCATTTATTATTTCTTTAAAAAAAAGCTTTGTTTAACTGAAAACCTATTGAGTTTTAAAGGCATTCAAATGTAGCTATAGGTCTGTGAGTCTGTTTATTTAATAATAAATAAACAGATAATAATAAATAATAAATTTCGTTTTTTATTTAATAAGACAATCTGCAAGGATGCTTCATTTCTCATTTTTCAGCAAAAGATGTTTCATTTTTTTTTCAGTTTTTAAAGGTAATTGGTTTTCGTACATTCAGAGAAGATTGCGAACATAAGTCGTTTCTCGTTAACCGAAACAACTCTTTGCAAAAATAATCGATACTGGAAATTGTAGACGAAAGTAGAATTTTTATCACTTTCGCTCTACATTAGTAGATATTGTCAAGAAATTAAAAAAATGTTAGACAATTTCTCTAATCTAAATTTTTTAGATTTTCAAATAAAAATCAGTTGCCATGTCCCCTCAGTATTCTTTGTTCAATTTTATAATATTTAAATGTATTTTTTTGATGAATAAGTTACAAGTATAAAATATACGGTATATAGCCTTTCTGTTTATTAAGTCATATACTCTATGCATAATATGTGTGAGCGCGTGTGTATTTGACATCGAAGCTTATATATTTTTCAAAAATTTCAAGTTTAATTTTAGGCTGTGCGAAAATAAATTCTGGATTATTTATCTATTCAGCAATATTTAGACTTTTGTAAAGAAGGACCAATAAGGAGGAAAAGAAAAAGAAATAAATATTTAAGGAAGTTCTGAATGTCACTGTGCGCATTAATTAAAGAAAACACTCAGCTGCTCGCCGATTTTTTTTTCTTTAGATTTATAAATTCAACGTTTAGCAGAAGACGCCTTCTAATAACGGTTGTAAATTATTCACAAGAAAGAAAGAGAGAAAGTTGAGATATTATTTTAAGTCACTTGTCTAAGTATAAACCCTTAGTAAAATTATCGTTAATACAAATTGAAAATACAGCTGTGATTTCTTTTGACACCAAAACATTCCTTGCAAATTGAGTAAATAAATTTTTCAAGCACAATTAAAAAGAAGATTTTGTAACTAAATTCGCTACTGAGCTGGATAAACATGTTTATAACTTTACAATCAATTTTAGCTCAGATAATATTAATTAATTTATTTTTAATACAGCCATAGAACGATACTAAATGTAAAATTCTTGACGGATCCAAATTTTCTTCAATTATTTATGAAAAAAAAATGTATTATTAGTTAAATAATTTTCTTATCTTTCTTCAAATTTTTTATTTTTAATTTTATTGTTTTTAAGGTGTGATTTTTTTTTAAATATTCAAATATTTGTAATAATTCAATAAAATCTTTTTAAGACTTGGTAAAGTTCCCCTCATCAACAACAGATATGTGGGTGTCCCGAAATAGTTTCAATACTTGATAACAGTCATTATTATTCATTAGATCTTTACAAGTGATGAGAAATCGGCAACAGAATAACAAAGTCGTAAAAAAAATAGTACGGATTGTGTATGAACGTGGGAATAGTTTTTTAAATAATTGGCGTAATATTTGCTAAGATTTATTTTCAGATTCGTTTTATTAGAAACATCGCCTGTTTATTATTGCTAGTTTCAAACCCAAGAAAGCTACGACAATGAAATTTTTAGGACGGTTGAAAAGTAAAGCAAAAATTTTTGAGACTTTACGTATGGCGTAATGCTAGCTGTAGAAAAGCAACAATTTCTTTTTTTGTAAAACAGATTTCGAAATTCCCTGACAGTAACTTTTAAGTATATTGCAGGGTGGCGCAAAAGTCACTACCCACTTATCCATTTATTAGTACAACTTCTAACGCTATTATTACTGTCCATAGTGATTTACAATGACTTGGTATGTTCAAATTGTCTTCCCTCCACATTGACACATAGCTGAAGGCGTCCAGCAACGCTGAGATAAACGACTTGGCAAAGTTGTCGGTCTGTATCAATGTCATGAAAGGTTTTTTCCATGGATGCTTTAAGGTCGTCCAGAGTTTCTCGTTTCGGCGTACACTTTCTCTTTGACTAGGCCTCCCCCTCAAAAAAAAAAAAAATTCAGAAGATTGTAGACTGCTTTACGAAATATGGTGGCGGAGAAATGAAATGACGTCGTTCTATTGATTCATTATTAAATTATAACACCCTTTATACCACATTTTCAAGACAAAAATCCGTTATTCTTAGTAAATATTATAATAAAACAATTGATTACACTGACTAGTAACACACTCGTGTGGTTGACATTGAAATTAAAGCTCCACACCAATTTCAAACATTCAGATTACAAAGAAGTGCAGATGCTGCAGTTAAGAACAATTTATAACAATGGATAGTGACATTTACGCCCTCCTGTATATATTTGCTTCATTTTAGAAGTCGAGCTTAACGATAGAAGTGAAATCAATGTGAATATACAAAATAGACTTTATTGGTTTCAATAAAATGGTTTCATTCGTTTCTACGGTTGTATATTTGGGATACGTTTCCTACTAAATACATGATAAGGTCAGTTTTAATTCCTAAAGACTGTTATTATTAAGAATAGTATTTATATATGCTTGTTTTTAATTAGATCAACAGACTAATGATGTTTTTTTAAATTGACTAATGGCTTTTTTTAAAATTTATTATTACTGCAAAAGATAGTACACAATATGTCATAATTAGAAACCCAATAACAGTTTTCAGAAATTTGTATGGAGTGTGGGAACAGTTGCTTAGTGCTTACATGTTTAAACGTAATACTTACACATACAAATACTATAAGCACAAATACTATAATCTCTATTGAAATTTTTGTAGATGCTGCAGTTAAAGACAATTTATAACAATGGATAGTGACTTTTACGCCACCTTGATATATTTGCTTCATTTTAGAAGCATTTTATTAGATTTCTGACTACGACATGTATGCTTTCTTAAACTTGAAGTGATACGTTTAAATAAGGATCACATTTTGTCTTTCAGGCATGGCCTTGTGGTCAAGACATCGTCTAATAGTTATAAAACTAATAGCAGTAATAACAATGAAATTTAACAATATTAATATGTCTTAATTACTGTTGAGACTGGGCTGAAAGTGGTAATTGACACTAAAAGAAATCTAATTAAAACTTACTACTTTAAACTTGCTGCAGTTTTACGAGAAAAGTAAATATGAGGCTGTATCCCTATTTTGTTATTCGTATGTTTTAGCAGGTAGAATGAGAACTGTCTCCCATGACGTACCCTGGATAACGATTCTTCGACTTACTTAGCTCACAGATTCTGCCCCTTGTTGAGACCAAATGGCTTAAAGTGCCAAAGACCCGGGCTTGGGAAAAAAAATTATTTTGTAATTTATCTGTAACTACCTAACTTTAGATACAATATATAGCAAAATATTAAAATTGGCTGTTTGCTTTAAAGTTAGTATATTGATCATATAAATTAATTAGCTGAATTACGAAAAATAACGTAAATTTAATTGCACTGATCGCTCGGAAAAGTAATCAGCAATTAAATTATTGAAAAATGAGTCGAAAAGTTTCAAACTATCAGGGGAATTTCAAGTATTTATTTTTAATTTTTTTTTGGAAAGTTTGGTTCAGAAAGTGGAAAAACACATCCAACTTTTAATTTACAATGGAAATTTCCAAATTAAATTTGGCTTCAGATCTTCATTGGAACCAAGTCAAATGTTAGGTGCAGCAGTTTGTAAAGAATGTTGGCTTGATGGAATCAGTAAATAACAAAAAACGGAGGTTCAAGTAAAAATAAAGAGAGTGTAATTAGCTTACCCTCTTCGTTGAACTCATATTTACTTTTCTCGTAAACCTGTAGCAAGTTAAAGTAGCAAGTTTTAATTAGATTTCTTTTAGTGTCAATTACCACTTTCAGCCCAGTCTCAACAGTAATTAAGACGAAAACAGATTAATATTGTTACTTTCTTGTTATTACTGCTATTAGTTTTATAACTATTTTTCTATGTTGGCAAGAAGGCTAATTAATGACCCGTTTAAAGATTTCATGTAATCCTTGCATCAATTCAAATTATTTTAGTAAATTACAGAACTCTCGACTTCAGTAGATAAGTTGGGCTGTTACAGAGTTATTCCAAATATCCTTCTAGAATAAAACCTGGAACAGAATTCACAAATGGCGTGTTTTTCTCTAATTTTCGCAGAAATTCTCCTTGTGAACTTAAAACATGCCATCCAGAAATCCACTCATAAGAACCATAACATCACTTAAAAATAAGGCAATTTTAACACCCTTTTAAATTTAGAACTGATCAACAATTTATGTAATCACTTTTCATTAAATTTGTTGCTCGAAATAAGATGACCCCCCCCCCGTAAATAAAACACACAAAACCTTCATTAGATTTATGAATTTTCAACTTGGATCAGCATGTTCCGATTTATCATTCTGTATACTTTTGTATTAGCATAAAGTCTTTCTTCTTCAAGTCGATCTCGAGTTCGGAGGTACGCATTCTATGGAACTCAGGAGTTCCCACAGAATATCCTGGGGAAAGATACTGAGAGGGTTTCCGGTTGCCGTCCTCAGAAAGACATTATGGAAATGATTTAAGATCCGAAGAGAAACTGAAGAACAGGCTGACCTACACAGGAAAGGAAATGAAACATCCAGGTCGCTAATGGGATTCGAACCCAGGTTCCGATAAATCTACCTAATATGGGAGGCCGCCGCCTAAACCAGTAGGCCCTGCCGGAACCAGTAGGCCATGGCTGTAAAGTCTTTACCTTTAGATATAGTTAGCAATAGAATACTTCTGAAACATTTCCTACCTTCCATTTAGTTACAACTAAAGACTAAAGATAGATAAGTCGGGATAAAATAAAATTTCAAAGAAGACTGTAGACTGTTAGGACGAGATTTCAATCATCCGTCTACCATGTTCTTTTCCTAATTTGAAAAAATCTCAAATTCAAGAAAAATACCGTAAAATTGTAGTTTGATATGTTAATATTTATGCTACATCGAAACAGGCAAATACTTAATTGTTAGCATTAAAAATTAAGATAAAAATTCCTGATATATTTCTGTGAATGTAGTTCTTCTTTCAGCGTCTCAAATACTCGCATCTATTAAGATTTTCTCTCACGTCTAACTGTCAGTTCTATTTCCCGTGTCTGGAATTTCTCCTGCTGACAATGATAATGGAGGGAGCTGCTTCTTCAATTACTTGGCCATTAAATGTCCCCCCATTTTCACTCTTGTCTCACAGTCGAGATGGAGAGAGAAGAGTAAAAAAAAGAGAGAAGAGTGAGTCTATGAGGTTTAGATCGGTGATGGAGCATTTGCTACGGGATGCCAAAGAAGAAAGGATAAGAAAAAGGAAGGGCGGAGGCGGGGGTGGGAAGTGGTGAGAACAATCACTCTTGCAGAGGTCTCATTACGAGTGGAGAGTGAGGCTATGCAGTAGGATAGGGGAAATGAAAAACCTTTCTGTCAAAGGATCGGATAATTTGATTTATGAATGTTTACTCACTGGAATTGAACGGTCTGCTTCCCGAGTTTCTTTGTACATGTGGTTGATGTCAATGATAAAGTCCAATCTCTCGCTTTTTATTTGCCTCGCCAAAGAGATTCATAAATGCAATGAATAAGCAACTGGCAAACAGCGTAAAAAATCGGAAATAAAACGAACAATAATAACTTCGGCGCCGAAACCGGTCAGCAGCTTGAAGTTCTCAATATCCGTACTGTTAAGAAAGAAATGGCTATATCTCGAAGCCACTTCTCTTTCCCTAAAATGCTTTTATGGGTGATTTATAGTCAGCCAATACAATAACCATGACAGTTCGCAAGAATAAATTAAATTCCATAAAAACTGCAACTGGACAACTTTATTACTTTGAATGCTTTCTAACATTCAGAATTTTCAAACTTTTACAAGTTTATTGAAATGAATACTTTGACCGAATGTAACTGCAGATGCTGCAAAATTGCTATGTACTATTGAGCTTTGCTGGTTTGTATAGCATTGCTTTAATACTTTATGTATTTGCTTTGATGTTCTACATAACTGTGTAGAGGTTAAATTTACATTACTCATTCAAGTGAGCAAAGTGATGGTAATGTTGTTCCATCAAACGAAATATGAAGGGTAAACATCTTTCAAGGATTTCCCTAGGCATCAATGTAAAAGTATTTTGTAAATATCTTTTCATCTTTTCACCTCCTGCCTTCCAGAGACAAGAATCCTCTGAAACGAAAATCATAATTTGTCTACAATAACTTAGAAAACTATTTTAAATATTTTTATTTAAATGCTGTTCTGCATTAAATTAAAAATATTTCTAAATATTCGAAAACATGACAGCTTTGAAAATAGAAATAGTGTATATAAATTTATTTGATTTTAAATTAACCAAAGAATCTTGCAGAATAAAAATAAGTACCCATAAAATAAAATTCAAATTTTGCTAAATTTTCAAACGAAAGCCTAATTATATCTTTTTTCTTCTTAAAAAAATGTATTAATGAAATCTTAACATATTCGTTTTGAAGACGTCTCTCAAATAACCTTAAGGCTTAGGATAATCTTTTTTATATATATTTTTTTTCCTGTTTGTGTACCTGAAGTAATTTTATTGCCGCAATAAAAATTATAGAAGTCATTTTCAATAAAACACTTCTGTTACCCGCAGGTGTTAAATGGGTTTTATCAGGTGAGGTAATGAATGCCACCTCATCAATCTTCATTATAGACGCTTCGAGATAATGGTGTACCAGCTAAAAATGTAGTTCTACGACAGTGTCGTGAGGAGGCAACTTGAGTGACGTAGTTATTCATTCATGCGTGCAAAATTAATTCAATTAAGAAGATAATTACTCAGTCGTTACCTCGTGTCTGACACCTGTGAAAAACAAAAGGTACTTATGAGTTCTTCCTGGCGCCCAAAATGTCTTCCGCTGAGCTTTTATTTAGAAACGACTGGAATTAAAAAGATACTAAGGGGAATGGGATCGTTCCGCCATTATGCTAAGAAGGTGATGATAACAAGGCGATAAAGTTTGCAGTGAGCTTAACACGGATATTAAATAGTGTGACTATGTGCTAGAAAATTAACACCACGCTGCTAACCAAACGAGATATGTGACATCACTAATTTGACTTATGAAAGAAAAGGAAGAATTTTATAATTCTCTTCTAGTAAAAGGTTATCCATTTGCTTATAAACAAATTTCTAACATAAAACTTTGAAATATAAACTTTAATGTTTATATTTAAGTTTCTACTTATCGTTTCTCAATTTAACGAGTAAACACCAAACCAAGTATCATTTCTTGAATTTCTACCGTTCGTTATTTGCTTATTTTCCTAGGATTTAGCACTAAAAAAATTAGGCAGATATGTTTCTTTCTTTTAACCCAAATTAACACTGAATAGACATCGCCAACCAACAAGGCTTAACTTCCTCCTTCACTCTCCCCCCCCCCCCCCCAAAAAAAAAAGACTAAAATGAAGAAGAAAACCTTGAGCTGTAAAGCTTAAGTCTTTTTATCTCTTCTAAGATAGCGACCGAAGATAAACTAATAGAAAGTTTGGCCTTCTCCCAAACTTTCTGTGAAAGGAGATCAAACATTTTCAGTCTAGTACGGAAATGTGTAGTCAAATTTAAAAATACAGAAAATATGTAATTTTTAATTTCAACTCGCACGTTTCTTAACTCAGAAAGATGAATTATTATTATTATACACTTTTATTCTAACATTTTTGAAACACATTCAGAGATATGATACACTAAAATCACTGACTTAAGCTTTCAGTTGATACAAGTTTAAGCCAGAAACCTAAGTATCCACCAGGTATCTGCGCAGTGTGTACGATATTCCAAGCAGCGCTGTTTTTTGTAGGTCTGATGTTGTTATTTCAGACAACTGCAATCGGTTCAAAAATTTCGTAAAAGTTTTCGAAATTGTTCCAAGTGCCCAATGATGATGAGGATCACTGTCTTGTGTTTCATTCAAAGTCGTGTTGTTTCGATTGCCAAATCCCTGTATTTTGTAATTTTCTCCGGTTCTTTATCTTCAATTCTTGCATCTTCAGGAATTGCAATATCAATTATGAAAATATTTCTGTTTGTTATCACTGTTATATCTGGAGTATTATGATCCAGGTGTCTAACAGTTTGTATTCTAAAGTCCCAGAAGATCTTGATGTCCTCATTTTCTAAAACTTTTTCAACTTGATGTTCCCATGAATTTCTGGATGCTGGCAAGTCATATTTTTTTGCGTAATGCCCAGTGTATTAATTTGGTGGCCCGGTCAAGTCTGCTTTTGTAGTCCGTTTGTGCAAAATTAAATTATTATTATTATTTTTATTCGATATTCATACCAATCCTTTTAAAACATTAAAAGTTTACACAATCGTCTTTATATCAATGTGAAGTGGAACAGTCCCTTGAAAATTTCTTGTAGTGATACAATGTCCCTTTGTATGAAACCAAACAATCAAAAAAATTTTTTTATAAAAATTACATTCAATACAGAATTAATAATATTTCTATAATTCTGATGAAACCAATGTCCTCTCAAAAGACATGAGCATCAGATTTTATTAAATCTTCAGTGCTTAAATCCTCAGTGCCTAAAAGCTCAGTGATTTGGAAATGTTTATGAAACGTTTCAGATAAACTCACTAGTAAAATACTGTAGATAAAAATTTTTAGCAAATAGCAAAGTCAAGTTTTTTTGATAAAAAAGCCATTTATACTTAGTTTAATTTATAGAAATAAAAACGCTAGTTCCTAAAAAGAAAAGTAATGGCGTTGAACTAAATTCTCGGAATCAAGCCTGAGTCGTTCTAATTCAAAAAATCACCTTTTCATGAAACTAATTTTTATGAAAACTGGTATAAAATATTGTTACTAAATTTAAACCTTAAACCACTTTTCACTGAGTGACAACATTCAGCATGTTAAAGCAAATGTTAAAGCAAAAAAAAAAAAAAAGAAAGAAAAAGGAGTTTATTACCTACAAAACATACTCTTCGAAACTGCTTATCGTTTCTTAATACAGTAGACTCCCTCTTAACCGGTCTTCGTTTAACCGGATCTCCGCTTTAACCGACCGAATTTTTTTTTATCTTTAAAATGTAAAAAAATAGCTAAAAATAATAAAAAAACCACGTGTTTTGTTATTTAGTATCGGTATCTCACGTATTTCAGATACAATTTCAGATACAACGTAAAAAATGGCGAAACTATGCGGCAAGATGCCGAACTTCTAGGCTTCAACAAAAAAAGTTACTCATTTTTTTAATGGTATGTAACTTATAATACTTTAGTACATTGAATAAAATGACGCAATATCTTATTTGTGTATTTATTTATAAGAGAAATATATCCGAACTTTAACTTATTTCACTTCTCCGGTTTAACCGGATTTTTGCTTAACCGGCTTACCCTCGGTCCATTTAAGCCGGTTAAGGGGGAGTCTACTGTATCTTTAATGTACAGTACAATTTCATTTGAAACGAATTGCATATTAAAACTTGTCTTTTTTATCCTTTATTAAATTAAAAGAGATGTATTTTTCTTAAGTTTAAAAACTTTTCCATATAACGATCAAACTTCCTGAATATATATCAGGTACTACAAATCGCTTTAATCACACTTTACTTATACGACAAAAGCTTTTGAATTGGTTTCATAATTTATTCGCGTCAAGGATGAATCACTTCGTATAATAAAATGATTTCACCCTTCCTATTTTCGTTACGGACGCACGAGCATTCCAATCTTCGCAGGCGCTTCTGTCGAACAATCAAAGTTGCTGGGGGTGGGGAGGTCCCCGTTCAAAAATAACAATCTGGGAAGGGAACTGCAAAATAGCAGAAAATGGCGTCAGTCAAGTCAGGAAAGAAAACAAACCACAACGGGTAAACACTAACCAAGACGGGCGGGAATCAAAGAACAGGATGCCGAAGGTAAACAAGAAAACAACGCATTATGCAATGAAGGCTTGGTTGACAAGTGCGAAAAGTAAGTGAAGCAATCACACGACTGACAAAAACAGCCAACAACAGACTGTCCTACTGGGAAATCTATTGGAAAAAATAATTTAGAAATGGATTTCTTAGAAAAAAAACGGGCAAGGAAATACAATAAGCCTCTATTGAATTTTCTTCAAGAACAGCTAAATCAATAAGAAAAAACTTCTATAACAAACAGGAAATTTCGTTTTTCTCTGGAAAATAAGTTATGCTTTGAAGTTGGGTATTGCTATCAATGTACGAGTATATAACTCTTTTTGGAGCTTAAACTTCGGCCATTTGATGGATATTGCTATCAATGTACGAGTACATATCGAAAGGCTAAAGTTTAAGCTCCAAAAATAACTAATGAAAAAAAATTAATGGAAGAGTTGATTCTAATGTAGAAAAAGATTTTAAAGCCCACTTTCCTTAAAATTCTATTTTTTTGAAGATCTGCTGTAACTAACTTTCAGCAAACATTTTTATTTCGTTTGCATCAACTTAACAAATTATAGCGAAGTCTGAGAAATTGCAATGATATTATACTAAAATTTGCAGAGTAATTACAGTAATGAACTATTTATTTATAGGCTTTTCGTGTTTTATTTCCTAACAGAGGTTTACCTTAAGTGTATTAGGTTATGGGTAGAAAACAGTAATTCCGATTCGGCCAACGGTCTCACAAGGACCACAGAGCATTTACTTCAGCACGACTGTCCCATGAAATTTACAAGCACAGCGAAATGAGGTTACGGAAAACCGAGAAGCTTCCATGACAACAGATAAGAAAGAGGGGGCACGCTTTGAGCTTTGGGGATGCTGGAGGAGAAGGGGAGAGGAAGGACGAAAGCCAAGTCTAAAAAGCGGAATGTTGTACGAAATGCATTCTATCCAAGATAAATCGCGCTACTTTTGTATCTGGGAAATGGCGATTAAGAATTCAGTAGCAGCCTTCATTGTCGACTTAGCATGTCGACGGTACACGGACCACACCGTACCGACAGATCACTGCCAAAATTGGATTCTTCTCGCTTATCCCATCCACCGCTCATCCCCAGGGTACCCTCAGCACCACCCATAAGGGCTGCTTCGTCGGCCAAGCGCAGTGTGGTTTTCCTTGCCAAACTGCAGCCAAGAAGAGTGGCCAACAACATTTGCAAAGCTGATGGGAGACGCTGAGGAGAAGGAAGAGACATTCCTATGATGATGTTATGTTTCTCAGTTGAACTTGAATAAAAACAACCTTAACTACAACACTGAATAACACCGAAGTACCAAACTACCAAAACAGAAGCGAATAAACGAAACTTTAAAGAAAACTTTCTTTTTTAATGAAGAGAGAACACTGTCTTGGACTCAAATACAATTGTTTCTGAAATTACAAGATGTAGCAACACAACTATTTGAGCATAAAAAAGAAAAATGACAAATTATTCTTAAAGATCGAACGATAGCTTTAAAGAATAAAAAAGATTCGTAGTAATCGAATGGTACTATATGGTGTTTCTAAAGAAACCGCAAAGCCAAATAACAATAAGAAAAGAAAAGAGTTATGTGCTTGCTTAATGAAATTATTAAAACCATTAAGAAACAGAAAAGTGCATCCTTATATAACCAAATAAACATCGATAAAAATAGATCAATAATGAAAACGTTTTAATTTCAAAATTACTGGTTTTTAATTTCATTGGTTGAATTAGTTGAGTGATTATTAACGACCAAGGAATAATTATAAAGTATTCCTTTTAAAGTTTACATTTCTTGAATTTAAATTCATAAGCAGCACAATAAAAAAAAAGGACTTCAATTACTTAAAGTTTAAAGAAAGATACACTGGGTGCAATGTACTTTTATGCATCAGTTTAACAAAGGAAAGAAGATGAAGTCTGCAATTAAATTTTCATAAACGAAAGCTTAATTAAAATATTACATTGTAGTTTTTTAAAATGCATATGGATGGTTTTTCAGAGAAGATTAGGTAATTAATAGTGGAAATCAAAAGGAAATATCTTTTAGGTGGAAATACCTTTCAGGACTTGTACAGGATGGCCGAAAGTTTCCGTACCCCCTTATTATCTTATTATTGTTTTAAGGGGTACGAGAACTTCCTGGCCACCCTACATATTTTGATTATGATGCTTCTCTTTATATAGTAAATGACCTGTATATCACTTGAATATATCTGTATGGGAAAGTTTGATTCTTGGTAGAATACATATCCGGACCACTTTTTCTTTAAGAAATTACTTCCCGTAATCGGGAAAATCGTAAGAAATCACTTTACTTCCAGTCTTAAAAGGTTTTAATTCCTTACAGATTTGTCTTTAAAGATCAAAACCTAACAGAAAACAAACTATCATCGTCACATTCTTAAAGTATTTGTAGCACAGGCTATCATCATCAAAAAGTGCATCTGGACTCAACAAGAGATAAATTCATCTGTTTACATCTCGATTTTGTTTTAGTCTCACTCTAAATGTTGTTCGTGATAAGTATAAAGGAGTTTTAAGAGATTCCTATCAACAGTTACTTACTGATAGGATTTGTAATATAATAGGCGGTATAGTAATACCATAATAGAGGGTACGGGAACTTCCCAGCCCAGTATGTTAAATATGTTTTGCATTTTAATACTTTATGTTAACTTTTGATTGAAACTAGAACCTTGTTAAGTGCGAGTCATTACATAAAGATAACTGATATTACATTTAACAAAATACTCTTCAAAACATTACGTTTTGCTGAAATGGAAGCTTCTATTTCAGCATTTTCTAACATTTCATCTATACTTTTTAAACCTTTAATTTCCAGTCTTTCGTCCTTCCGTAAAGAATGCCTGGATGAGAGAAAAAAAAAAGCAGTAGCAGCGGTCGGTAGGTCGACGCGACATTCCCGGCATTAGAAGAGCCGTTCTTGCCGCTGTGTCGTCGTAGTTTGTGCTGCAAGGGGAACTCATTGGGTTGTAACCATCGGAATGAATCGATTTACCCTGAAATTGAAGCGGACCTCCAACGATAAACGAGCTTGCTGAGCGATACCATAGCACAAGCAATAGCCATCCACGAAAACTTACACCACATGTCGATGACATATACTAAAATTCAAAGCTTCTTAAATCGTCTAAAAAACAAGAAGGAAACTGTAATTTTTTTTCTTCAAAAGTCGTTACGTCGTCATCAAAGTCGTTACGTTTTTATACTAGAAACTGAATGACGTCATTTCTAGTAATTTTAGTTCTATTTAACTCTCTTACTCTTACTGATTTTTGTATACCGTATTTGCTGGCGTGTAAATTATATACTTGGCTTATAAGGCGTACTCATTTTTTGAGACAAATTTTTAGGGGAAAAAAATGAGTCTTATACACCGACAAATACGGGAATTAATTCAAAGTAACAAAAAGACCATGTAGTTCAATCACTTTTTCTTTAGTTTTAGGTAGAATCTAAAAAAAATTGGTGTACATTTTAGTTCCATTATCTCAAACATTTAACATCCACAGCAATTACAAGTTCAAAAAAAAGTATTTCATATAGCACAGGCTTAAAATACAGTATTTGAAAACGTTACATTTATTATGAACGTGTGGAAATTAAAAAAAAAAAAAAGAAAAAATTTTGAAAAAACAGTATTACTAAAATACTTTATAGAGGCAAGCCGGATGTTTTTGGAACCCACCATTTGAAGCTATCTTCCTCAAAGTATTGGATATATGAGGGAATGCTATGAATATGATATGATGGAATATTACTGCTTCACGTCCCAAGTCACTGAAATTTGCACCAAAGGATTGTGAGAATATATTTGTGAGTAAATACTTTTTCAATTTTCAAAAAATACAAAGTAATAGAAATTTTCAAAGTAACACTTGACTGATTTTGATTAATTTATTTAGAACTAAGCTTGGAATAAAAAAAAAAAAAAGATTACCAATTACAAAATCAGAGCATAATGCAATAGTACTCGAATATGCTGCCAGAGGGCTGTCATCGTCTGGCCTTTCAGAGAAGTGTTACTGCAGAGATTTCATATGAGTTTACACCATGCAACAAAAACATGAAGTAGGCGGAGGGTCATGTATATTGGGATCCTGCCAAGGGAAATCACATTACAGCTAATAAACCTGCATTAATTTTAACTCTGCATGTTTTCTTCCTGACTTTTCGATCACCTTGATATAATTAGAGGAAGTCTTTCACCGAATTCAAATGCCAGAAGGAAGGTAACCTTGTTCCCCTAATAATACCGAGATCGAAACAAGTCTTTCTTATTCCGTCTTTGCCGATTCTCCCGCCTTCGGGCGAAACTAAAAACGAAAACAAAAGAGAAAAGAGAGGCAACTCGATTTCTTCCCCCACTGATCAGAAACGTATCTCTGAACGCGCCGAAGGAAAGGAATTCCATTAAGGCAACGCAAAAGAGGAAAAGAGCGAAGCGAACATCATGCACGACTCACGTATCTTTGCAGTAGTTTCTAACTCGAACTAATCAGGATGAAAGCCCTAATTTCGTCGTTGATCGATTACGATTCCGATAGGATTCACCCACTGCCCACTGATGGCACCCCCACTGCGGGGACGGCGGTTTAACTGATTACGAGTGAACAGATAGACGTAATCGCATTTCTGGCAGCAAATCAACTGATTGGGAAGCGAACTACGTTTGGCTGTAATCGACGCAGGTAAGTGCGCGAAATACATCCGTACCAGTGACGATTTCCTAAGATCCCTGGTTCAGAATCAACCTCAGATAGAACCATCATTAGGAACCGGAAAAAATATTAGGCCGATGTAAAGGCTACCATCAAATCTTTTTGTGATCCTTTTTTCGGAAGGAAGAGGCTTTGGAAAACGATCATTTTTAAATGGACTTCTGATAAATGTGGAAGGTAGACAAAGATTAAAGTTTTCATCTTAAAATAATGTGGAGTTGCAAAATTCTACAGAAGAAAATTACCAAAAAAGCGGAAAGTATTTTTATAAAGTAATATGTTAATCAAAAATTATTAAACTGTTTCTAAGGTCTAACATACTCTAAATAGTCCCTTATTGTTTCATGCAAGTTCGTAATTCAAGTGCGAAACCGTTTCTCATCGGATCAAACGATCTACGATGGAGATCGCAGATTATCTTTCGTTGTTCTCCACCAGATGAGAATAACGATTCTCTTAAGTTTTGATTCTAAATCCCGTGATTCACTCAGTTTTCTGTTGAATACTACTTTTAAGTTGTGGTTAAGGTTGTTAGGAATTCGTGCTGTTAAACTGCCAATTGCAAGGAATCCTATCTCATTGAGAATATGCGAATGGAAAATCCTTTAAATTTTTCATGAAAGAAAAAAAATCTGGCTTTTAAAGCCAGAATAAATGCATTTAATATCGATTTTACATTTTCCTTCAGAAGTCATTATTCCTCGATTCATGACTAAATTCAATGTAGTTTTGAAAAAAATTAAAATTATAAGTTTCTTTAACGAAATTCATTGGAATTTTTACTAATATGTGATTAGGTTCTTATTTTTTTTCCCCGAAAGTTTCATAATCGAAAGTTCATTTTGTTCTAGACTTCTAGGTTTTTATGAGGTAGAACTGATGTTTTTGTGTGATTGGGAACTGCTAATAGAATCAGAGAACTACTTTTAAACACAGATAACGGGAAGATTTCTCGAGTAAAATAACTATGTTAACCACTTCTGCAAAGTTTCCTAAGTCCAAAATATTAATGAATGTGCTCAGATGGTCCAGTGGCACAGGCGTTGGACAGTAGGCTGAAGAAGCTGGGTTCAATTTCCGACGAATGTCGGGGATTTTTTCTCTGGGTATTTCTCCTCCAAATGGGTCATGTGCTTTACCAGCCTTCTGTAAAATGGAGACAATTTTTCTTTCCCAGAGTTCAAGGTAGGAGGAACTGTTGGTTTTACACATACAACACTCCCGAAGGGGCCAACATCGCCTGTCCAACGCAATCCTTTAACTTAAAGTATTAGTGTTAGAGCCAATACTTGTATTTCTAACTATAAACAACTTTTATGTAAAGACCAACATTAAAGCGCCATAATTTTAGACATCATTTTATACAAATTAAGTCATTGTTATTCAACAACCAACAAAGCTTTCTTATTGGAATCTACTTATTTTTCATCGGCTTTTTCTTTAATAATACCTTATTTGAAAAGATTACTTCTTTAGAAACTTCTTATTCTTAAAAAGAAAAGTTAGAAAATTTTTTAAGATAAAAAAGGAAGAAATATAAAAATAAACTATTAATTAATTCCCCATAATTCGTTTACTTAATTCCCCTAATTGGTACTTATCAGTAATTATTATATTTTTTTACACCTTTATCGTAGACATAGAATGGCACTTTCTGTTGAAGTGGCACAATTTAACATGCAATCGTTCTGATAACATTTTTGTATCTCCAGAAAGCTTCAGAAACAGCAAAAATACATCAAAGTTCTCGATTAATGTTGAAACTAGAGCTTTTACAGCAGCTGAAACAAATTTTCAAACATTTAAAAAAAAAATAAGTAAGGAAAAAATAATGAATTTTTAATAAATTTCTGGCATTCAATTTGGATGACTAAAAAAATCTTTAGCAGAATTTACCACAAAAGCATTAGTAGTGATAAAATTCTAAAATTACTAATTTCTTTTGATGAATTTACCACAAAAGCAGTCAAGTGAAAGTTTTAACTCATCTAGTTGAATGCAAGAATTAGAGTCCACTTCTTCTGCTAAATTTCCTGTTTTCTTCTGCTTACAGCAACACCCTTTCAGTTGCAGCACTTCAAATTAGCCAACTGGCGTAATTCGAACAAAGAGAGCCACTGGCAAAGCGTCAATCAATGGCTGGTGGACAGTCGACTATCAGCAAAGGAAGAGGGATGGTGGTAACGCCGCTGCTTTGGACTTCTCCGACATCTAAAGGAATTCACAGCAATTTGTATGTGGAATTGCTTCACTCTAAAATAGCTCTTTTGTACTACTTAATGAAACATTCCAAGAGAAAAGGAAGTCTGAATGGCCATAAGTATCAAGATTAGTGCATGGAAACAACGGACATTATCTCAGATGCCTGGAGGTAAATATAAACCGTCTAAAAATAAGCTATCTGAGCGAAATGGAGAGCTACATTCTGCGGCTGTATCTGTAATTAATTCAGTTTATCTTCCTTTAACCGATTGGCATTCCACTTACTTGACTGTAGCATACTAATAAATTTAATGACTCCTGAGTGATATTCTAGACTATTCGAGCATCAGTGAATAACAGCTTTTAGTTGAATGAGTTTTCCTGTATATGTAATAATTTTAGGTATCTGTTTTTAAGGTTAAAGCATCGTTGTGGAAAAGAGTATTCGCTTAAAACGGTTGATAAACTTGATTGTCTAGACTTGCTAAATCAAATATCAAACGTGATTATGGTTTGAGGCGGTCCAAGGATGGAAATACCCGATAATACACAGATAGAGAGCAATGAAATTACTGCTGAAAACAAATACTTAAGAAATTCAACAACTTCAGTTTAGCTTTCAAATATAAACATATCGGAATGATAAAATAATCTCATAACTATCTATAATAAATTAACTTTTTCAACTTTTTTTTATTTCTTCATCGTCTAAATCTTCCTGTTTTTCCCAATAAATTATATGAATTAAAGATTACGAAAATCATCAAAAAACAAAGAAAAATAGGAAGAGGAAAAGTGAAAGGCTTAAAAATAGTGTAAAAAGATCATTTTTAGGATCCATTTGGGAGCTATTGTGTTAGCTATAGCTTGATGGTCGTCCTGTCCGTCCGTGTCTGTCCACCCCTAACAACTCCTCAAATGGAGGTCGGATCGACAAAAATAGATTTCACCATCATGTTCAGATGCCCAAAAAACTGCAAGAATAGGTTAATTTCAGGGAAATTTGGAAATCACGCTTACAAAACTTAAAGCTCAATTAAGAAATGTAGATTGTCATCAGTGAAGAGGACAACTGAAATTTTGAGTCTGGACACTACCTTTACTTCAAAAACTTTCTATAAAAATATTCAGTAACGACAAAATAAAA
Source organism: Thereuonema tuberculata (assembly GCA_023159025.1). Taxonomy (NCBI): domain Eukaryota; kingdom Metazoa; phylum Arthropoda; class Chilopoda; order Scutigeromorpha; family Scutigeridae; genus Thereuonema; species Thereuonema tuberculata. The sequence continues at coordinate 46,047,866 of JAFIDM010000003.1, forward strand.
ATCCCTCCAGAATATTAAACGAAATAAAAAAACCAGAAGCAGTGTTTAAGTGAAAAGGCTCTTTTATACAGAAAATTTTCACAACTCATTTTACGATGGATGAACGAGAGATTTAGAAACTGAAATGCAAATACAATCCATTAGCGGCAAACCCAGCATTCCTTGAGTTCTTCTGACAGATTTCCAGTCTTTTTGAAAACGGACCCCTGCCATCTCCAGTTAAGAAGCAACACCGACAGCTACCCAATTGGCTTTCCGGATTTTACATGGAGTGGAATTCAGTTCATCGTGAACTGCTACTAAGCAAAACCATCAAACTTCAATTGAACAACTGTAGGCTTATCTTTTGCAAGTCAGTATTTGTCATGTCGCAAGAATAGTCAAGGTCGCCAACTCAAAACAAGATACCAGTAATAAAGAATTCGACTAGGAAAGATGGAAGATAGTGTTAATATGCTTCAGAAAGTTAATAAAAATTGACTTTTAAGGGTACAAACAACCATCGGAATACTAAAGCGAATAAAAAATTTCAAGACTTTCTGTACATTCTACTTTGGAAGCTTTTACAAATAATGTGAAATTCTTAATTACATGAAAAATTTCTGTCATAAAGACAGATATAAGTAGTTTAGTTTCAACTCATTTAAAATTGTAAAGATATTATCATACATGACGTAATTTTAAAAACAAAACAAACATGGCGAACTTTACGAACTTTATTTTAATAATATGGTGACTACTTATGTATTACTTTTCTGAAAGAGAAAACCTCTCAAAATTTCAGGGATGAATCGAACATTGTCATGCGACATTTTCTACGTAAATATTGCGCTAGTTTGAAATATCTTCATTTCAGAAACACCCGAGAATGAGTTGTTAGAAATAAGACTTAATGGAGGATGAATGTCAGCCAAGTTTCCCCATTTCTCCCTTTATTTTCCTTATGATCATCTGTAGACAAAGGTTGATCGGCTCAATGACATTTCATTAAATATCAACCACTTGCCTTCATTATTTAATTTTCCATTTAAATAAATAAATAAATAAATGAAACATTAAAAATGAACGTTTCAGGAAATTTAATCACAGGAATATCATTAATAATCCGTAGGTTAATTAGTTATAGATTACCGTTAATCAATTAACTAATTATCAACTAAGGGAATAATCTGTCTAACTGTGTTGATTGTTGATATATAAACTACAATCTAAAAACATAATTGTCAACAACTCATATTTAATGTGTGTTACGAAATACATTCAAGAATTACATAAATATGTAAACAAAGAAAGTGAAATGCTTTAACATATCTATTTGACTGTTACTCCAGAAGAACAACGTTCATTCAACATGCAGGGTTCCTTTTCAGAAAGAAAGCTTATCTATTTATCAATCTCAGGAATTAGAAAACCGCCCGAACACGATTTAATTTTCATAAAGTTCGCCATTAACTTGAAAAATTACCTTTGTCGAGCTCAAAAAAATGGCTCTTTCAAACTATTTTCGACAGACATTATACTATAACGTAATGTAATCTATTACAAAAAGGTTTGTGTTAAAAGAACTGGGCATACTGATGAAACGGGCGAAGCGAAGAGGGGGAACGGGGTCCTCGAATTAATCACGCCACTGCAGTGACATGTTGACAAGGGCGGGAAATAAAGAATCCAATTTCTCATGATGGGTAATAAAAAAAAATCTATAACGTATATATAAAAGCTCAAGGTTTATTACACGATATAATAATTAATATGGTTTCTCTATTAAAAAATGGTTTGGCTCACTTTTCCTAGGCATAAATTGCAGGAACCAAATTCTAAATCGATAATTCTTAGGAGGAAAAAAAGCTGGAAACTTCCTCACCACTTATCTTAAAGTCTTGCGGTTATCTGCTTGGACAGCTTCTGGTGTCTCCTCATTATTCAGAATTAAACTTTCAACTTTTCTAACAAAGTTTGGATATTCAAATAAAAATTCAGTTTTGGGGCAATCCTTTGGGAAAAAAAATCATAGAAAATATTACCATTTGAAAAATACGGATATTTAAATGGCACAATAAATTAACTATCGAGTAAATTTGTTTCGGAAAGATAATAAAAAAAATCCTTTCATAAATATTTTTAAAAATATTTTTCTTCAGTAAAGATACGCAGTAGCATAAAAACGAAAAAAAAACAACTTCATTGAGTGTAATTTCTAGTTTAATACTTTTTGATTTCAAGAAGAATAAGCTGCAGCTTAACATTTGAATATAATCTGCCAATCTTCTATGGATTCTATAATGGCTGTCTTACAGGTATTCGGAAACTTGCCCAAATCCCGCTAGAAAACTTGCCAGTTACCTACTGCCGTACATTGAAATTGTTTTACACAGGTCAGAAAACTTCAGTAGTAAATCGCGTTTTGTTCTCGTTGATAACGCGATTAAAGATGGCGAACCGGCGAAGTGACAAAGATGTTTTGCTGCGTAGGTTTTGCTTTTAATGATCTTGTTATCCTATACTACAGTTTCGGAAGAGAAGCTCGTAAATGAAGCCGTTGAAAGAAGTACAAGAAGGGTCATTCGCACTCCTGGGTCAGGCTTTCGCTATCGCATTTTTTTTTAAAGGAATTTTTCTCGCCGGTAGGCGCGCATATGTCGAGTTGCTGCTATAATTTGCTTCAAAATAGATCACAACCTACTTAAAATAAGTGGCAGGTTTTGAATAAAGTATTTTTTTTTTGAGCAATTTGCCGGTTTCAAGAAAATTTCAAGATGTATAAAACAGCCATTGCTCAAGAAATGCTAGAACATTTACGATTTTTCCCTTTTAGGAAGCTTTCCTCAAGCTTCGCCATTCTATAAAACTAATCTGTTAGTTTTAATAATCTAGTATCAAAGCAGTATGAAGCTTATATAAATTCTGTATAATAGGCGTTATCTGAATGCGGTTACTGCAGCGTTCGTAAATACCGATCAACTTAAAAATTAACTTAACTTACTGTTTTGTCAAATTATGAATTTTAAATATTGGCGTTTGTATACGTTATTATATTAACTATCTTGTAAAATATATGTTCAAAACTCCTTGGTTAGATCCTTTTACTGCATTTTCATAAGTTGTGTGTGTGTGTTTTTTTAAATTCCCGCTTGTTATCCGAATAATTTTAACATTCCAAGAAAAATTTACGAAAGTGGTTGGCTTTCTCAATAAACAATATGAAAGAACTTTCTGAAACATCTTTTAGCCCGAATCCGGAATCTGGGATTCTCTCCAAAACATTAGAAGCACCGTAAAGAAAAGATAGTTGCAAGAATTTGAACGAAAACCATGAGTTTGCATTTTTCTGGAAAGTTCTTTTTCCTTACAAGACAAGGGTGAATCCTTGATGAGTAATCATTCTCTAGTGGGATGAATTAGCAGAAAGTAATAATTATAACTTCCGGAAGCTTACATATTTTATCCCTTAAAGTAATGTTAATCTTTGTGCATCATCACTCGTTTTAATCTGAGGGGATTTACTGGAAATTTAAAAATTGGAAAATTATGAAAATAGGCATAAGTATGAATAAGGAAAACGAAAATTAAGATTTAGGAAAAAGAGGGAACAATGCATAACATTAAAAACATGGAATTATTTATTAGCAAAACTTTACCTTTGACTACAAGCAAAAATCATATTTTTATTATGCTTTTATTTTATTTTCAAAGATATCTGCAATGAACCACGAACGATATTTAAACTGTTATTGTTCAAGTCTCATTCGTTTAGGTATCAGATAAAATTCTACATATAAATATGATTTATTTGAAATCATTTCCAAGTTATGAATGCTTCATTGAGTTTCTAAGTAATTTTGATGACATTAATTCTTTTTGGACAGCTATGATTAGAACTGTGACCAATTCTAACAGACTCGCTATAAAATATTTTATTTTTGTTTCTATAATAACAAAAAGCTTTGGAGGAACTTTCCAAAAAGCTTCTGATTCAGACTTACGAAAAACAGAATGGATATCTGAAATAAAAAATCGTTTCGGTGTCTTTGTCGTACGGAGATCGATTCCAACTGGTGTCAAAAGCAGCTTATTCCGATCAGTAGATCTGGGTGTTATCGCATTATCAAGGATATCGATATCAGGCTGGTCTGAACGCGAAGACATTTCGGTATCGGACAAACGCCATGCGTATCCGTAGCCCTGTTCTTAGAAAGGGTCAACTCAACCCCACAACTTAGCACGGATCACATAACTTAGCAGATAAAATTAAAACCAAGCAAATTTTTGAGTGGGTTTGTACACTTTTATTAATGTAGTTAGAAAACTAGAGGCTGTGAATTATACTTTTTCTTGCGTGATCATTATTTATCTAAATTTATTAATAAAATTTACATCAATTCATATAAAATATAATTTTAGGAATATTATATGAAAACCAATCAGGGTAAGAACATCAACAACAATTGGTAAAAATAGTGTGTGAAAAGCCAAAGGATAAAAAAACAGCAAAAAAAAATCGAACTCCTGCTGAAACAGCCTTCAGACACACCTAGCCTTCTATCAGTGTAATGCTTCATTTCATCCACATAAATCAAAAAGCTCGATCTCATTAACGAATAGTTCTAGCTTAAAATTTCTTTGCATTTCAAAATAGGTTCATAAACATGTAAAACCAAAGCACAATTTCAGTCAATTCTTTGATATCAGATTTATTTTCAATTTAGAAAAATAAAATACATTACGAAAATTAATCGTTAAATTTTGTAGAAGCTGAATGTCAGCATTATGATTTTCAAAGATTTGAAGGTAATGTTAATTTTATACGAGTATTTGTGTGAAACAAACAGCAAATAGGAATTCACAATTGTTTGATACTTTTCTCTTGAATAAGGAATTCAATTTTAAAGTTCTATGAAGCAAAGTAGTAAATTTTTATAATTAAAGTTACTGTTAATGCAAAGTTTTGTCATCCTGAAACGACAAGAAAATAGAATAACAAGAAAGATTTCATATGCAACTCGCGAACTACTGTAATCGAGAATATCTTCTCGAGATCTTGAGGAAGTCTTTAAAGAGACACAAACTTAACGACAAAAGAACTCCCGACGCATTTCTCAGGCAGCAGAAGAAAAGAGATGTGGAGAGAGCAGACAATAATGTAAGCAAGGAGCTGTCGTCACGGCGCTAGCGAAGTCGACTTTAGATACACACTGGAAAAATAGATAGCGAGACAGTAATGACGGGCTACAGCTGCAAAGGATGGTTGGGGAGGAGGAAGAAGGAATCAAACTTAGTTTTTCAATGGAATTCAGAACGCTGTCGGCGTCGACCACACCGGACATGTGTCAGGCACCCCTTTCATGAAATATCCCCTTTCATTCATCCGTTATGCGCCTTTTATTCCAAGTTTCGTACAAACTCCTAAAAGAATGCAAGGAAATAAAAGAATAAACAGTTCCCCGCCACCTTCCCCAAAAAAATGCAACTGGAGAAAAATTTGAGCTGACATTACTGTCGGGAGGGTACATGCCTGCTGTGTAGCTGCCTACCGAAGCGTTGTAAACGTAGAAGCAATCATGCCTCAGCGCCACCCAATTCAAAGAAAAGAGGCAACAGTCCATGAACTTACATCTATTCATTCACCGCAAGAATCCCAGTAGAGAACAATGATTCCAACTAAGACTTGTATCGCAGGAGAAAGATACAAAAGCCTTCGGACATTGGCTAAAGGAACAACAGATGAACGCGATTTCAATCCAAACCCCACAAGCAGACGTATCCTTTGTTTACAATTAAGAACTCAGTTTTGTAGAGCCTATTTTTACAACACACCAAGCTAATTGCAAATACGTCTAAATAAAACTATGTGGAAAATTAAAATTTAATTTTTTTTTTTTAAGAAAACGAAAATAATTTTTAAACCATATTTATTTTAAAACAGAAATTTTTATTGCTAGGGAGAAATTAAAAGAAAATGTTTTCAATTTTATAAAAATTAAATACTACAGCACATTTGTATTTACTAACGGCTGAATTTTGTAGAATCTTTAGGTTTACTATCAGGTTCATTTTATAAAAATTTACATTTTGTAATATTTCAATCTTCACTATACAGATGATGAGCATTACAGGTTCTGCTGTCCTAAAAGCTAATATTAAAGTTAAGATCTGACATTTTGAACTCAACGCTTAACATTCTCGAGAAATTGAGAGATAAGACATATGAATACCTTTTGATAACATATATTTCTAAAACCTTTTCTAATAACATATTTTTCTTTGATAGCTGCTGTTACTTCGATTGGTTTTAAAACTAAGGATGACTATTTGCTTCAACAATGTGAACTTAATTAGAACAGCTGAACTGCCTGTAGGATCTATGAATTAAGTTATTTTATTGAACAAGCATCATATAGGACATTTTCTTTAGGTTAATTCTAAATCACATTTTCTTAAAAGTCAATTAAAAAGCCTTTTGGAGTTAAATTCTGTCTTTAACATGAAGTATTAAAATCATTCAGCTATTATTCCAGTTTTGACGGGCTAAAGCTAATGTTTTTATAAACTTTGCTTAATAAAAGTATATCTGTATTAAGTTGACCGGAAAAAATCAAAGTTTGTTCGTTTATTTTAATGTGGGAAAAATTAATAGTCCTTTGAAAACAAATTTCAACAACATCAGCTTTAAAATTTTTTTTATCTAATTATGATCATCGATTCGATTTGCATTTGTAAGTCTGTAGGGATTTCTATATTGACATTAAATCATACCATGTTTGCAAGCTATTTCAGCTGAATACGATATTCTTTCTGCTGGTAGCTATATTATGCAGATCTCTTGCATTATTGATATTTAGGAAACTAGTTATGTAGATTATCATTTACTTACAATAAAAATAAACAAAGCCCTTCAAAGGCATGAATCCAAACTTAAACAAAGCCCTCTAGAGACTTCTTTTTGTAACTTCGAAACAGTTAAATCTTGTTTACGTTGGTGCAGGCATCTTAAAGGTTGGCGAGGTGCTCTTGGCAGCGAAGGCGTTTCTACACTAAAAGATGTGGCCTGCTTGGTAAAATGCAAACTTTGATGTGGGGCAGTGCTAATTATCTCCACTACTTCGCCGAAGATCCTCCAATTCCTTTTAACGACGCTCTAAATGACCATCTTTCAGTTCCCGAGTCAGTTAGCCACTTATACCTTTAAGGATCTCGTAATCGCTCCTCAGTGTAAGCGATAGGGGCCCTGCTTACGACGAACTCTCATTTTCTGCGCTAATTAAACTGCCAACCGTTATGCAACTGTATCGTTTGTTATCGCCTAACTGACTCTCTACGCGCCTAGAAATGCGTGATTTTTCGGCAGAATCATCATTAAGAACAGAAATTCTCATTTTCAAGATGAAGTTTGTGAATACTTAAATGTGGGACTGCAATTCTTTTTTTTTTACAAAAACCTACAAATGCTCCTAAATTGACCGACCTGTCGAATGTCAAGTCGGTTTGTCTAATCCTGCTGACTGTGATGCTACTTCGCTGAATTTATTTTTTATCTACATAATTCTACCATCAACAAATTTCTTAATTCATAAATTCTACGAGATATTTGTTGTAGAATTAGAAATTTTCAAAAATAGTTGTAAGTTATTACATCAACAGTTACTACATCAATGCGCAATAAGGCATCAGTGTTTCTGAAGTGCTTAAACGAAAACTCGAAAAACTTGATGCCTACTTATATTAAAAGAAGAAATGGACGATTTCGTGCTGGGCAGACTTTCTCAGAATTCTACTATTTTCTCTGCACTACTTCCATCATTCTTTCATTCCTTCTCCTTGTATTTATAAATCTTAATACCTATCGAATGATAGTATTAATTAAATTCGCAAATACTTTTTAAGTCGTCGTCTAAATCCCATTAATTTAATTTCATCAAAGCAAGCCTAACTACCACTGGATTAAGAAACTGATTAATATGTAGTCGTCGTTAGACGTTAATAAAAAAAAGCTAAATAGTTATTTTTTTTCCAAGATCCATTCACGGGTTCAAAAGTTATTATATGTAATACTGGTGATGGATAAATTGAAATGGTTGAGTTAAACAATCTTTATAGGAAGGAACGACAAACAATAATCGAAATATAAATAATTTCAATTAGTTTCTATTAGAATTCTAAAATTCTGTTTCTTATGACATTAAAGTTTTAAGAATTTTTTGAGGTCGTTCAGTAACAAGCATCTTAAAAGCGAGAGCGGAGTCCTGAAGAGACTTAGTATATAAGACTGACCTGGCTTTAGGTTTGAGCCATGGTTTCTTACATCAGCTTTAATTGATCCCATTAGAAGTTACCTGCGTTAATGCAATTAAGTAATGAGTTAAAGTTAGTTACCACATATAATATGGTGGGTGTACTCCAAACTGTCCTAGAGATAATCTCATTTGTGGTCGCTATATAATCATCAGAGTATTATTTGGGAAACCAGAAAATTTCCTTTTTTTTATTGTATTAACAATATTACAATTCTACACTATTACATAAATTATAATTTCAATAAAGATTTAACATTCACTAATATTCATTGCTCCAAACTTAGAGTTTTAAGACAAATATTAATATATTAATGATTTTTTTTGACGAAATCGGGATTATTATGTTTTTATTAGAATCTGTTGTTTAGTTTTTGGCCAGCAGTTTCTTCCTAAGGTCCACTATATATGAAAATAAACAGGAATCGTTCTTCTCACAATGTAAGCCTATCAATGGTTTTATCTTCCTAAAATAAATACTGTTGGAGTGATGTTGATTATAAATTGAGAAATTTGTACATTCTAGTCGAAATTATTATTTTCGAAATTTTTTAATGTCGTCTTTTTATCCTAATGAAAATTAAAGGAACAAAAATCAGAACCAAACATCGTTAGTGCCACGCTTACTATCTACGTGTAAATTTAATCATTTTATATTTTTTTAAAAAGTGATCAATCACATGGCTGTTAGGCATTAATTAACAATTTTTTTAATAACGATTATGCACGGAGCAGTTTTTCACACTTAAGAATCGTAATATTTAAGAGCACCTTCTGCAGAACTCGTAAATTTCACGAGGTTCTTATTTCTGCAGTGATGAATCCCCCTACAAGTGCGTCTTTAAACGAGAAATCTTAACGGAAAAGCGTTAATGAAAACCTGACCTGGCCTGAACTTAATGAAATCGTGTTCATCAGAGCACAGAAGGCTGAACTAAAAGGCGTGGGGAGGTCAATAGCTGTGCATTTGTATCAGAGCGCGAAGTTGCCGCGATTCCGGCAATCACCCTTGACTGTCCAGGGCAGAGATTTTTATCCTTTGCCAGAGAAGTCGCCCTTCGAAATCAGTACCCAATGTGCAGTCGGCCGTTGGCGCTGCTTGTTTGCTCAGGTCCTCTCGGGAAAACAAATAGAAATAAACAAGTCCTTGTTTTTTAGGCTCTACAAATTGCATCGTAAATATTGAAGTCCAAATATAACAAAAGATTTTTTGTTTCTTGGTTGGTTTTTTGTATTAATTTTGTATTAAGAAAACGTTAAACTTAAAAATAATTCAAATGAATAATTAGCATTTTCGAATCATATTTAGAAAAAGAAAACTGAGATATTAAGTTATTAAATACTATTTGGTATCATTATTTAACTCTTTAAATGAACCACGTTAAAAAAAAACAAAAAAACATGAACCACGTTATATTCAAAAATATTCAAAAAATTAGATTATTCTAAGAATAATAAAATAATATGTTTCAATATAACTGACAGTTATCTATTATCTTTGTTTTCTCTAAGCTTTGTGAAGTTTGCCAATGTCATTGTGTCAAATGCTAATGGCGCTATTGTACCGCTCTGGAAGTAAAAGAGCTTTAGGAAACAACTTAGAATTCATTAATTAACTTTCTCGAAACCTTAATCTTACAAGGTCTTGTAAGTTTATAAATATGTAAATTCCCACGGATCCACCATTTATAAAATTTAATGGATTGTTAATTATTCGCCTATATTTTATGACAAATAATCTTATGAAAAAATAAATGTTTTTGACAGTTGCCGCATTATTTCCTAGTCATCAAAAAAATAAAGAAAAAGATTTTGCCAACTTGAATAAATCCACAAATTTTGTTAAATCTCTTAAAAAGGCTGTATAATTTCTACGATATCGATCAAAGGGATTTTTCCCGCCTTCTGAGATCCCAGGGAACGCTAAAATCCAGTGATGAGTTCCTGATATAGGGAGGAAACTCTTTTACCCGAAGTAATTGATACAATAAAAGAGATAATTTTGTCAGTGCCATTTTTTTTTCCCCGCCGAAAATCGATTTAACATTCGGCGGAGGGGAAATAGATCCAAGGATTATGAAGCTCGGAAAGGCGGGAAAAAAAAAGTGAAACGTCTAACCCAAAAAAAACAAAAGAAGGTAATTAGCTAATGGGTTCCTTAAGAACAGTGATTTTCATCGTTGTTGATCAATTCTAATAGAAAGACAAAAAAAAGGGTTTAATGAAAATAACTCAAGTACTAAAAGATCTAAAAAACTAAAAAGCACAACAACAATGAAAAACTGTTAAAACCTTAATGAGCTTCGTATGTTTAAATTGAAATTTTGTAAATACAAAATCGGCTTTACGAATTTCGCCCTCATAGTTACCCTTTATGTTTATGATTCACATCTTCCTTTAACCAAAGCATATTTTTAAAATTCTAAAAAATTCATATTACAAAAATTTCCATTGCTATCATTATCTTAAATTTTAATATGAAATGAAAATCGACGTTACTAATCAAAAAATTAAGTTTTCAAAAAATGTAAAATTCCATGATTTTATGTTTAATTTTTTAAAACTAATTTATTCCTGTTGATTTCACTACTATCGAGAAGATAAGTGTCTATGAGAAACCGAAGTAGAACAATCTTTCTCAGATTATACAGAAAAGATCGCAACCTACTCTAAAAAAGCATAAAAAAAAGCCAGGATAAAGTGGTATGTAGAAAACCCCCACATAACATGTGATTGTACCGTTACACCAGGGGTGCTCAGACTTGTAGTGTCTGCGATCGACCATAAAATATTTCGGCGACAAGTGATCGACGGCCGACTATTAGGACTAGCTACTAAAGAAAAAACGAACATCATCTCCAATTCAACAACCAAAAAAAAAAAAACCGTCATCTCCAATTCAACAACCAAAAAAAAAACGGAATCTCCGGTTGCCGTTGCCGCGATCGACTCCGAAAGCTCTCGCGATCGACTGTTTGAGCATCCCTGCGTTACACTATCACCATTAGAGTTGTAGCCCTATCAAATAAATTTAAAGCCAAGCAATAATTCAAACTTTTTTTTTTATTATTATAAAAAAAAAAGATATTTTTAATAACTGAAATATCTACATAATGGATAAATCTAACATGAGTAATACATATACAACAAGGAAGGATAAAAATGCACACATTTAAAGGATTCACTGAGGTGTTTTTGGAAATTTAATATCGGGAACCCTAGAAGAACCGTTTCGAGGTTCACACCTCTCGTAAGTTGGATTTGTCCAGAAACGGTCTGTCTTGGGTTCCCGTTACGAAATTTCCAAAAGTAACTCAGTGAATCCTTTAAATGCATGCGTTTTTATCCTTACTTTTCCTGAAATTTCTACAGTTATCTTAAAACTTCGAAACTATTTTTTTGTGGAAATAAGCTGTTACTGGAGTTTCACTGTGTTAAATTCATAAAGCTTGTTAAGTAGTCGCGCTTGCGCATTAGAAAGGACAAAACATAAAGAAAGAAAAAGCACCTAAACTAGACAACCCATTAACGAAAAAGGATGTTTTTAAAGTCTACAACACGACTTCTTGGACACGTCCACAAACTTTTTAACGACAAAACACTTAATTTTGCTCCTGCAAATTGCCAACTGCTTCTTTTGCATAAAATTCAATCCTCTCTGGAAACCATAAAGCCAAAACCAAATTCGAACGTGACGCAGAGCACAATCAAATTTATTTCTGAAAATTAATAAGCGGATCGGATTGGAGTGAAAATGGCTTTATTTATTTACTTTTCCTTTGTTTTTACAACACAGGATAGATTTCAGAATTGGATCTATTAAACCAAGACCAGTTTGGAACGTGCCGAACAGCAACGACGCAGTGGCATTTTAAACTTTTTTCTTCCACTGGGAGAAAATAATATTACAGAAATAGATTGGAAAAATCAATTCAGTGAGGAAAACTATTTGATCTCGCCGTCGTCTGTTATTTGTAAAGAACTTGAACGAAATAAAAGAGGAAATTGAAACTTTCATTTCCCTCTTCAAACTTAAAGAAGAATGTTTTCATATATTAAAAAATAAATATTAAAAACGAAATACACAATTGTTAAGTCGTGCGCTAGTTTCTAATACTTGAAAGTTAAAGTATTCTTATACTACAATGCTATTTTTATAAATTCTTTTTTAAAGAGCATATAGACAAAAATAGTGAAGAGTATCAGGAATTTTGATGAAAACTGCTTGAAGAAACTTCGAATTGAAGATAAAATTGCATGATGTAATAACTTCTCTTTGGAGAGAAAATATGAGATGAAAGTATGTATAACAAATATATATTTGAAATTCAATAACAGTCATAAACATCTCTTTAAAAAAAAATAACACACAAGAATATACAACCAGTTTCACTCTCAAAGTTCAAACTTCTTCAAGTTGCGTATTCTTGTTTTGTTAATTTACTATAGTTTTTTGGGAAAAAGATGTGTGTGACTATTATTGAATTTCAAATGAAAGTACCACAGATAGATATTTGCTTGTGTTAAAATATATATATATATATAATATATATATTTGAAACAGAATAAATTCATATACGTTAAAAAAGTATCAAAACGGCTTATCTATCGAGTCTACAAATACATTGGTACAATAATGAGGAGTTAAGGTTTCTAACATCTTTTCATAACGTAAATGACATTTGAAAAAACTTAATGTAACTTAAACATATGTTATTCTAAGAAGAGATAAACGACTAAAACTAATAAGCTTCTAAGTTATTTTGAATGTTATGAATTTTGCTTTAAATTACAGTGTTTTCCTTCACTTAATTGTTCCTTATAAAGTTGTATTACGGCTGTAAACGTTGGTTACGAAATTACAACTCAGTCTGTTTTTATTCTTGATAAACATATACTCGACAAATTCTCAAATTAAAAAATTAAATTAAATCTCGACAATTCGTAGGATATAATAGATAACGTAAATGGTAAATGCTAATTATATTCCACAATTAGCATTAATTGTAGAAATTCTCTCATCTATTAAAACGAGAAATGTAGAAAGATTCTTCTTGTATTATTATATTTTGATATATATTATTATTATATCAAATGAGAAGGTTTCCATAATTTAGCGATGCCTTGTTTTATTTTTCTGGGTTAATTAGCTTTAACATCAACACAGAACACTTTCTTAATAGCCTAAATCCAGTACTACTAACCTTTAGAATACATCATCCATAAATATATATCTATAGACATATTTCCACAATTCGGAGTATGGTTAGTCAGCGTTGCATATTTCCTATTAATTCCATCTTTTCTTAACATCTTAATAACTGGTTTTGGCAATCGTAATGTTATTGCTGGTAGCTGTTTAAGTCCATCATAACAACTGTGTAGGAAGAAGTTTCTGTTTTCGTACAGAAATATAATAATTAGATCATATATTCAGTCGACTATGAGCGCCATCAAATCAGACAATTTAAACTCCTAAATACATTACTTCCTGTATTTTCCAGAAACTTTCAGCAGTCTTCGAATCCGACATCGATAAACTTCGTATTCCAAGATTTTTTGGCCATCTGCAGAAAATGGTATCATTTACACAATTTATTTGGGAAAAAAATCTAGATTTTGGTTTGTTTATTGAGTGATTTTTTTTTATAGAAAGTTTTATAATTGATCATTAAGAGCTGCCAAAGCGTTCGAAGAAGTCAAATTACAGATAATATCTGATGTTTTAAATTAATTAATTAACCATCTAATGTAACTGAAATACACAGAAACCCTTTATGAAAGATTAACCGCAAAGGAAAGAGAAACCTTAGAAAACAGTATCAACAATGGCAATCAACATTAAATAATAAATAGGTTTAAAAAAACAAACTACAATAATTAAAGTTTTAACCAAAACTAAGTGTTTTAAACATATTAATAAGTGCTTTAAAGATATTTTGAAAATCAAGATAAAGGTACCCAACTAAGAACTACTGTCAATATACCAAACACTATCTATTTCCAACTTAAAAACGATTTTCTCTTTTCCTTTCGTTAACAACAGAACAGTAAAATATTGAATATCATGAGAAACTTTAGTCATTCGAAAAAAAGGCAGCAGTTGACGACCTAGGAAATCAAAATTAATTAAAACGTGCTTTCCAAGTTCGTTTCAGTAAGCGCCAAAAAAAGTTCCCCAGATGCAATGGCAAAACAGAATATTGTAAGAAGCTCTGATAAAGAAGATACTGACAATTGTTTAGCGCTAAAACACAACTTGAGTTTTACGAGAGTTTCAGCTAATTGATTAGGAATTATTGTTTATGTGTACATCAAAGTAAGTAAATGATTGCAAACTATTATTACTGTTCATCAAAATAAAAAATCAGTATTTTTACGAATAGTAATTAATTATCTTTAGTAAGGACAAGCATTGAATCTGTCTTTACTTTGTCAATAATTGGTTTTCTTCAATGGAATAGAAGCAACTTAATAACTGTACACACTTCCATATTATTCGTTAAGGAAAAAAAAAAAAACTTACATTTTTAAAATGTAAAGAACTCTATTAGAAAACCTAATGTGTAAAGTTCAAAAGGAAGATTTTAGATAGAAAGATTTTTTTCTTCTCAGTCTTCTTCGAGCTGACATGAAAGAAAAACTATTAAAATGAAAACCTGCTTCAAAAAAATAAGAAAAAAAAACAACAAAGCAAAACAAAAAAAGAAACCTCACTGAAATAATGCTCATTTCCTGTTGTGATAGATCGCTTCCTCTGAGGTTTTAGTCAGTCAAAATGATGGAACCTCTAAAAAAAAATACATTATCCATGCACCCACGGCATTTATCGTTCTGTGTAAATGGCCTCCATCAACGTCACCATAGTCATCCATTAGTGTGTTCTTGTGGGTTTGGCTGCAGCAGCACAGGATGGCTGTTGCTGTGCAGTTGCCAAAGTTTTTCTTTCTCCGATAAATGAATGGTGGAAGCCCTCAGAGCCTTTCACTGTCTCCAGAGTCCTGTCTTGGGCAAAAGCCACTGGCAAACCTTTTGATCCGTCTTGTGATCAATCGTTGATCCTCCTACGCTCTAAAGGATCCAACATTCTCTCCGGTGGATTAGTGATTAAATCAGCATATCTAATTGAATAATGATTCTTCTGGTCTTGTGGTTTTGTTGATTGGAGTTCCCAGTGGAGGAAAATCAACGTCAAACCATCAACTAGTGAAAAAGGGTAATTTCGGTAAACTTAATTATACAGCAATCAAGGAATTCATAAAAACTTAAGAGAATAAACAGATAAGAAGTTTTTGATAAAGACCATGGTAAAGATGGGCCAGATAAATGTCTGGCCACTGAAAAGAAACTCAGGAAAACACAGATTTATTAAGGCTACACTTATTAACATCGATTTTACCGAAATAGTAGTTTCAACTTTATAGCGTTGAAACAGTATTACTTTCAAAGAAGTGTCATAGCAAGTAGTTGGATTTAGCTTATGTGTTACGACGCTTTAGTCTTACAAGTTAGTAATTTACAGAAACTTACATTTAAATACGATTTTCTTTTCATAGAGACTCCCTCTTTAAAATAACAATAAACAAAGCCTAAACACAAAAAGTTTCTAGATTTGACATTCCTGAATAGGTAATTTCTGGCAGTTGACTCCAATAATAAATAAGCTATTTCAAATCTTTACATCTTCATTTACAATATTTCGATTTGCTAATCTTTTTTCAAGTAAAATCTATTAAAAATCCATTAAGTTTAAAATACCAAGAATATAAAATATCAATTAGTAAATCAACATATCATACTGGAAACAAAACGTAACAAAATTGATTACTTTAATGAGACGTTTAATAAATAAGGTAGCTTATTTAATTTGAATATCTTAAAGTTTAGTATTAAACTGTACATAGCTCAGAACGCAGCTTGTTGATTACATCTGTAGCGATATCAAATGCAAAATAAAAAATAATAATAAAAACGGAATTGAAACTTTAAAAACTGCAATAATATAATCTTTAACAGCTTTGCATTTTTTACAGAAAGGTTTGAATTAAACTTTAAAATCGGAAGGAAAGAAAATTTAACTACTTTTCCCTTCTTCATTATTCACTGAATGCTAAACTTTTATTATTTTTATTTATTATTAAGAAATATTCCTGAATAAGTCGCCGATGATGAACAACATTAAGTTGATCGAAACTGTCCTATAACTGTAAATTTGTGTTTTTAATATATTTTACTTTTTAAAATTTTTTATATATATCGGTTCTCTTATTTCTTTTAATGTTAAAAATTTTACACATGTTAAAATTTATTTATTTTTATTTATATTAAAATCTATGCCCTTCTGCATTTCTGCAGATTATTGTAATCTTTTATCTCTTAATTACTTTAGCATTTAGGAAAAACAAATATCAATTGACGACCAAACTTTAATATACTAAACTGAGTTGCAACAATCAATTAAGTTGCCTCATTAAATTCTTCTTCAAAACCTCTCAATTACCTGACAGGCAGGTAGCGATAAAAGACTATCTATTTACAAAGGAGTAGGAAGAATATTTAAGGGGAAAAAAAAAGAGAGAGGGGAAAAATCAATGTCTACCGATATCGAAGCCATATACAGACTTGTGCGGGGAACAAAACGCTGTCTATGAGAATGAGATGCCAGCCAACAACAGTGGCTTTAGAGTTATCAGCCACAGCCATCGACGACATCGTTTCCACGGCACGGGGAAAGTTGCGCCGGGCTATTATGACAGAATTGAAATGGCAAAATTATCAGGCGGCTGTGAACGGGAGGGTGTTGCGAAGGAAGGCAACTTTCCAGAGGATTCTTTTAAACGGCTATTAAATGGGAAAATGGTTCCTTCACGTTTCAGTTTTCGCTTTTTTTTTTTTATAGGAGTGGCTGTATTGTTAACTTCGGCCGCGTTATCCCTTTAAAAGAAACCCGTAAAAATAGAATGAAAGAGGTGGGGGATAAAAACGGTATCTCAAAGAAAAAAAAAGGAAAAATACTGAAGAATGATACTGTCAGAAGAATAAAGACAGAAAAAAAAATTATGGTTAAAGACGCAATTAAAGATAGAGCTGTCTTTTACAGGCGCTATGGAACTTTTCCTTTATGGTCAGGGCGGAAATGTGATGCGTAAAGAGCTATTATCATTACGTCATTAACGACCAAACGCTTTGGCAGCACAAGGGAAAGGAAATTCAAAAAGAATATATTAAAATAACTTTGTTTTCTCAAATGAAACATAACTTGAGATTAAGAGTTAACCAATTTATATTCAACATTCACTACGGAACTTAATCATCGAATACTCTCAAATTAATCATGTCAGATATAATGTTAATTACCTCGGAAAGTTAATTGTTTTTTTCCATTTGCATTTCTATGACGTATCTCATGAGAAATCTTCGTTTTCGAGTAATTTCCAAAATTACCACAATTAATCATCAAAATAATAGCAATTAGTTATCTTTAATTAGTCGAAGTTTATTTTCTTCTTTAATAAAAATGTCTGCAAGATTAAATGTCTGAAACATCCCAACAATACGATGAGGTTTCGAAATAGCAATTTCGATTTCCACGACGGGCTGATGACAAGAAGTAAGACTGAAATTCCCGAAAGAGAATGTGTTTCTTGTATCCATGGATACGGATTCTAGTCATAGTTTCCGTAGTTCATGTCAGATATACGATCGATCTTAATTGTGACCGGATGTCGAGGATATAGACTTTCTTGCTAGGAATGTTAGCTCTCCACTAACTATTCTGTATCAAAAGGTGACTTCGTAACTAGTAAATGGCAAAATACTTTTTTATTTGTATTTGCATAGCAATATATACAGGGCGCACGAGAAAGTCCTAAGAAACTCAAATAACTTTTGAACGAAGATAGCTTGGAGTTAGTCCTAGAGTTAGGATTGATATTGGTACAGGAAAGCGACCATGGCTATCAAATGAGACTGATGGCAGCGCCCGTAGCGGAAAATCATAGTAACCCTACCTCGGAAAGTATAAGAGATATGCAAAAATAAATAAATGAGACAGTTTGTAGAGCATCACCGAATTAGTAGTCAAAATACTGTTTTGCTATTACAATAAATAACTAAGTAGCCACTGGAAAGTTAAATATAAACATTTGCTATTTGAAATTATACGTAAATTACGTATAATTCAGAAATTCAATCTTATATCCGAATCTGCTTAGCATTGCAAAATAACTGCAACTAAAAATTTAGTGTAAGCTTCTAAATGGAGAACGAAGTAACTTCCGTAATGAGCATGAAAGTTTCAAGTCTGTATTTCTATTTCTTCTTGTACCGAAGCACGCTTCCACTTAGTTACATATCAGTTTTGTAGTAATAACAAAACCAATCGATCTCGTACCATTTACACCATTTTGCAGCTTTTCCGGGTTCTAAGTGACCAGTGGTCATCTGAAAACCGCAAGTGGACACATTAGATCGAGGGAACCATATTCGTTCTCATCACGATCGCTTTACTATAGATAGATTTCAATTTCATCCAATTCCCACTATTTCTTACTCTGTCAGTGGCACTAAAACCGAATGTGGCCTGGACCGGAATTCTGATTTTTCCAAAATCGTCAGACCAAGGAAGGGAAGAAGACAGACTCATGAGGCTCCGACGAACGGTTTTCGTGATGGAGGACTTTACACACGTACACACACACACCAAATGATATAGGAAATCAAATCGCTAAAAAGTAAAGCCAGTAGCCTCTGATGATATTACCGTGAATCCGTCAGTAAAAGAAGTGTGGATTTCAATTGGAATACGTAACACCTTACGTATCTTTGGATTAGCTGTACTGTAGTCACAATATGAATTTCACATATATCGATGGCTTAGCGCAAAAGTAGCGAATATCCAGTAAAATACAAAATTAGTTTTTTGTGGCGAATAGGTGTATTGAAGAGCCTTCTTGTAGGGCAAAACTAGCAAATCCTTCAAAATGGCATATTTCCTGTGATTTTAGGACCTAAACTAGCGAAAAAGTACCCTTTTTTAAAAACTTAAATGACAATAGAAGCGAATGTGCATATTCGCTACTTTGACCGTTTCATCTCTGCTGACTGAACAGTTTTCTGTGATAAAACTAGCGAATGTGCCTGTATTCGCTAGTTTGTCCCCAGATGACGCCACGTGGTCATTGTCACCTTCTCACCTCCTAACCTTCTCACCTTGGATAAATTGTTAATTGAAAAATGTTAGCTTAAAATTACACTATCAAAACTTATCTAATCAATTTCTAGTTTAAAATGTCACAAATTGCATGTTTCTATCTGTTTTTGTTCCAAAGTTACTGAACAATGAAGTTTCAAAGCGATTTACCGCTTTGGTTTGGCCAAAATGTAAAGAACGGTATCCGCTTCGATTTCCGATCCGATATCGTATGGATATTAGCTGATACTGATGCTAGTATTAGTCAATCCCTAACAAGTGAACGTAACTAATAGTGTAGTTCGCTAGTTTGGTGAAGCATTTAAGGAAGTTGTGATTAATTTTAATAAGGATAGAAGTGGCGAATCTGCACATTCGCTACTTCTTCCTTAGTTATCTCAATGGCACAAACTTTCTGTAAGATCCAAACTATCGAATCGACCAAAACTGCTTGAAAAATGCAATAATCAAATTTTTAACCCCATGCCATTGTAGTATACCCCAATGACAATATCTGTACCGAATATGAGACTTCCAGGAATTGTTCCTGAGTTTTGAGGGACATTTCCCACTAAATTAGCTTTTTCTCAAAACTTGCATCTTGGATATTCGCTACTTTTGCGCTAAGCCATCGATATAATCTTACGGAATAGTCGACGTAATGATTTATATATTCAAAAAGGAAAAGTAATAGTAATAAAATTGACTATTAACTAGTTAGTTTAAGAAGACCTCGAAATCCTTCAGGAGTTCAAAATTGAACAACGAAAAACAAACCAAACAACAAATTCATTTCATCCAAATAATACTCTTTGATACAAGTAAAATATAAATGAGAAACATTTGATCCATTTATTTTTCTACGTATTTTGTAAATATTTACGAAGCATAGAAAAAAAAGGAAAGAGGAGTTTCTGAATCTCAATATTGAAAGGAAAATTCTTCGATAAATGAAGAAAGAAATCCGATCTCGTAAGTTACGAATCTCATAAATATCGACTTTAACGTTTGCGTTCGAAAGGAAAAAATAACCCCAGGCAGAAAAGGAAAAATCTAGAAAGCAGAAACCAAGGGATGAAATTACGTGTGTTTATCTTTTGATCCTACAACGTTTTAACCTTTTTATGTTTTTTTTTTTTTTTGCCTTTCTCCTCTTTTAATCTTCGAAAGATGTGCGGAAACAAAAACAACTTACGAACAAATTACAACTTAAACTAAAAGAAAAACTTTCTTATTAATTTTTTTTGGGTCTCTTCGCAATTAAATATGGCTTTTTCTGAAAGATATCAATAAAATGAAAGATAGGATAAATCATTTTAGGGCAGAGAACGAGCAAAAAAAAAAATCATGAAAATGAGCTATAATATATATCATTATTAGAAATATATAGCAGTATAACGAAAATGGCAAAAAAATCAAAACGTTTTATAATTCACTGGTAATTAGTCTATAATCTATTATTTTGCGATATCTTTTATTGGAATTTCCATCATAATCAGAAGCACTTCTTATTTTTTTCCTACTTGTGCATTATAATATCACTGAATATAGAATTCAGACAAAAGAGTTTCTTATGTATTTTTAAGGATTTTTCTTCTGTATTTTATATAGCAAACTATCTTTACTGCCATTTGTGGTAATTTTCGTCATGATTTCGAAGAAATATTCTTCTTTCGAAATTGGATCAAGCAATACTATATTTTTCCCCCCAATTCACTGGACTTTATTTAACTTCTCTAAGTTGAAAAGAAATGCAATAAGTGTCAAAGATTTTTGTAGCATCTCTAAAGGGAAACGATTACAATGAGAAGGCTTTCAGAAAAATTATCTGCTATTACCGATAAGTCATAAAGAATTTGAAGCCGACTATCCATTACCTATTTCTTGAAGAGTAAAAATATCTGATTAAATCTGATAATAGAAATGAAAGTGTTTAACCATCTGGCAATACCACTGAGAAAGAATAAAAGTTATCTTAGAATATTTAAAAAAACAAAAACAAAACAGATTTAACTAGTTTGATAGTATGATTTTGCAGACTTAGAAGAAGTCAAGATGAAGTTTTAAGTCAACTGCAAGTAAAAAGTGCGCTGGGACAGAATAATGGAAATTATTGATTGTAATTTGCAAGGAATTAATTCCTTGTTTTATTTCCTTCCAAATTTCTGGCATTCATTCCTCTTCATCTCCTTTACTTTCTTACCTCAACCTTTCTTTGGCAGAGATCTGAATTTAATTTATGAAGTCTGGCAAATAATCTGGTACTTTACCTCTCGTAAAAATCCAACAAAAAACTAATATGATTCCTAAAAGCAAACCAGAAAGACTGAAAAAGGGCAGGGTAGTGACTGAAAAAATATCCATCCACAGTGTCTTCCTTCTCTAGAACATCTATAGGCACCAAGCCATTGTTGATTTAAAACTTCCTGAACCCTACGTGCAATCTCAATGGTCCATAAAAGTCAATTGAGGAAGGCAAAGCAAAAAAAAAAAATCCAAGTTCTTCACCTGATGGAGCCCAAGGGATTCATTCTCATTCCAAGACGATGATGTCGAATTGTCTTCATGAAAATTTCATGCAAAGTACTTCAGGATTGTTCGTGAACAAAACTTCAGGACGAACTTTGAAAACAATTAACGAAGTAAAAAGTTGATGAGTTGAAGTTTTGAGGTTGATTCGAAAGAAAAATTCTGCCGCTTCAGTGTGTTTTCATTGAAATTTATAGTTCCGTATAAAATGTCGTTAAGACTCGAAATCAACATTAAATTAACTTTTTTTTACAAAAATCATCAACTATATATTCAAGAATAATAAAGCATAATCAAGTAGAGCTAAACTTGAGGATTTCAAGTTAATTAAATTGTACTTAATTTTAAAAAAATTGTCTCGCTGGATTCAATAATATTTTTAAACATTTATTTTTTTAAACACTATTTAAAATTAAATACTAAGCAAGGAACTCGGAAATAAAGCATTTTTAAATTTGTCGGTGAATCCAAATTTGCTTATTTCAACAATAGGCATATTATGGCATGGTAAAAGACATAGTTAATTATTAATAGCTAAATAAGCTGGCTAAAATTATTTTGTAAGCATCATGACAAACGTTAATGGATGTACATCAGATAAAATTACAGAAAATCCAATTTACGACAAAAGGAACCAGGAAAAACAGTATTTATAATTATTTTAAATTTTAGAACACGCTAACTCTTGTCACTCACACTGAAGATCCTCTCAAGATATCCGGCATGAACACTTCCCACGAACTAAGAAGCTCTAGCAAGAGGAAGTATAAATATTGCTGGTGTCTTAAGTATGAGGGAAAAGAATTCATTTTAAATATATTTTCTTCAACAGGTGCAACATTTCTTCAGTTAATGAAAAGGCCACCAGCTATTCTATTATAATATCTTGCATAATTTACTTAAATTATTCCTCAGTGACAAGCAATCCGGAACTGTTAAGATTATGCAATATTTCTACATTACATTTCTAGAAGTTATTTCAAAAACTTGGTGGAAATTTTATAGCTCTGAAGCCTGGAAATCCTTGTAGAACAACGTGTTTACTAACAGGAAACTATCAATTAGTAGAAATGCTCATATACAATAAATGTAAACTTTATAATGTATTAAAAGTTATTTGAATTTTATAAGTTACTTCTAAAATTCAAGTACTTTTATGTAGATAGCGATCTTAACAAATCTTTTCAATAATGCTAATCATAAATAAAGCTGTGGAAATACTAACATTCCTAATGTGAGTCGGAGATTTCTCATACCATCACTTAGCGAAATTGACCATTTTTTTTAAAGATCTGTTTAAATCTGACTCATCATTTTTTTCAAAACCCACATAGCATACGAGTAATGGTAGTTTTATAAGTTTTATTTGAAACGTTGCTTGCCTCGACAAAGCTTCATTGAGCTAAACTAATAAATAAAGCTACGTGCACAGCAACTCTCTAATTAACCCAGCTCCATCAAATGTTGTTTACGGCTTCGTCTTTTAATCAAAGTCTTCAATATCTTCAAATACAAACAAATGCGTTTGCCGCTGACAAAAGCCGATTGAACTGATGGATGTTGCCGATACGATGCTCTCAATGCTTAGCATCGGTTCTAGGAATGGACAAAAGACTTACTTTGCTTTTCAGCCTTTTAATCAATGTAAATGGATGAAGAGACCACAAAACTGTTAAAATATTAAAGCCTTATATATCTGGTGATCTTAATTAAAGTGTTCTTGTTCAATAGCGTCTAAAGCGATAAGTCGTAGTCCATACCGGTATAAAAAGAAATTTGGTCGGGATTTGCGAATCAAAAAAAAAAATCACCACTATACTACTTATGGCGTTAAAAGCAATGAAAACGCAGTTTCATTTGTATAAGCACACGTGTTGCAGCCAAGTTAAACGTTTTCGTAAAAGTGCCATAGGTACTGGATGTAATTCATACTGTATTAGTTATAATGACCATCATCCTGACGGAACGCGCATTGCTTGTGAAACTGTTTTATTGACTTCAGAAACTCTCAGGAGAATGATCACTCGAACTTGGAGTTTAATACGATCGAGTAGGCAAACCCATCACTTTACAAGTTGTTCAAGACGTTACCATAGATATTGTTGAACAGTCAATGAATAATATTGCAGGCTCCATTAGTGCATGTGCAATGTCAGGGCAGTTGTTAAATCCTATAACACAGTGTGAAAAATACTCAGAAAGTGGTGCATTGTTATCTACGTAAGATC
The DNA here is from genome assembly GCA_023159025.1 of Thereuonema tuberculata. NCBI lineage: Eukaryota > Metazoa > Arthropoda > Chilopoda > Scutigeromorpha > Scutigeridae > Thereuonema > Thereuonema tuberculata. The sequence goes on from JAFIDM010000003.1 coordinate 46,072,102, forward strand.
AGCCACACCAACATTTGTTTACTGACGTTTGCGTTAACCTTTCTTGCCAGAATGGAAGTGGATGAATCATGAGTTAGATCTGATGGAGCGACGAGGCACATTTTCACTTCGGCGGAGCAGTGAACATCAATAACTGTCGAATTTGGGACATGGAGAACCCTCATATTTTCCAGAGGATCCCACTGCACTTGTTTAAAGTTAGAACGTGATGTGGATTCATAGCCACATTTATCCTTGGTTCATTCTTCGAAGAAGCTACTTGCAATGACCGTGTGACACGCTCTGTGACTGCCCAAAGATATACAGAGATGCACTACACTTTTGCCGTAGCTCAACTGCAATGGCGACAATGCGTTGAATCAAGCATCTTCATGAAAGATGAAATATTCGCCTTCACATATTGGACTCTATCTATAGCAGTTTCTACGACAACATTTCCTCGAGAGCAATATTTCATTTCAGTATAATATGAGTGTCTTTTACAACTAAAATACTTGTTGCTCACACGGCAACAAGCGGCAAAGTGGTGACTTTTGATACTAGATTTTTTTTCCGGAAATATCGGCAGTTTGTCCTGAAATATCACCCTATTGAGAGCAGTTTTTCAAAAAAAGAAATACAACTACTTAATATTCATAAAGTGTTATTAGCTTAAATATAACTTCGGAATGCGTTGACAACGTTTTTTATTCATTGGTTGTTGGGTTTGTGATGGCATCTCTGACGGAGGAATGGAACAAAAAAGCTAATACATACTTTGATCTCCTTAGATTTGCGTTCGTGAAGGTGGAATTGTGAGAAATCATACAAATTTAGCATCTTGGAATTGATTGTAAGGAACTTAACTTTTCAATAGTTTACCGAATTTGCTTCGTAATTTATTCTAATTCAATGTAAAAACTTATATTTCGGATTTCGAAATTTTAAGATAGTAATCAGCTAATAAAATTTAAAATAATAACGAGTTAATAAGGAATTAATAAGGAATTTTCTGACGTATAAAACTAGAAAAAAATTTATAAAATGCGTAATTAGCTAATCTATACAACAATCTTAGGTACCATGAACATTCGGAATTGATTGTTATTTATAGATCAAAAGGATAATGCCAAAGACATTTCAGATTTACTAAAACTTAAACATTGTAATTAATTTTCGAGAAAATTTTAAATAGAAAGATAAAAATATTTAAAAAGTCCCACAATGATAGTGAAATTTAGAAAAAAAGCTATGACATTCGTAAGGAAAAATAAACAAAAGGACGGAGCATGATTGATTGCTAATTATAATTATAAAAAATTGCTTGTTTTTTTTTTTTTTTTTTTTATAGAAACTTAATGAATTCATTCAATTTTTCTCATTCCATTCCTTTTTTTAAATGGAAGTAAATTAATATTATTAATTATACACTCTTGAAAAGTTTTTGGCTTATTCGGTTTAATCAAATTCCACAAGAATTTTTTATTTCAAATTTTATAAACATTTGAGAGAAATGAAATAAGACAGGCCCCATGTTATGTCATTTGCTTCGAACGGTTGAGCTTTTTTTTAATGTATGAGAAAGATCCAAAATTTACTCACATATTCAAAAAATCCCGTTGGTTCTGCTCACGAAGAGTGACAGATGGCTCAACGATGATATATAATTAATAGGCTTATGGAAGCTCATTATTGGCACGGGGTAAGAAGATTAGCTGACTCCTGCGCTGTTCATTTTCGATGCACCATCAAAAGCTCCAAGATTTTCTTCTTGCTCTTCCCTCAACCCTACAGGAATGGTTTGCACCCAGTCTTGGTACCGCCATGACAGTCTTCCGACTATTCTACCATCTTATTTCCCATTTAGGATAAGAATGAATATATATATACACACACAACTACTGTATACTAAAATAAATTCATTTGATGACAGATACAAAATATAAACTTTCTTTGCTAAAATTCGAAAGTTATTCGTATTTGCAACCTTATTTAAACTTTCTTTCGATTGAAAGCGATTGATATAGAATTATTCCCATCTCTTGTGCAAAAGTGAATTAGAATAATGTTGCTATTTCCTGACGATGCGATGGCGTAAGTCAACAAACTGCCTTCTTCTTCTCATCGATGGAAGATAATGTGGTAGCAGTCTAATACCGATGACTTACAATATACAAGTCATATTTCAATTCAAAGCACTTTGCACAAAATTTATACTTACAAATATACTAGAAATGTGTGAAATAACTAAATTTCAATTAGATTAATTCTAAAATTTATCTGAAAAAAAAAGAAGAAATTTTTGGAAATTACTATAAAAATTCTAATCGATTTTAGACACTTCGAAGCACAGGATCTGACAGAATTATGTTTGAAAATGAAAATTGCTGTAATCAAATTCTACAAAATAAATTTTATTTCAAATTTTATAAACATAAGAGAGAAATGAAATAAATAATAATATTTTAACAACCTGTTTAATAAGAGAAATCAAGCAGAAATTTTGAAAATATAAAAATTCGTAGAAAAGATATTGATTTGAAATCTCGAATAAGAAAAAAGAATATTGCAAATAGTTGTTGACTATTGTATAAAGCAATTTTAGATTGTATTCGAAAAACGTTCTGTAAGTAAAAAAAAAATTAGAAACTTAGAATTAAATTTTTAAGGTTGTTCAGAATGGAAATTAACAGTTGATATATGAATATCTTTTGTACATTATTGTTTAAAATTTTATGAACATTTTTTCAAAAGTTAAGTTACTTACGGAAACAACTTAAGGAAGACTTAATTTTTAATATTAGCAGTTTAATTTTAGAATATTGTTCCTGTATAACGTCAAAAAGTTAATTTGAATGATAATCCTACTATTTTTTTGTAATGTGAAATATAAGATATTGGTAAGCTACTATTTGGAACAGGAAAAAAAAAATGAAATTGGTTCGAGAGCTATCTCCTTGAACAGAAGGGACCTGGCCAAGCTCATCGTTTTCCAGAAGGAGTTTTGTGCTCATGTATGTTATCAGCACGTCCTATGTCCCTTCGCCATCCTCTGATTGAATCGGACTTTGGAAGCCATTCATTCGTTGACGCCTGATTGCTTGTACAGTACTGAGCGACCGTATCTCATGGGGAACGGATGTTGCAGTCTTCGCCAGTAGCCTACGATAAAGTTACCCGCTCTTCCATGAAAAATAACCAGAAGACAGTCGAGATAAGATCCTGATACTTCTGAACTCAACTAAACTTTATCGACAAGAGGATGCGCTTCTCTCCTCACCAGTTTATATCAACAGTGAAGACAATCATGAAAACCAGCATAGAAACATTCTAGATATCAAATGAGAAAGGTCAAACTGAGCTTCTTATGAAGATACAACTGTCATAATATTTTCAGTCTACTTCTGTATCACAGAACACTTTAAGAAACAGTACGAGAACATTCATGTCAAACTTCAGTGATCATCTTGGAGAATTTATTAGGATTCAATTTTAATTCTAGTAGCAATTTCTTTTTTTTTATATTAAGAAAATACGAATTGCAGGGAATCTTCATTAATGCGATAGAGGAAAAAAGTTGAGAAAAAAATGTGCAGTTGGAGGAATTTACATTTGTTTAAATAGTGGTCTTTGATTTTGAAAAAAAAAATCATTAAAAGGCTCACAAGCTTTAACATAATTTAAGATGAATTTAAAAGAAAACTTCTTAAAGTAATATGTATTAGAAATAGTAAGTTTTTATATCCTGCTTTTGGTAAAACAAATATCTGAAAGGCCAATGAAAAAAGTTTACAAATAATTTAAGTTTGAAGGAGAGTATTTTTCTAGACCAGCTGAAATTCGTTTAATATTTCGGCTCGGTAGCTTAAGCCTTTATCAGGAGAAGTTTGAAGATTATATTAAAACGTCAAAGTCCTTAGTGGTTTGTTTGAGACGACGCTAGTGATCTTCGTTTCCGAGACACCGCATCATAAAGAAAATTGTAGCTGATTTCTGAGGAACGAGTGAGAGACCGAGAAAACTTCCACAAGATTGGGGACGATAAAATTCAAAGTTTTCTAAGATTCGTTTGAAGAAGGAAAAGCCTTCGATCGAAAGAACAGGTAAAAATATTTGCAGGGATCGCTACTGTGCAATGATTGGAAATGATTACAGATGTTAATTATCTGTAATTTTATAATTCTATTTTAAGAATTTCTCCAATTTGATTAATATACTTTAACACTCAATACCTTTAATTTCATTAATAGAGTTGAAATGTTAATTAACAGCTAATTGTTATTTTTTCTTTTTTACTATTCTTAAGGGATTTTTGTGTTTTCATCTATTCAGAGGTTTTCAACCATTTCATTAACGGAAAGAAAAAAAAGGCAAGCGCCGTTAAAGATCAGAAGGGAAATTCCAGAAGCGGTGTTACCTTAACAGTTCGACCAAACTGCAAATGAAGTCTAATTAGAGAACTTGTTACGAAAGAAGAGACTGGAAGGAACGGAACTATTAAGTGAAGACGTTCCCTGGGCTTGCCCCGTCATCGATAGGACGATTCCGTCGAAAAGCTAATTACTTAACTAGTCTTTTCTCTAGGTAAATAAACCCCTGGTCGATCCTGCAATTTGATTAGAAAGATTCGACTCTTCCGAATTAGTATTTAACGAAAAGACCGACCATAAGATTCATGTGTGGCCGAGCAAACAAAAGAGATTTTCCCAAGACCACCCTACGCCCCCCACCTCTTCATTAGGCTTAATTATTAACTTTCGCTTCGAAAATTCAATTGTTCTGTTACTTGGCCAGGCAATTAGGGTCTGACTACTGGAAAAGGCAGAGCCAGCATCCAGAGACGCCGAGTTTACCATTTAAAACATTAAGCGACATTCTCGAAAGCAATCACTGTTTTCACCCTCACCTCCCCGACCGATCTGCGGCGCTATCACCGGCGAAGGAGGAGGAGGTGGGCTCCCAGGCAATCGACGCCATATCCTTGTCTGTGTATAGCCTTAACGCTCAAATTTATCACTTTCTTGTTCGGTTTTAAACGAGTTCCTAATGGAGGAACCTCACCAACCCTAGTCTCCAGTCCCTCCCTCCCCTACTACCCCTTCTTACCCAGCAGTATCTCTCCTCTCAGTTATGCCCAATCTTTTATTACGGGGCCCCATCCTGTATTTGGGGATTAGAATCATAATTAGGGCAGCCATTACAATGCATTTGTGGTGAGCATTAGGCAGAGGCTTCAGCGGAACTTCAGATAAAGCCATTAAGATAATGAGCACAAGACTGTATTTGCCCCATGTGCTTCGGTAATGAAACACTTCGGCTTTGAAACGAAAGAAAATTTCCGAGGAGCCTCTGATTTTGTGAGCCCTAAAACACTGTAGTTTACGACTGTCCTTTTAATTTGGAAGTAAGAAAACGAATTTCCAGTCGCAAAGATAAACAGAGAAAGAAAATGAACAGAAGATCTATCTTTTTTAAATAATGAAATTCAAATTTTTTCCTAAGTCAACAGTGAAATTATTAATGGTGAATTTGCATTAAGTCGTCAACTTTTCAAAATCGTCTCTTTTTACTTAAACAAATTAATAACTTTCTCATGATTTTGAAAATTCAATGAAAATTCGAACTAAATTTAGAAAGATCTTCCATGTTTTTATACTAAGAATTCAGTGCAAATATTATGTACAGGAGATTGCCAGGGTATTCGTACAACAGGCGGTTGACATTAAATCACCTAATAAATGTTTGAACTACAAAAATTAAATTTGTCAAAAAGGTAAGGTAAGTCAAAAGTCAATGTAGAAATATACTTAAATGAAATTTTAAATACATGAAAAAATGGACAATCAAAATAATCAGTAACTCAAGAGTTTTGAAATGATTTTCAGAAAGAGACATAGTAGTCGAAAGAGCTTAGAACGTATATTCCTTAATAGTACCTTTTTCCCTTGTTTTGACTTTTCGTTTCCGTATTTGTAAATTATCACGTATTACAAACAAATAACCTATAATTCTTTCGTTTACTGAATTTATAAAAATCCACAAATTGTTCCAAATGTTGAATCATATCAAATTACTTGACTGTACAATGTATGAGCAAAAGCACTATACAATTAATGAAAATAAATTAATGTATTCCAGATTGGTATATCAACATTTCCAAAGATTTCCTTTGATATTTGTTTTCCTGTTCTTTATTCTTCTCCACTAAGAAATTTTCAAACATGCAAAGGACACAGAAGTTTTCCGTTCTAAAATAAAATAAATTTCAAGAAGAACAGAAGAACAACACACGAACATAGACACAGTGATCTTATTCTTTTTCCTTTTTCACTTTCTCTTTCCTTTTGAAAATGTGGCCGAATGGCAAAAATGTTAAGCATTCATATAAAAGCAGGACGACATTAACAGAAACCCATAAAATGTTTTAGCCCTAAAAATGATATCTTTGCTAAAGGAAATCATAAGGAATAAAAATGCAGTTGAAAACATCTGCACTAGAACTAGAAATGCCTTTGGGAATGAACTCAACCGTTCGACTGAAAAGCTGTTCTATTACAGCTGTTCTATCATGGTGAGATACATGACTGGAGTTTAAATACAACTCAATTAGAGAAAAGTTATGTTCGTTCAAGGTAATGGAAGAGAGTAAGATAAATGAAGTTAAGAATATCATAAATGCACAGAATGACAATTAACACAGATAATTAAAGTTATATTCTCAGAATTCCAAATTAATGAACACTTACGAATTTGTCCAAGTTTATTTTAAGGGATTTTTAATACTTATTAAATAAATTAATTAGTGTTGTTGTCTTTCTTTCTTTCTTTTATTGTAATTTTGTAATTTTATTTTATTTTGCTTTTGAAGTTAATTAGTTTCTCATCCTGACCTCATAATCGTCTTGTTGCTAATACATTCAGGAAAAAAATACTCTAACAATTGAACTCTAACAATTGAAGGGTTGAAAAGTACAACTGGGCTCTCCGTCGCTTCTTAGTTTTTCTGGAGAGCAAAAAAACGAAGTTTAGGTTTGCAATAAAATTTTATTTAACTATCTAGCAGCTTTAAATAACTATTTTCCGACGTCTTAATGTTGTGTTGATGGGATTAATAAAAGCAGATTTGAAACGAGTTTAAAATATGTACAAACAAACCAACACCTCAATTTCGGTAATATGGTCGAAATCCCACATGTAATTCTCAACCTTTTAATTTACAACTAACTTCGTTTTGTCATTTACAAAGTTTGACAGAATGTTGCTGGTGGGCGACTGCTGTTATTTTGTTTTGAGGGGTACCAAAAATGGTTAATCAATTCTGTGTTTTAAATCCGTGATAAATATATTTATCCTTTGTAAAAAAAAAGAAATAAAATTAAAAATTCTATTTTGTTACTTCCTGAATGAAAGCTTTTAACAAGCCCAAACAGTGAAGCTGTTACCATTAGTGAATTAGGCTTATCTAGCACAAAGCGCATCAGTAACAATCAATACTTTTTATTCTGGTAAAGGAAGCTTGGGAATTTACGAAAACCAACAAGAGAACTACAAAATTTTCTTACAATGGATTAAAAATACTTCAAGGCTTTAATTGAAAATTCCTTGACCTAATACTTGAAAAAAAAATAAATAAAATGAAAATGTCGTTATACTGCTCGTTGAGACTAGCTATGATTGACAGCCCATTAAATATAAAATGGAAATGCTTTTAATATCTACATGGAAGTACTCAACTTAGGAAAAAACGAAATAACAAAAGGCTCTTATCAGAGTTGGATTATTGCCAAGAAGGCATGTGTTCTACAAAGAAATCCATCTAGTAAATGACTGGCAACAAAAATATTGGTCTGAATGAGACATAGCTGGCAAAAAAAAAAAATATTTATGTAACGGGTTTTTAAAGAAACCCTGGCAATATGATTCGAATCACTGCATGGTGGTTTCATATTACACTTAATCTGCTGGCATTTACAATGAAATTGGGTTCGAAATTTTCAAGTTATTTCTTTTGAATTTTTCAATAATATTGTGGTCGTAATTCTATCAATTTGCCAACAATAATAAGAAACGTAACTTCCAAAGAAGAGTAAAGAAGAGAAAATAGAACTTATAACTACTGATATATTAATTTTAGTAAGTTAAAACAACATCTATAAAATAGTAATTTACTGTTATTTTAACAAAAAGAAAGACTTCTGTAACTCCTAGAAAATAATACAGAAATATTTCTTTTTTAGATATTCCACCTTTGTTTTAGAAATTGTATTAAACCGTCACCTTTAGTTTGATTTGCTTTGGTTGTTATTAATTTACTTGTATATCTTAAATTGATGTAAGCATAAATAAAAAGCATAATCTAACTGTTATGTCATTGTTTCATTATTGTCTCAATAGCTTTTTCTTTTGAGTAAACAAATTTTTTTCAATAATCAACTGCTTTCTATATCCAGCCTAAAACTTCTGCATCACATTTTGAGTCGGATAATCTTCCTAAATAAGTATTTCTAAAACGGAGATAATTATTATTCTGACTATATTTTAACAGGAAATTCATTTTCTCTTTTTAGTCTGTTGGCTCAGACTATGTTATATAATTACTGGAAGCTTAAGTGCAATCGAACACATTGACTGCAGTATACAAGGAATCCTAATCCCTCCCTTCCCACTCGATGGTGATTCGGACATTTGTATGCTGTGCGTAGCCTTATATGTACACAACCACGGAGCTGGATTAGACAAAGGGGAGGCTGAATTACTTTAGGAAACTGGGAAAAAAAATGGGGGGGGGGGGGTGGATAGTAGGAGAGAACAAAGGCAACTCCTTCCCGCCGTTGGAGCAGCAGTCATCGGCCCAGCGCAGATGCAGCAGCGAGGACAATAAAATCTAGCAGCGGAGATTCTGCGTCTATGAAAACGCCATGTTTTATTCAGAGTAATTAAGCCAATTTATACGGCTGATGGATCCGATGTTAGATGTTCTTGTGGGGGTAGGAAAGCACTCACGAAGAGGAAACTGACAGTTTAATTATTCTGCTGATGATTCGGGGACTTATTTGCACGAGGGAGTGAAGTAAGATAATCGGAGCTACTTTGTTCGCGATTCCTTATTATTCGCGTACATACACAGCACAAGAGTATTTTTTAGGTCTTTGCGAAGTGTTGGTGTAAGAGAATTTACAGCCGAGAGGGGAAAAAGAAGTCAGCTGTCAAAAGACAACGGCTGTTACTAACACTCAGCGTATAAATTTAAAAGATTAAGAACATTAACGTCAATGAAATATAACTTTCAGCAATCTCAAGTAAGTAAAATTAATTTTACCATTTCACTCAAAGCCTGGATAGAAAACTAAAGGAAATACAGTACAGGCAAAATGAAAAATGTTGTCTATTCTTATACCATAACATTTTTGAAAAAGACAAAATAGAAACACAAAGAAAATCATAGTGTTAATCATCATAATATTAATGTTTAATGTTTAAATGGATGAAATTAAAAAAAAAATCAGGGTAATTGGAGATTGTGTAAAACATTAAATTTCGTAAGAACTATGGAAAAGTTTTACAAGGTTTTTACTGACTGCTATGGTATGATCATTCATCAAGCAAACTAACACATTGCCTATCTGATATCTTCTAACTAGTTCTATCTATGAAATATCTATGCAAATCTATCTAAGACAGACTAATTCCATGAACTCTGTACTTACTAGAATTTAATACAGGTTCTCCAATTTAGCAATAAGTATCAAAAACATAACTTTTTTTTTTACTGTTGAAAAATTTGAATACGCAAATTTAAGCACAAGAAGTCAAAAATTAAATCTTGTAAGATTCAGTCTTGTACGGATCTAATTTAACAACTTGGACAATGAATTTGCATTTCTAAGGCTGCAAATTCAAAGCATCTTTCCTTCATTTAGTGCTCTTTGCGGTACTTATTATTCGACTATAAAAATAAATGTCATAATAAAAGTTTCCATGTTACCAGAAGATGCTCAGCAGACGCCATGAAATACATCGTATAATGAGAACTTTACGGTAGTTTTAGAATATAGGAAACTGGAAAGGAAGGCTTTAAAAATAAAATAAACTTGTCTCTATTTTAACTCATCGTTGCTGTAAAGGGAAATGAAGACAGAATAACCACGGAGCGATGGAACTTATGAAAACTAAGGTGTAAAAAATATTGCAGAATCTTTTCATTGAAACTCTGGTCGGTTTACAATCCAGCGGAGGGCGGAAAGAAAGAACAAATAGCAATGAAATTCGAATTAGTTGATAAGAGATCATTTTTGACTTATTAAATATTTAGGCGACACACCCTGTATATCATAAAATCCAACGCCCTTTTGAAATCAATAAAAACAATGTCAAATGTCTTGTATTTGGTGGAGTTGTTGGTCATATATCTTTGAAATACTTCAAAGTGTACTTGCATTTCACAAAATGGCATTGAATTACGTGATATATAATGTGTACAAATCCCCTTGTTAGGACCAATATTTAACAAGAATAAATTAAACGAACATTACTAATAATATGGAGAAAAGTAAATAGAATAAATGAAATGTTTGTATCCTGTATTCGAGAATTTCTCAAGAATACAGATGATTCTACAATACCTAAGCAATAAAGGAAGATCAATAAAATAACCTTTATAAATATTTCAATAAACTTCTTTAATACTCCTCAAATATCATACATTAAGGGCAATATTTCGAAGGATTTATACTTCTTTTTCAAGCTATATTTCACCATGGGAATATGGGAATCTCTCCCTCTTTCCCAAACTACAAAAATAATAAAAAAATAAATACATCCAAGAGAATTTAGAAATTTAAAAGAACAAACATAAACGTCAGGTATGATTACCGTGAAGATTGTCCAAATTACAGAATAAATTTTAAATTTTAAATAACTATTTTTTTCTATTATTATTATTATTATTTTTGTAGTTTGGGAAAGAGGGAGAGATTCCCATATTCCCATGGTGAAATATGGCTTGAAAAAGAAGTATAAAAAGAAGTTTATTGAAATATTTATAAAGGTTATTTTATTGATAATGAAGACAATTAGTCTTAGTTGAGAGGATTTTTATACATCAAGTTTCTACAGGAATTCTTCAAAATTTATTCAGAGATTCTTCAAAATTTATTCAGAGATTCTTCAAAATTTATTCAGCGATTCTTCAGAGGTAGTTATCTTCAGCAATGAACTTGGATTTCTCAGAAATGGATTTCTCTTCAAAAATAATTGTTTTTGGGAATACAACGGCGAATTTATTCAATGATTCTTCAGAAATAATTATTTTCAGAAATGGAGCAATGTTACAGGATTTGGACAAAGGACTTTAAATTTATCTTTAAAAAAAAAATGGTTATTTAAAATTTCTGAATTCTTTTGGATGTAATTTTTATTATTTTTGTAGTTTGGGAAAGAGGGAGAGATTTCCATATTCCCATGGTGAAATATGGCTTGAAAAAGAAATATAAATCCTGCGAAATATTGCCTATGATGTGTGAGGAGTATTAAAGAAGTTTATTGCAATAAAGGAAGAGTTAGGATCTTCTGTTTAATACTATTTTTCATTGAAACCCACACACTGAATTAAGTTGTAAGTTTCTGAGTGTAATTATTTAGAGATCATTTATTGTTTATGATGAAACGAGTTGAGATGGTGGAATCTTTGCAGACTTTCGACAAATCCTGAAAATTAAATTCTAGATTAATATGGTTCATTTTCAATAAGGATCATCAATGATGGCGACGCAAAATTGAACAAAGTACTGATGAGATATTGTAATGAAGTGTTTCACGACAATAAAGAATAAAGCATTAGAATATTCAATATTTTTACAATTTGAATTCGGGTATTAAAACTATTTCTATTTAAATTAAAAAAAAATTCAATATCTATTTTTATTTTCAAGATAAATGTAAAACTGGTGGCCTAAGAAACTCATCTTTGAATGAGAAATTTGAGTTTTAAAATCCATCATCATAAAATTGATTAGAAATAAAAAAAAAAAAACAGGTAATCAATCCAAAAAGAAAAAGAGTCTTCTGAAAATTGTAGGCAATTCTTGCAAAAGCGGAAAAAAAAAGTCCAATTTAAGCTTTTCTCTCTCTCTCGCAAGCGTATATTAACAGGATCAATTTAGATCCTTAAGAAAGAAGGGAAAAAAAACTAATTAAAATGTGAAAGTACGTTAGGCAATGCAGTGAAATAGAAGGAAATGGAAAAATTTGACTCGTTCTGTGTACGTGAGCAATCCGTGTCAGGCCTCTTCAACTGATTGGGTTTTGGGTCTTCTACTGGATTGAAGCTGCACCTGAGGGACCATTAGACAAGGAGCAACCGGTCCCGTTTAATAGACCATCAACTGCCCTCGTTCTCACCAGGATCAGTGGAACGGGTTGCCAGCCCATATACTGCTCCCAGTGAATCCTGGACAAATCCAATCACTTTCATTCAAACCTCTTTATTCCATTGATTTTATTTAAAATTTCCATTTCGACGAAATAAACTTCAGGCAAAGCTTTCTAAAAGCACTTTCATTGATTGATTTTTTTTTCAGGCATTAGTTTGACTTTAGAATAGTTTGGTAGAATAGTTTGGTGAAACATCTCCAAGGCTAAGTCACTTTTAGTTAAATTCGTTTTAGCTCATCTTCTGGCAGAAGTTATTCATTTTTTTTTTGTTGCCTTTAATCAATGCAAATTGATAAAAAGTTTGACGACCTATTTTAGACGAATTGTTAGCATTTAAAATTCAAAGTCAATACAAAAACATACTGTACATCAAAACATTTTTTAATATTTATGTTTGTCTATTCGCAATATATTTCAATGTACAAATGGAATGATCAAAAAACTTTTAATAGACTGCAACTGTGGAACTACGTCTGTTTGAGTTCGTTATTTGAGACCTAAGCTGCTGTTTGATTGATTGATTGCGGTGAATGTGATTGGCAGGGAAGCCAAGCACCGCCACCTGTAGATCTACTGTGCACAGAAATGAGGACAGACGGAGAGAAAGACTGAGAAAGTAAGGTGGGAGAATTGCAAGGGATATGGGAGAACCCTTAGAAAACCTGCCCAGCGCAGATAGTCTACCATCACGAAACCCACATGAGAACCGAACCCCGGTACTCAGAGGTGAGAGGTCAATGTCTTAATGACAACGCCAACCGTGCGGCCAAGCTGCTATTAGTGGAAGAAAAGACAAAAACCAAACTTGATTTCGAAGAATCAACAAAAACAAATCAAATCTGAAGATCTTACAAAAACGTTCTTATTATTTTTATTATATCATTTTACGAATTTTTAAAAAGGCAAGCAGAATTATAAATTGCTGAATCTAAATTCCAATATATTTACAAGTTTCGTGTAGATTAAACTTTCATACTTAAGAATAAATTTTCTTAAAAGCAAATTACATGTCAATATTTCGTGAAGAAAACATCAAATTTGTCAAAGCTTGTGATCATAACGTGCTTTATTGTTCATTAAACATCAAAAAAGAATACAGAGGATAATTTCCAATATGCAAAAAAAAGGGGAACTGTTTTGTCTGGTAATAATGAATAGGAATTACGAATTTCTGTAATGAAACGGATGTGTCGACTTTACAGTTTGTGTAGATGTTAATCGGAAAGTTCCAGTCAATTTCTGCAGACGACATATACAGAAACACGATAGAATTCATGTAAGTTTGTCTAACCATACACACTGTACTTCAAAACTTAAGATACACTTCTGGCATTCGAGTAATACAACTTTTAAACAAATTACTGCATCTTAAAGATGTAAGTGAATAAGTTACAATTCTCTTCGTTCATTTTCACTTCGGCAAAGATAAAGAAAAACGTGCAATGCAATTCTGAAAAGGGAAAATTGTATTTGTTGTGTGTGAGTGCCTGTGTGCAACCTTAAGAAAATTTAACGAAACCCAAGTAACGCACAGAATAACATAAACGAATTATGTTTAACCAGGGTTCAGTTAAATATTTATACTGTTCCATTTCAATTTTTGTTTAAGGCTTTTCAAACTGAGTAAAGGATTGTTTATTCTGTTTTGGTCCATATACCATGAATAATTAAGCGCCTTTGGTTTGGGAGATTTATTTCGTGCCTTTCGGCAAAATGGAAGTTGGAAAGTAAATTACCAACCAGCAGAAAAAACACTGGAATTAAATTAACGTTTTAAAATTGATGAAATTGAATAAGGTGCTTAAAGTCGGTTTTATCTTGAATAAATTATTAAAAAGAATGATGAATATTTCAGTCTACAAAGAAAATGTATCTTCAAGAAGAAAATGGTCTAACTGCACTGATGATTCACTTCAAGTTAAAAGAGGAGGAAATAAAAGCTAAGCCGATTAGGAGACATAAAATAAGCTTGGTTGTTATATCAGCTGAAATATGAAAATCTAATAACTACAATCTGCAAATTCTTTAAACTTTAAATGAATCCGAGAACATAACGAATCTTAAGTTAAGTAAAGAAGACTTCCTCGCTTTATCTTTTTTTTCCTGGCTTATTTTAACTCTTATAGCAAATTTTGTTTACTAACTTTGTTTAAGTAATTCATTCATTTATTCTAAATTACATCATTTCTTAAGAAATCTAATGGAAATTGCAAAATTAAAATGTTTACTATTTTTTGAATGCTGAAGGGGACACACAGAAGAAAACATGTCCAACTATTTTTGTTGTTGTTTTGTTTAGTCATCCTCCAACACATTTGAGGACTAGGGTGGGAGGGTCTTATTTATCAAAAACAATCGTGCTCATATTCGTTGAACCATAAATATGATCGTACCAAATTTTATCAGCTCAGATATTTTAGCTCAGCCATTTTAGCAAGGGACTTCTGGCTCATTTTTTGAGGAATGGGGAAGGGGAATCAATTTGCTTTTTTTTTAATTTCTAGAACATAAATAAACACATACAAAAGTTTATGGTAATCTATCCAGCCTCTGCGATGGGCTTACAAACAATCAAACAAATAAAGAAGAAAAATGCTCAAGTGGAATAGTAAGAAATGCTGAATCAAAAGTCGTTGGATACCAAAAGATAGAATCATACGAAATATGTCTTTTACTGAACTTCAAAGTCATTGGGACAGGTTTCTATCATAATGCTCTATATATTTCCACCTAGTCTTTAGAAAATAGCATCGTATAATAATTAGTTTTACTGTTAATACCTAATAACTCCTTGATAAAGGCTTATTACTTTAGACTGTTGCAAACAAAATAAGTACATTTCTAAGCTATGATTAGAAATAGAAACTTAATAGATTTTCTAATAAACAATTCCAATATTGATTAGTTTACCATCGTAATTATCCCAATTGGATTTCTCTACCATCTATTTCAGCACTTAAAGCTTTGACTCCCAAAGGACTCCGAAGACCATTAAGGGTTTCAGTGGAAATTCCAAATTACTCTGAATTTAAAATACATTAAAGAAGTGCATCGAGTACATATTCTCGAGTGGAAAGACCCAGAACTTTATTCATGATATACTATTGTGCGATATGTGCGTTGCATTTAAGGCAAATTAATAATGAATATACATTTATAAATTCATTATTGCCGTTGAGTAATTAATGAGGATTCTTTGAAGGCCAGAACTATTTAATGTAGCGAATAATTGTAATAACCTGAGCTTCATGAAATATTCGAACAACAATCACAGGAAAAAGAAAAAAAAAAGAAATGCATTTGTCTTAAAACCCAGTCCTTTTAGGAAATTTTTCCTGTAAAATCATACAATTTTTTTTTAAACGTCCAATTTTCGACTTTAAAAGTCAGTGCAAAAATTTTGCCAGCGATAGCTTTACAAGGCATATAGACAGACAAGGGATCATCCAAACATATGCACAGTGAATTTCTCCTGTTTGTTAATTTGATACCAAAGAAAAACATGATTATTCATCAAATAAAGCTTTCAAAGCAAATTCCGGTTTTTCAATTATACTTTCGACAAGAAAGTTTTTTTCTTCTTTTATTTCAGCTTAGAACTAGGAATGATTCAGTCCTCCATTCTTTGCGTTACTCTAGAAATTTGCCAAGATACGTCACTTAACTAATATAATAAAATCCAAAATATTTATGTTAGTATTTCCGTCCATTGGCTTGTTTTAAATTTGTGTGATTCGCTAGTTTGAAAAAATGAAATTCAAAATAACTTTAAAGTAAAATGCTTAAATACAATGCTCTTCGTTTCCGGCCTCTTTGCGAGTTCTTCTTCACGAAAAAGTGCAGTATTTCTCTATACCAGTAAACGTTTCCAATTACAGTTTCTTGTTTTTGTCCACAGCGTTTAATTAAACATCTCACAATTGTATTTATTTTTGCATCTGGATTTCATGTTTTCGAAGGGCAGATGTAATTACTATTTTATTTAAAATTCATCGCCTTTTTTGTTTGTTCTTATATTTTAATTAAGTTAGAAACGCCTTCAGGTCTGGTCTTTAATTAAAAGACTTCTTTGAAGCTTCATGTACAAGGTTTGAGAAATTTTACCAGCTCGTAATGAAAATCCATATTCAAAATCCTTAATAAGGTACTAAAACATATTAAGATAGTTTTAGAATTCGAAAGTCATCCAAAAACTTATCAATGAATATCACTGTTATGTTTGGTTCCACAGTCTTATTTTTGGAAGAAGTTGTCGTCTTTCCTTTGGCAGGATTTCAAATTGCAGTTTGCTAATGATGCCTTTTGAAGAATCTTGAATGTTAAAGAATGAAAAGAAAAATCACATTTATCACTTTAGGAAAAAATAACAAATAGCTTCCGATTTTCTTTTTTATATTTTGAAGCTGATTTAACAGGAATAATAACTAAATACCAAGTTAATTACTAGATAAAAGTCTACTATATATACATATAATTATTATACAGTATACAGTCCATGTACTCATTCAATGAGTTTTATACATATTTACATTCCAAAGACGAATACTTTATGATATTACCGTCAGTCCCCTGCTAATCTCAAGAAAACTTGTAAATTTTCAACTCAATGTAAATTAAGAAAAAATTTTCAGTTCCACGAGCTCAAATCGACTTCGCAAGTATAATCTGATTTCTTGGACCAAGCGCAATATAAGCTAAAAATACAGTTTTCCAGTCTTAGCAGAGCAAGAATAAGTTCCAATACCTTATTACGCTCATTGATATTTAAATGGGAGAAACGGTTTTGTAGCTTGCATGTAATTTTGCAGAAAACCCATTTAAAATTATGACAAGTGATCTAAATATTAAATTTTAGAAAACTCAAATCATATTAGGAATCAGCTGAAATTTCGAGTCAAAGTTTCGCTAATTAGAGTTTTTTTTTTTTAGTGGTTTTGTTTACATTTTTAATATTTTTTTTTACTACTGTTTTATTGTGTACAGTAGCAACCAATCAGACACAACTCCGTTTGATTTACGCAGAACTTCTTATTTTTATGCTTTGGAAAACATCATTAGCATAAAAAGAATCATACAAAAATCACTTAATTTAAAATGCTTTTCAGGTTTTGAGATTATAAGTGTCTTTTTTTAATACAATAAAATAAAATTCCCGACGTTCTGAACGACTTAATGGCAAAGCCTTGAAACAACTTAACACAAGGAAATGCACTGATAACGGGCACCGAATAGTTCTTCAATTTTTCGGGGGTAGGATGTAGCGAAATGGAAGATAGCTGTGCCAACGGAGGTAGGCATAAGGATAGAGAGTTTTCAGATTGACCCTTGGGTTCCCCTTTCCAGGGCGGCCGTCGCTGCTAAAGTGGACCTTACGTCACAGAGCAGACAGCAGGGAACCGCCATGTCAGAACGCATTTGCCGATTGAGTCCATCAGAATGATGAGTTTTTCGTCGGCAGGAAGAGAAAGAGAAGGACAACGAAAAGCACAGTCCAACAGATAAGGATTCAGGGCATCTGCTAGGATACCTGCCTCCACCCCCGCTCTTCTTCCGAACAAAAGATAATAAACGAAAGAGAGCAATTACAGAACTCACTGCAGAAAGAAAGTATTAACGAAAGGATTCTCTATCAACTAATCAAAGTCAATCTAAAAATGAAGTTTAATTGTAAACCGCCTACAGTACGTAACTAACCAAATATCATCTTTGTAAATATGTTTGACTGCAATATTTAAATGAAAATTCAAATAATTTACAATAAAAATACATTAATTTCTCGCTCGCATGTTCTATTCATAAGTACAGAGTTTTGTTTCTAAAACTCAAGACAGCTGTTAATTCTTAAAGAAGTTAACAACTTTGCTAAATAATAAAAGTAAATTTACCAAAAATCAACTACATCATATTGTTTTAAAAATTATATTTATCGGTCAGCTTAAAATTAAATTAATATTTTTAACTTAGTTGATGTAGTACATTATACAAATTAGAATGGAGCAGATATCTTGGATATTTAAGATATTTATCTTCCACAGCAACCAGAAACGTATTGAGAATTCTGGTCATAGCACTGAAATTAGTAAATTTTACGCTTTTCCATAAACTACAGTGCTGGCGTGTAACCCTTTTAATCGGAGTTTTACTTTAAGATTATTGGATGTATTTATTCCTTTATTTTATAACATTCATAAGAACTTCTAAATTCAGTTGAAGACCATCAATGATATTCAAAATGTTATAAATTATATGTCCAGAAAAGCAAATAACAGATAATAAAAAATGTAAATTAAAAAAAAAAAATCTGCATTTCCACGCCTGTATGTCCTGAAATACTGACTCAAGAACTGCTGTGGAAGAACATTCTGAGAAGCACAGATTCTAATGAATAAAAGCATTATTACTACAACTTTAATGTTCACGAGCTTCTCATCGAATCTAAAAATATAGTCATTCAATTAGGCTTAAATTTTTATTTGAATTTTCATATTCGAAACTAAACGAAAATTGGGTAGTTACTGTATACTGCGGATCTATTTTGTCTAAATTAACATATATCTAAAAAGAGTACAGTTTATGAAAAAGCATACTGGATAAAAAACAATCTAAAAGACTTAAGAAAAAAAAACTCAATGTTTCTAAGGAAAATTGAAATAAGTTATTTTTTAAAGCATTAAAATGACATTATAAGATTTACCGTTTTCAGAATGTAACAAAAAACTTCTTCAAGTAATTAGAACTATTAATATTCATGATAAAGCATAAGACTTTTTTTTTTTGTTGAGTCTTTATCCACTACTTAAGCATTAACATGGCAACGGCTTAAGAAGTGGATCCTTTAAAATGAAAAGCTGGTTTTCATTAAACGAAAATTCAGAGCTGAAGCGGTAATTCTCCATTACTGTACAATTAAAACAAAGGAGTTATGTTCGTTGAGTTTCTTTTAATGCAACTCCTCGGCACTAATTCTCATGGATAATTGCAGTATTACACGTAATCATGTTATTCTGGTTACAACGAAGAACACACATAAATTATTCACAACATACAGAGAAAATAAATGAAGCACCGTAAAACAGTATATATATATTTTTTCATGAGGACTTTGGGGAAGTTTAGCTGTGGCACTCTTGTCTCTGCTTCGGTCTTTCTATTTTTCAGGACGCCCTCTATCTTTGATTAAGCACATTAGGCGAGACGCAGAAAGATAAAATCTAAACATATATTTCTTCATTTCGTGGCTCACACACATCTTTTGGCATTTTTTTTCTTTTATGTCGCTAAGAATTTCGCCTGACGCAAATCTTGATAGATCCAATACATTTCTCCCCTTCTCCTCCTCCTTTCTCTGGAAAGACGGGGATATATTTCTGATGGTGGTTCTACGGGATAAATAAAGGATGAGATCCATGATTGTGTTGGAGGCGGGCGCCGACGTGAGACTCAATCCCCACGGCGACCTTTCTCCATCCACACCAACTAACTACACATTTGACGGGTATTAACAGTGGATGAGGAAAAGCAGAGATCATTTTCAGACTGAAGAACTAACTGATGGCATGTGGGATGGTTCTCTGTCAAGACACGATTCGGGGATTAGTAAAAAAAAATTACACTCTGACACGTTCTCATAATAACAGGAGATTAAGAAGGATTAACAGATGTCATTGATTACGCCTGTTTTTCATCCAGTTTAAATCCAGGCGTATATAATTCACGTCCCGAAATTAATATGGTCCGTTTATAGATTGCAATAGAATGTTTGACCTGTAATTAAATTTGATAATTTAGATTCAAAAAGTCTTCCGCTATCGTAGTATCCGAGTTTGCTGTTCGTTTTTTTTTTTTTTTTTTATTCTCAATATTGTGAAAGTCGCATGACTGGAACAATTTCGTTGAGCGAAGAACAAAAAGCAAACTTCCAGAAGTGGAAACCTGAAAAGGGAACACTGAGGATGGAAAGACTTAAGGGTAACTACATAATGAAAACAATAACAATAATGAACACTTTTAGCAGAAAATAATAAAATTGAATCAAACTCTCCATTAGATAAGTCAGGGAAAAAAAATCAAGATACTATTTTTTGAATAAGTAAAGTCCCAATGACTTAACTTTAAAAGAAAAATATTGATAATGATGCTGTCGATATCGCAAAAGCAGCCCATCGTCATAAGGGAGAGACGAAGGCTCTAATGCGACCACGACAGTTGTACTCGTGCTTAGTAGAAAGGAAATCTTCCCACCCATTTCGCCGATGATATCGACGGTGTGTTTATTGCCGCGAACGGCCGACATCATCATCATCAAATGCCGCCCACTCTTGCACCTGATATGACTCATATTTCTTCCCGTCAAAAAACTTTGCCCACTTTTTAACATGTTATAGGACAACCGATCAAAACAACGAAATGAGCAATGATTTAAAAAATAAAAAAACCAAAGGAAATTACATTCTAAGATAGGAACCTGAGAGAGGAATCAGGAAAGGAATGATGACTGAGGCGGCCATAGCCTCCCTCGCCGGGCACTGGTGGCGTTGTCAATAGCAACGGGATGGCGGGAATAGTAGATCCGCTCTCTTTCACCTTCGATGTGCGGAACGATGCTAACGGTGGTCTAAGTCCAACTGGATTCGGCGACGACGAGACGGATGATGAGAGCTGGCGTGTTGGCACATGACGGCGGTGGCAGAATCGGTAACGGGGATTGCGACGACCGGAGCTCTATAGACAAATGCCTCCGACGGTTGTTCGCTGGTGCAGTTGCGAGATATCATTGAACGTCCCTACCCGGAGCAGCCGGAATACTGAAGGAGAACGATGTCACCCTCCATCGAAGCAACCATTTTTTGCGGGAAGGAGTGACAGGACAGCTGAGAAAATGGGTGACAGGTGTTAGGAGGGCCTCCCACTTCGGAAGGCAGGACTCGCCGCCTCTCGGTTTGTGTGCACTGATGAGACGGCGGCGACTCAGGCAAGAGAGCAGAGCACACTCCGTACGAGCGCCTGCCAGCCAGCGCACCCGCAGCAGCAGCAACGAATAGCGCTTTCACACCACCCCCGCCCCCCGTGCGCCCGCCTGCCCGTCTTCAACAGCGCACTCTCTTCGAGAACAGGACTGCAACGAGATGGATTGAATCGGCCTCCTCGCTCAATCTGATGATAGACAGGAGCCTCCCTCCATACAAAGGACCGTCTCGGACTTAAATTCACTCGAACAAACCCATATTTAAAGGATGTTTTACCGCTGTTCAACGGGAATTACCAGAAGGTTCCAATAAGGTTGTGTTTCACTACGCTGACCATGGATTATGCAGACCCCTGTGCTCTGGTGTAACCAAAACAAACAATATTTTGACAGTTTTGGAACAGAACGGATTAAACAGCTTCAGCTTTCATTCACTTTTCGAAATTAAAAGCAATTAACCGAAAACAAATTGTTTCTTTCTCAAACAGTCGTGATAAAGTCAGGTAACGTAAGGAAGTTATTTAAGAGGATACAGTTTTTAGAGGATAAATTTTATTTTAAGTTTAAAACTACATCGACTTCACTTAACTACTTACAGTTTATTCATCTGTTCATTGTAAGTGCTTCAACTTTTAATTTAACAACAATGGTAATAAAATAAACTAATTCTTCAAGTTTTTTTCTTTCGACGACTTATTATTTTCCCAAATATTTTTTTTCTTTAGTTTATGTTTGTTTTACCCTCTAATTCACTTCGTAATTTACTTTTTATCATTTGCTTTTAACTATTATTCTTCCGAGATTATTCAAAAATTTCCAACTTTCACTACAAAAAACAAATGTTGGCCGTGTGATTCAATAATCTTACGCTCATTTACCAAAAAAAATCTCTTCACTTTTTCTTATTGCAAATCTAAAAAAATTAAAGAAAAGTCTAAGAAAAAAAATTGTTAATGGAATGTGTTTTTGTACTAAGCATTTACGAAATATCCTATTTTTTTATTTCTGCATTTTCTTAAAATTTTATTCGTTTATTCAATCTTAAATTCTTTCTTCCTCTTCAAGTCTAGTCGTCTATAGTCTGAATTAATTTTCAGTTCTAATTTTCGTTTTTATTTTCGCTATTTTGTCTTTTCTTCTTCACTAATTATCTTTACTAATTTAATAAGATCGTTAACTGAAATCCCTAACGACGCCATCTAATTTTATTGCTATTGTTCTTTCATCATTCATTATAAACAAGAGCAACTAAATGTACCCCATTTCCTCAGTTCTTCCAACTTCCATTTTACAAATATAATCTAATCCGGATACAAATTCAATTTATGTATCTTTTGGAATTTAAATAGTTTAATCTAATTTTTTCTGAAGATGGTAATCTAATTACTTTTCACAACAACTTTACATCCTTTAATCTTTTAGAACAACTTAAATGTTACCTTAATAGAATTATTAAAATTACTTAATGTCGTAAGTACTTTCAAATGCCGTTACATTTGGTTTACTTATCTATATTTATAACCTAGATGCTACATGGTTTATTTCCCAGTGGTATTTTAATAATTTTTAATAAAAACTATCTATTTACATAAAAAGGTTAAGATTTTTGTATTAAATGCTAAGATTTTGATAAAAAAATTGAAATATTTCTTCCAAATTTCTTGGTAAGATTTATTAATAAGTATCAAATCAACTTTAGACTTAAACACAATGAAAGAAACGTACTACTGGGGATTCGACTCCAATTTCGTGTGGCAGGAAGTAGGAATAGACATTTCCAGATGATAATCATAAATTGGTAATACCAAATAATGAATATTCAATGTATTTGAAACAACACTATAAAACTTTTATCGCCTGCTCTTTCATCTAAAACGACTTGAAACAGATGTCAGTAAATAAGGTAAATTTTATTAAATACTGTATTATGTTACTAGTTTGCTAGTTCGACTACAATACTCACATCACTGGATACAGTAATTATTATCTGCTATGCTTTAACAATAGAAACCAGTCCCGCTAGTCCTGCTTGTAATGGATAACTATCTTGTTCTGATAATGTCAGAAATTTCGGTCAATGTTTCATTTTCTTATTTCCCATTTTTCTGTCAGCAACACTTTCAAATATATTTCAGAATTAATGAAAATATTTCCCATTTTGAACTACATTCAACTTCTAGAGTGGATAATGAGAGTAAAATGTGTAAATTAACCATCATCAAATAATATTAAGTATTGCTTTCTAGTATGGTCAAAAATTTAATACATGAACTCTGAAATCAATTTTCAAACTATACTGGTTTATTGAATTGACCTAAAGTACCTAATGAAGAAATACGTATTGCATATCAAAATTTCTATACCATAAATAATGAAAAATGGTATTTTTCGTTTAAGAAAGAAGAAGTGTATTTGAACAACAAGAGAATTAAAATACTGCAGAATTATGAGAATAATATTTCTTTTTCACTTATGTATAACTTACCACTTCTTTATTTAAGTAGTTTATAGATTTATTATATTTATAAAAAAAAATAATCTTATCAAAAAGTAAGTTATCACTTTTAAATAAATTATGATCATTATTAGAAAACAAAGTATTATAAAGTTGTACATAGATGTTTCTTTTATAAATTTGCAAACATAAAAACAAAACTTGACAGTTAGAATATCATTATAAATTGGTTATTTTCTTTTATGTAAAAGAAAACATATCCAAGAAATAAAATGTAGAGCACTGGAGTCATCCATTCACGGAAGAAATATACGGAAGAAAGTAAAATAAATATCTCTCCATCCCCGAGGTAAAGGAGTTTGTATTCATCTGAGAACAGGGGCAATATGCTAATGTCATTTCTTTTGGTGAGCACAGAGAGCGACGAAGGAACGAAGTAAAAAAGGAGAAAAGAAATGAAGTGATAAAAAAAGCAACTTTTTGTTTGCAGAGTTTTCAGGTTTTTTTTTGTTTTCTGTTATTGTGGTTCCTGAAGCGGAAGATGTCAAGAAAATAAAGCAAACTCTGTCGTCCTAAGTCTTTCCGCGTGCGTCTCCTTGTACGAGAAGTTTTTGGTACGACATTAATACGAATGTAAACAGGAAGTAAATCATAAAGAGAATGGTTTTAAAAGTAATGTGTAATAAAAACCAATTCAATTATTTTAAGAATTTCTTGGAATTGCTGCTGGCTTTATAGATGCAAGAATTTTAAAGTGAACTAAGAAAAGAGGTAGTGCAAAGGTAGCGTAATAATTTAGAACGTTTCAAATTATTGTGTCGGCGGAATAAAATATAATCACTTCGCTAATCTAGTTGGAAAAGCAGTTGTAAATTACTGAAGCTAAAAAGGACAAACTTATTTCAAGGAAATGTTAATTCACGACTGTGCTAAGAAAACCGAAAAATTAATAGATAGCTTTTTAGTAAAGAATACCCAACACATATATAAAGATTTCTTTAAGAAAAACAAAGCAGTATTACATTCAAAACCAATTAATGAGTTCACTACAGACTTAAAGTTCTATCAAAAATTTAGAATATTGTTTAAGGATTTTTTTTTTGTCATTTATTTGTTTAAAAATACATTTAGTAAAATGTTAAAAACAGGTATGATATAGCGTAATACTTAATTCAGGTACTAGATCCATTTTACACATTATGAAAATCTAAAATTCGAAGTACCGAAAGGTTATGGGTATTGTGATATTTGACGTAATAAAATGAAGAAAGAAATGGCAGTATTAAAAAGCTTTTACGCATTCTGAATACTATCTTCTAATATTTAAAATTCTGTCATTTACTACACGCATCAAAATCAAGAAATCTTGCCATTCGATTCAGATGACAAACGTACTCGTGGCATTCACATTCACAGCTCTGAGATCCAAGGACAGACTCGAACCATTTGCTTTTCAAGAACTGACAAAAGTAAATGTAATTTAAATCCATGATAAGGATTTACACTTAAATTTAGTTTTTTTTTCAACTATTATGAATTCATAAATTCTAGTTGTTTTTTTTCTTATGTTCATTTCCAGTAATCACAAGGAAACAAATTTCTTGCATTTGTTTTAAATCCATTAAATGAGTATTATAAAATGGATAAACAATTCCAGCAAACTTTACATATCAGAATACATTAAATATTAAAGATATCTAATATTACTCACAAAATTTCGAACTTAACCCGTGTATGATGTTTTTAGCGCCTCTATATACGAATGTGTAAAAGGCGGAAAAGCTCAAGTTCTTTCTGTCCTTCAGCACCTCGCCTCTACAGCCCAAACTACAAGTTCAACTTGCACGAATCATATCTTATTGAAACCCTTACGAATTAGAGGTAAGGGAAAAATATGAGTTCGCCTTGTGGTCACTTTCTATCTCATAAAAAGTGGCCGAAAATAAAAAATATACGGGATCCTTAAATATACGGGATTTAAAAAATACACGGATTTCGTGTAAACTATGAAACCAGTTTTCTACCTTGTTAAGTCATTCAACTGTGATTCATTAACGGATGGATTTGAATGTAGTGTAAGGCATCTCATCTTTGCCTTACAGCTGAAAGGTGATTTCATCATCAGAGATCTTCTTTACCCTTCCCTTGAAGTCTACTGCTCTTTCCGACTGCCTTCATTCTCTGGAAGGCAACTGGAACCTGTCATGCCATCCAACTGCTTCACCACTTTGATTATCTATGGCAATCAAAGCTTTAGCACTCAAAAATTAGCTGAAGGCGAAGCGCAACATCGAATTTCAATATTAATGAATACTACGTTAGCTCTAATAAGACCTCTTAATAAGCGGCGTTCAAGAAACGAGTCATTTAAACAACTTCCGCAAAAATGAATGTTATCTCAATGTTAAATAATTGTAAGTATCCATTTTTTTCATAACTAACATTTTTATTAAAGTGGAAATCTACTAAAGTTAAATCAATAAACTTTATTAAACTTGAATTTTGAAAACGTATTTCTGTTATAGTAGAGATGGCTAGTAAGTAGCTTTCTTTTAGTAAAAGAAAAAAAAACCATAAAATAGACACTACTGAAAAGAAATAGGAAAGTGTAAGAAAAGATCTTGAGAAAGGAATTAAGATATCAGTAAATTTTTCTAGCAGACTTGGTCAAAATTTTGTGGTACAAAGATACAACAGATCACTAGACAAGCTGCAAAACAACAATACAAAGTTACGATTCTTCAATCAAATTCCGATATTGATTTAAGTAAATGTAAATATTTGCAATGAAGAAATTCCACATCTTTTACAGCACGAATTTAACTAGCAATTAAATGTAAAAGAACAAGTTTTATATGTAATCGTAACGATGCAACTCTAGTATAAATTACAAATGGAATTTCATTTATTAGACCAAATTCATACACAATGACGAATTCATTTAATTAAGCTCATCCTAATCTTCAGATATTAAAAGCATGACATGTTAATTGTTTAATGCCTACTGGGAAAGATACTTGGGATACTTAAAACGATAATCTGCTTCGCGTGTTAATTTTCTTTGTGCAAATGAATTAAGAGTCACAAAAAGAACTAAAAATGATCCTTTAGAATTTTCCTCGAATATTGAATTTAATATTCCTACCTCCAAACATAAAATGAGATTTTAGGATTATTAAAGAGGCGCTATTTCATTATGTGGTGCTTCAATTTAAGAGTTAAGAATTAATTAAAAAAAAAGACAATACTGAACATCATTCAATTAGTTTTCTTAATAAACTCATTTCTTTATTTCGTTTCTTTTTCTTTTTTAATCCGTAAACGTTAAATTAATCTTTCTTTCATTAAAGGCAAAAATCTATTGTCAGATTTTAATAACTTTTCAGTTTAGTCTCAAAAGTCTTAAACAATCCTGTAAACACCTTTTCTTTCATAGAAATCTTTAGATTTTATAAAAGAAAATCAACTTAACATTACTTAACAATTATCTACTGGAGTCGGGAATAGGAATTTGAAATCTAATAATTTCTTTCTGTTAGTTTTAAATTCTATATGCTATAATTTTAAATTCTATAGATTCTAAAAATCTATAGACGAAGCAGATTATTTTCAATGAATTCTACTGATTCTAACACTAATAAAGACTAAACTTTGCCCTTTATCTGATCACAATGGATTTAATATAACTAGTTTATTCTCCAATAACACATTCCAATACAAATCTACCACGTTATTAAAATAGTGAGCATAACAGAAGTAGATGGTAGCATATTAACAAGTCCAGTAATAGTTATCCATTATTAAATCCTTCCATATTAACCTGTGTCAAAACTTCTTTACATTATAAATCAATATTCGTCGATAATTTTCAATATTTTATTTATCTCTAGCCATTTTGCGGAAAATTGCCATCTTTTCACAAGAGGATTTTCAGCTGTCAACCAATAACTTATTTGAGGATATTAAAATAGGTAGTGTTTTTGTTTTTCTTAATTCTCATATACGAAATACCAAAAGCCGAAAGAAAATTTGAAAGTTGATTCAAAAAATACGTGAAGTAAAATTTAAGGAGAAAACGAGTTACTGCAAGTTTTCTCTTTAAAATTTTACGTCACATATTTCTAGAATGAATTTGAGTAACTCGAGTGGCAAGGCCCTTATTTATGGGTACGAGGAGATGGTTTCAGTACCTATCAGAAATCAAGAAATTTTCCTTACATATTTCATCTCCGGATAGGTTTCAGATTGCCCTTATTCTGTTTAATAGGTATCAGATTTATTTCTTAGGACTAAGGAAGATGAGCGGCAGATTGTTTCTCAACTTCATCCTGATGGTTTGCGATCGCAGAAGCCTCATCTGCTATCATGGGATTTTTCGAATTAGTATAAAAATGACGCCTTTCGTAAAATCTTAATCTCTAAGTTCCGTGAACACTGAAACAACGCTGTTGTTCTGAATGAAAATTTTAGATGCATTGCACAAAATATGACAAGATAGCCGTTAAACTGAACACTTCCAATCAAACACTTCCAATCATCAAAATATATGTAAGATTGAAATATGTTTAGATGCATTCGATTTGGTGTTCATGAAAACAAAATAAGTTAAAGATTATTTCGCTGTTTTTGTAGAAACATTACTGCAGCAAATATATTGGACAATCGTCCACAAATTTAGTTGACTAATTTATTCTGGAAAAAAAAATGCTGTTGGATTGAATAGAAATTGGTATTATGCATATTTTGGTTTACGTCAGGCTTTACATCAAATAATCAATATATGCGGTCGATCACAGTGGTCAAAATGACAAAATTACAGCTTTCATTTAACATAAGCTTTATTTATTACCAACACATTTCTGTTTTCATTTTGAATTTACAGTTAACATGAAGCTTCGATATCACAGAGATCATAAGTTGATCGTAGGTAAACATTGACAGTGAAGATTTTTATTTTTCCAGTTGAATTGATCTACTAAAAGATACATAAGTATCCATCAAAATCAAATGAAAGTTTCCTGTACTCCTGTACTGTTTTAAAAATTCAGTTTTAAATCAAATTCGTTTAAATATTAATTGGTCTGCCAGTGAATTTGTTTTCCTAACGATCGTTCTAATTTAAATCAGTTTGTTTCTAGCAAATATATTTGTTTAATTGAATCAACTGTTGAGGCAACAAGAAGTCTTGTAATATATATTACATGTGACGTTTCATTATTGATTTTCAAACCGAATTTTTAATGAAAGTTTACCATGGCATTTTTTGGATTTAAAAGCTAGTGATTGTATATTTCACTTACTACTAACATATTATATCAAGTTTATAAAATACACGAGTTTCATAGAGTTTGTAAGAAACCATTATATTTTGAATGCATTTTTAATTAGACATTATCGAAAATGTTATGTTTTCATTGTAAAAAATATACAAAAATTTGTATGGTAGGAAACTCTAATCAATCCCCGTTACATTTCTGTGAAACGTATACTTCCTTTCTATTAGGCCGCCGCATCACTGAACTAAAAATCAACCCCTTAGGTAATAAGAGATAAATAACAGCATTGTAGCTACTTAACAATGGATCTACAGAAATCGAAAGGGACTGTATAAGATTGTTCGTTGGCAAATAAAACATATGATTAGTGTTTATGATAAGTTCAGATAAGAGCAATGCTACCATTTTATGTTTACGAGATGCCTTATTGCTTAGAAACTGAATTAAAAAAGAAACCATTCTTGATTGTGGTTGCATCACCGTATGTGGTTGTACAATTCCTAAATACAAAAGATTAAAAATAGTTAAATCAACTAGTCTTGCATTAATATAGTTATACCACAGCGATGAAGTCATATCTGCCCAAAAAGTACTAA
Organism: Thereuonema tuberculata; assembly: GCA_023159025.1. Taxonomy (NCBI): domain Eukaryota; kingdom Metazoa; phylum Arthropoda; class Chilopoda; order Scutigeromorpha; family Scutigeridae; genus Thereuonema; species Thereuonema tuberculata. Next base: position 46,101,805 of record JAFIDM010000003.1, read on the forward strand.
GGATTTTTCATTTTTAAGACTACTGGTAAAAATTACTTCTTCTGTAACATTATTTTGCGTTGTCTCAACTTCGTCTTTACCAACGCACCAACGAATTATTCAAACGTTAATCAAAACGTGATGTTAAATAATAAAAATGCTGCAAACATTAATTCAAAAATTTTTTTTACAAATGTTTATTTCTCAAAAGAACTTAATCTTCAGCAGACCATAGCCGGACAATTGCCATCATTTTTTTTATACTTTTACGAAAAAATATTTGTGAACTGTCATTTCTGAAAGAAAAGATGGATGAACTACGCAGCTGTATCACCTGGTAAGCTGGCATCAAATCAAGCAGAAAAGCTGCAACACCGCAGAAAAGAAGTGCACGTCCTTCTCCTACCCATTCTACATTCCGCAGAGTCACTAATGAGCAATCGAACCGTTCAGAACGCCCCTAGATCTTTCCAGAAAGAAACAAAGGGTGGTGGTGGGGGAGGACACAAAACGGTCCGCTCGGCATTCCACTGGCTAGATATTGATCTCTTTCGAAGAAATTACTGCGGTATAAATGGAGGGATAAACTTATCCATTGATTTCAGATCCTCGTTTAGTAATAAGTTATTACTAAAAGAAAAAAAAAGAAGGCAATTCCAATTTATGTTTCTTCTCCCAAAGTAGACTTCGATGGCCTCCCACCATTAAAAATGATTGCCTACCCACAAGCAAGACGTAAAGTCTCTCGTAAGTGAATTTCTGTGAAACTTAAAATCTAATGCTCCAGAATTTTCTGAAAAACCTAAAAATAGCCAACGAGAAACTACAGTCGGACATTTCAACTTTAGGATACTGTTAGCTGCCTCACATGGAAATTGTCTTTGTTCATTCAATACAGATCTATACAAAATTTAGCAATATGTTGACATATAACAGATCTAATACAAAGCACGTATATTGCTATAGAACTTCATTATTCCAGAATATCCCGTTTATGATTAAAGTTTAGAACAGCGATATTTCAAACTATTAAGCATTGTTATTTTTTAAGGTTAATTTCAATTCCTAATAGTTCTTAGTTTCTTTTTTCTTATTATTGAAAACAGTGCAAGAAATTCTTATTCAAACTACTCAAAAAGCCATTTAGGTGAACAACCACTGAAACCGGCTTTTCCAACGTATTCAGATTCTTCCATTTAATCGATATAGGTCTAAAGAGATTCGTTGATGCCCAGGATAGCGAACTTAACTTTAGACAATAATAAACAGATCAGAACTCAACAGGAAACGACAACTGAAGGTTTATTGGCCCTAAAAACTGCTTTGATGATGTGTAGTTCTGATTTTGTTTGCAATATTGCTGCATTTTAAGTTTTCAACTTTATGCAAATTCAGAAGACAGAAAAATTAAGAACTAGATACAAGTCAAAATTACAGCGCAAAGCTTTAATGTTAACATGAAAACCACTAGTATGATAAGCCACGCATCCTAACCAAACTACGTATCCTGTTAGGCTGACGTTACTTTAAAACCACAAAGGCTTTTCCAGTGAGTGGTTTCTTTTGATGAGATAAATTTTTCAAATACATCACAGAATTTGTCAGTGAAGCTATTTTATTGCGAATAATCTTCAAATCATTATATATTCGAACACTAACATATCCTTTTTAAAAAAGCTTTCTTTTTAAAAAACGAGATTAAACTTATAGTAACAGTAATAAAAAAAATTAGATAATGCTTTCCTGTAGGCAGTACTTTTGAAGTAGCAATTTTCTTCATTAAAATTACAGAGATTAATGAATAAACAATGCTTTACAAGTTTTTTGTTCTTAGCAACAAAATTAGAATAACCTCGTTTATCCGGCAAATTCATAAAACGAATATATCATAAAAAGAAATGTGTCTTCAGAATAACAGCAGAGTAAATGATAGTAAAGTAAATAAATAATTTATAATTAGTAATCCGAAAATAATTAAATATTTACAGTACTCTAAATCGAAAGTAATCTAATTGTTTAATAATCAACACTAAGTTTGTTATTAAAATATTTACAACAATATTAAACAAATAAAATATTGCTAAACAATAACAAGTTTGTTGTTAAATATATATCATCTTTAAAGTCATTTCCAAATTTCCTATAACTACAAACGATATTTCACAGAAGCCATCGTTCTGCTTTTTCAAGTTCTGAATTTCACAAATTAAAATAACAATAAGATCTAATAACAATAAGATCTAATAACAATAAGATCTAATAACAATAACAACAATGTCAATACACCAGTAACAATAGCAACAATGTATATATACTGAAGTTATATCAAAATAATTGATATCAAAAATGTTTATGTTGAAGGATATGGCTTATTATTTGTTGTTTTTAAAAGACCATTGAGATCGTTGATAACTTCAGTGCTATTGTTTTCATTGTTGCTATTGTTATTAGATCTTATTATTGTTATTTTATTTTGCGAAATTCAGAACTTGAAAAAGCAGAGAACGATGGCTTCTGTGAAATATTGTTGATAGTTATATGAAATTTGGAAATGACTTTAAAGAAGAAATATATTTAATATATGACGAAGTTTGTTGTTGTTTAACAAGGAACACTTATTTTATCTGAGAAATTTTGGCTATGAATATATCTATCATATATAAACATTTACACTTAAGGGCATTACAGGAGATAAAGCAAATAAATGCCGTAAATCAAAAACACATTAAAAATGGTTTCATCGAAATTATAGGGATAGTATCGTTAAATAAATGTCCTAGTGTGGCCTTAATAGACAACATGAAGTGATTTAAGATTAATTCTTTCTATAATACACATTACAATTGATTATTTAGCTCATTATTAACTAAATATACCATTTATCTTTTAAAAGTTTTCATTTTTTTTTCAATGTTTATGTCTCAAAAAATATTAGAATTAGAAAGTTAAGTGCTTTTCATGTTAATTTCAAGAACCAAAAATTTAGATTAACAGTATACGAAAATCTTAAATCGACGTAGCTTCCTTTGATCTACAATCTTTAGTTTTCATTCATTCCATGAAAAGTGCATTAACGCATTCTAGTTTCCACTATAGAGTACTGTAAAGAATAAATCGTAGGACTCAAATAACGCTTGTGAGTTGGGACCTAAGTTACAATGGCTTACGTCGACACAGCTGCTTTAAATTTAAGGCACGTCGGCTCCTACTTTCAGGCCCTGTAGTTGGAGCTTCGACGATTCCGTCACAGCGACGGGCTCTCGTAGACCCGTCATTCGATGGAAATTTTAGATCTACCCAGCTTAAGTTCTCCAGAAAAATCGGCCATAGAGTTTAAGTTCGCCTTAAACGAAAATGGCGTCTTATTTCATTATCGTCGTCTGTGCGCCAAAGACAGACAAGAAATGTCAGCTAAATTATAAGAATCTGAAAGGCATGTCACTTACAATGATATTGTTGCAATTGATACGGATATTTACATAGAATTTTCGAATTCTATTCATCTTCCAATGAATAAAAATGTATATTTCTGCATTTTCTTTTTTAGTTATTTCGTATTTAATTCATTTTTAAGGAATCTATTTCTTTAAAATAACTAATACAATAATTCCTTTCAAAACAAAAGTCTCTGATGGCTTAAAAAACAAATTATTAAGAAAAAAAATAATTTCTAAGCTTTCTGATAAATTTTAGCTTAATAAAAAAAAATCATGTATTGACTATGTATTTAGTTTTACTAAATGTAAAACTGAAGCCAACAAAATTTTAATGAATTAAAAATCAAAATAACCTATTGCAGCTATTATTTTCTATTAATAATTACTAATTATTTTCTATTAAATTTCCTATTAATAAGCTAAATAGTAATTAAAAATTATTATGTGAAGGAAAAATTTTAAGAGAAAGAAATTGACCCTCCATATAAAAAAAGATTAAACTAAATTACGATGGATTTAACAATGACAATATAGAATATACTTAATGGGAAATATTTAACAATGAATTGAATTGGCCTAACTGAAATACTATTATTTTAAATTTCATTTTGTATGGAATGTTAACATTAAATTGAAATTTTTAGAATATTTTTTGTATTAATTAAAGAACGTCTAATTAAAAGCAATGAACCATTAATAGACACTTGTTATTTTAAGCTCTTTATACAGAAACTAACGTTTCTAATTAAATTGCTGCTTATTATTAAAAAATACTTAGTTCAAATACGCCATAGATTGAGATGGAGGAGGTAGAACCAAGAATTAGGCTCGATTTTCGTTTAATATATCGTGATTAATGATTAAATAACAATTGTGTTTTATAGTTAATTGGATAATCTGCATTTAGTCACTTTCGCTTTTAATATAACAAATACATATTTCAGATCATGTGAATTTACACATTTCAATTATACACGCCATAAATTACAAATTTTTGAATAGGGGCTTAAATGTAAATTACGATTCATAACATTATTATGAAGCAATTAAATGAAAATACAAAGCAATTATATGTCAATCAATACTTCATTTGTAACTTTAAATTTAAAATTATTTTTGAATTGAATTGAATTGAATTGAATTTAAATATAGAAAAAAAAACCTCCGCAGTTAAGGTAGAGTAGGTTTTTCCAAAACAGTAATTAACTATTATTAACAGCAATTGGTTATTTATAAAAAGAAAAGAAAATTAAAGCTTTATGACTATTATTAGCACTACTAGAAATTGGAAATTTTTATATTTATCCTTTGTATCCTATTGGCAATGTAGTCTAAGTAACATTCTCTTACTAAAGTGTTGTTTCAGAGGACTATTCTAACACTCATAAATAAACAAAATAATTATGAAATGAAAAAGATTGAATAAAAGAATAAATATATTTTATTAATCATTGCCTTCAAAATAATGAAATTTAATAAGTTTTAAGAAAGTAATATTCAAATGTTGTAGGCGTATTTCTCAAAATCCTAAACAAATTTCTTGCAATGATAATGTCGAAAAACAGATTGAAATACAATTCATAAATTAGTATTTAATATTTTTTTAAACGTAAATATTCATAATCTAACTTTCTTTCACAATGACAATTTCATATTTCTAATTTTAATTTTGTCTTTTGTTTTTTATGGGCTTTGCAACCTAAAAGTTCTTAATACAGTTCAAAAGCTCTTGCTGTACTAACTGGTGCGTCCTTTTTTATTTACAACATATAGGCTTGTATTTTGCAGTTGTTAAATTAATGTATTAATGCAGATCAGAAAGAAGATTAAACTTTATCGCATGTTTTCAACATGACACTGCGAAAACAGTCAATAGCTTTCCCATAGGCCATGTGGTTTGTAAGCAGAGCATCCGCAAAATGTATCAATTAGTCCAGCATATTTAAGGCAAGGTTTGAACCATTGTTATTTGATAACAGTAGATAGACGACTGCTAAAAGAATGACCAGAAGAAACATTGACAGTAATTGCCAGATAACTAAAATTTTATTTTATTCTAATAGTTATTCATTAATAGTTTTCAGTTAGTAATTTGTTAAATATCACTAGAGAAACCTTAACAGAAAAATAGATTAGATCCATATTTACTATTATGAGTACACTGACTGTAAACTTACTGTTATGCTTTTTTAACCTATTTGCTGAATGGTACAGAAACATTGATAATATCTGTATCAGTGAACGAATTCTCTTGAGACGTAACAGGAATGTTACCTCTTGCACAAACTTATGAACAAAAGACTTTGGCAATTATGTTTGAAAAAAGAAATTCTAACTCCAAATTCAGCAGGGAGCTGAAATCGTGCGACTGACAGCAACGATAAGCTGTCAGTCCTTTAGTAATACGAGTATTATGATTATTCAATGAAAAAAATAAAACAACAATGATTTGTTTTTCGAAGAGATGTATATTAAAAAAAAAAAATTGCGACTAGCATTTCTGTTAAACCACATTAATCCACAGAGTGCATGTTGGAGTTAAATACCAAGAAATCTTGAAATCCACGAGAAGACAAGTGGAAGAGTAAACAATTAGTAAAACGCTTAAGGGGTGGTATTTCATCCGTGCGGGAACATTGTGGTGGCCCATTTTTCACCAGACGTAACCAACTGGCAATCGTGCCATTCGAGAACGATATTTGGCTGAATGTGGCGAAGGACGAGAGATAGCGATGTCACCGAAGTATCGGAGATTCTATAAAATGCGTAAACGACCAACAATTTGCATCAGTTGCACAGGCGACTAGCAAGCCAAAAGATGGATCTCCCTCAGACGAGACGCTTCAAGGAAATGATGCTCCGCCAGCCAGAATTACTTTTTACCGTCCTGAAATGACTTGAAAACAATTAACCACCCGTTAACCGAAGATCACAACCCAACGCTGACATTTACAATTGTTTTAAAAGGTCATTCTCAATAAATTCTGATGAAATTGTGTTTTTTTGAGTTTCAAATGAGACTTACATGAAGCTAATATTTTAAAAAAAAATTCAAAGTTGAAATTAATAAAAAATACTACCGAGAAATATCAAAATGAAGCATTAATTTTAGTTAAATTAATGCTTCATTATGATATTTCTCGCTATGTATTTTTTTTTTGATGAATAATAGGGCACAAAACCCAAAACAACTTATTTTAAAGCACATCCTGTTTAAGAGGATAGATCAGCTTTAGGAATAGTTCTCCAAATACTTCAGTAGTATTTTTAGGAAATAGAATAAAGAATATGAAAATGAGAAAGAGCACTTATCGGATCAAAGCCTGTTTTTCTAAAAGGAAAAAAAACAAAAAAACAACCAATATACGATTTCCGTTTTGGTAAATTTATATCCTCATACAGGAGTCGTTTTTAGAGTCATACGACGATATGAAACTGTGCAAAGAACTGACAGCTATAAATGTTACTTTCTTTATTGTTTTTCTCAGAAACAATTCGAAATATTGAAAATAAACTGGTTCATATTTATGAAGTTTTTATAAATTAGTTTTTCTATTGCATTTCCTTTTTATTTTTTTGGTTCATAAATTGTACTTCAACTATAAAAATGTTTAACAGGCTTCGGTAGCAATTCATTAATTCTTCATATACTGAACAATAACATTTTTGATTAAAAACATAAGATTAAAACAAATAAATCAAACAAAATAGCGTGCTTTCCCAATATTAATATTCCTAGTCAATTGCTGCTGTATTGTATATTTTGATTAAAAAACGGAAAACTTTACATTGTTTTGGCTTATATTTAACTTAAATATATTTCTTTTATTTTCTGCCTAAATCCAAGACATTTCTGAAATCGCCATTTTTAATAGACGGCAGTGTTTTGTTTTGTTCTTTAAGATTCTAGATTTTAGTTTCTAGTAATTTGAAATAAAATTGTTCATAAAACAATCGGTGAAAACTTTACTAAAGAAAGAGATAAACAATTAAACATTTACCACTTTTTCTCTGGAAGTGCAACTAAAACATAAACAAGTCTCCATAAATTTTCTTGTTTTGATAATTTATTGATGAATTCCTGAAAAATTAAGAACGCCCTTCAACAGCTACCTTTTTACTTTCTAGTCGAATGAACAGATTTCTTTTCACTCCCATTTTCCATCTATAAGGCATGAAACTTGGCCAATTTTGTGACTAGCCATAAAAAGTAAAGCGTTCTCCTAACCGTAGCACCTGAGGCGACTGCCTCGCCACATTTTTTTTTCCTTGCATCAAGAGAGACCACAACCGATTTCATTGGACGCAAACCTTGCTTTGATGGCGTGATGCTCTTCACTCCTGAAATCAAGGTTAAACACCATTTAACTGCAGTTGCTGTGAAGTAAATACAATGCACTTTCCTTTACCTTACAGTTACCAGCAGTGAGATGTTGTGCCACGAAAGGATAAGTAAGGTCTAAGAAAACTTTTAAATCTCTGCCTGACATAAAATAACGTTTTAAAATTATATAACTCAGAGTAATCTTCATCGTGCTCATTATGGAAGTGCTTATTGAATACAAAACAAAAGCTTGATAGACAAGTAAGCAACTTTTTTTTTCCTAAAGGTATTTCCAGCAGTCTTAATTTGTGGTACTGTTTACGTTTTTGATTCTCCCAAAAACTAGCTTGCATCCGCTACTCTCCGAATAAAGGAAAAAAAAAGAGAAACAAAGAATTATCGGCGAGTATTTTCTTCCTCAGAACAAACTTCTTTGTTGAATAAGTAATGGTTTTCCATTGTGGGATGTTAAGACGAAATCAACTGCAGGACTTTTATTTCAGTCAATCATGTTTGATATAAATATAGGCCGACACATCGTTCTTGACGATCCCGAATTTTCACGATTTCACGTGATTGACGCGAGAATAGCCTCTATCCATGTCTTCTCACAAAATGGCGCGAAAGAAGGCTTATCGACTCCGGGAAAAAAGCGGCCACGAGCAAGCCCCATTACTGATGTCGACGATTTTGACCGATGCCTTATTCGCCGCTGCATCCTCTACGCTGAAGGTAAAATTCCAACTTTAACATTTTTCTCCAGCATTTTCCTAGTGACAGACATTCACAATACTATATTCCTTGAGACCTGCTGAAGAGGCTAATGGCCAAATCTCGTAATTTCCGTGATTCCCGCGCAATTGTGATCATCAAGAACCACGTGTCAGACAAATAGCTTAAAAGAAAAGTATAACAGTCAAAAGAAAAAAAAATCACTAATATTAATGAATCCGAGCCAAAAGCTTTAAGCTCTCTATTCTTCCTGAAAGTCAAACTTATAACCTGATTCCTTGCATGTTATAACATGCCTGGAAAATAATGTAGCGTTCAGTTCTGACTTCTGATGAAAAGTAAGAAGAGTTAATTGCTTTTCCACCCAATTATTACAAAATCAAGTAGTTATTAAAACGCCAAATATTATCTCACCAGTAAGCATTCTTGGAATCGTTATTAGCGATCTAGAGTAGTTCCTTAAATCGATTCAAGAAATATTTCAGTCGCTAAAATTTATGGCGTAATTATTATCAAATGAAAATAGTAATTCCGATCAACTCCATTTTATTACAGATTTATAGCGCTGCAACGATAAATCTTCCCAGCGATTAAACTATAAAATCTAACCAAAAAGATACATTTACAAGATTTTGCCCACAAAAGTTGTTGGCTTTTTTTGTGCGTTCGGAATTCAATGGTAATTTATTAAAATGAAAGTTGAAAAAGTCTGTCAATATCATTAAAGCAGGCAAATAAGAGAAATATTTATTCTACTTCAAGGTAGAAAAAGAAATATAAATTAGTTGCATTACTTAGAACATTTTTTGCATTTTTTTTTCTATGTGAAAGTAAGATACAATAAAATATTTAAATAAGTTTACAATAAAATTTTTATGACATAGGTTGTACATCTCAAAATTACGCATTAACACAGCTCATTATATGGATTTCATCATGTAATCTGACATAGCTATATGTATTTCAGATTATCAGATGTATTTTTGCCCCGAAAGTCTATGAAGGTAGACATCAAAAGTAGCTAAAAACGAGACAGCATCCATTTGCTGTCGAAATCGTAAACTGAATGTTAACAGCAAGCAACTATATCAAAGGATTATCATGAAATGGTTCTATAATACAATTGATTATAAAAGGGATTTTTTAGTAGATTAATTCATGTTTCTGTTCACTTAAAAATTTCAGACCAGATAATATTCGATCAAGCTAGTCTTTTGTGCCATCTGCTCATCAGCTTTTAGGATTGTAAACTGGTCGTGAATGTGCAATACCGCTATGGCCTCTCTGGAGTCACTCCTTAAATCTCACCGGACATCATCATCTGGGGGATCATGAAAGGTAAAGTGGCTACAAATGATACAACAGAAACGATGAACTTTCGGTCTCAGTAGAACAGTATTCATCTCCATAACATCAGGGATGTCTTAGAAAACATTCCTAAAGTTCACCAAGGACCATGAGACAATGGGCGCAAGAAAGGTTTCCTATGAATTCAGATATAAGGATCTCTATTATATACCTTGAAACTGATGCGAAGAGGATTCAAGAATTTTCCAATTCCAACTTACAAGATTCCATAGTGCGTTAAAGATTATGGAGACGATAAAAAGAAAAAAAGAAAAAAAAAAGTATAGCTGACCTAAATTAATACAATACCTCCGTATCCCAAAACAAGTTAATTATTCCATTAGTAAGTAAAGAAATTAATAAAACTGCACCATAATAAATATTGATTAACTAGTTAAATATCAATACCCACCTTAAAGCGCACACACTTTACTTTTAACATCTCAAGTTTCTACAATCGCAGACTATTAATTTAAAAAGAGATTAGGTTCAAAGTTATAAACTCTTTTATCGCGTCAGTGATCGAGAGCCTCCTGATTTTAGAACTGTAGGTATTAAGCCCAATTGTATACAGATTATTTATCAATACTTTAAAGAGATATTAAAAGGTTAATAGAAATTTTTCCACATGATACTAACTGCTTAAAACAGATATTTAATTGATATTGTTTTAAACCTGAACGATAAAGAGCATCTAAATTATTTAAAACCATGGTTCATTCATGGGATGCGAAAACGTAATTCCAAGAAATTTCCGTAATTTTATTTCAAGCTTTGTAATGTTATTTTCAAGCTTTAACATTCTATTTTCCTAAATAATAGAAGCAGTTCTCTTGTCTAAGCTGAAACCACCGCAAACAGACCGATTTGAAATGCAAGTAAAAAATCTCTTAACAACATTCTGTACTCTGGCCACGGACAAATTCCTGTAAACAAGATTCAGAAGGGAGTGAAGGCAGTGAGTGGAATAATAATTTAATTTAATAAAGAACTGTTTCTAATCAAATTGAGATTCTGGACGCTGATGAATTTCATTTCATTAATTGGCTTTCATTGTTAGTTCAAGGACTATATCTAAAAAGATATAACAAAGAAAGAGAAGGACTCGCACATTAGACTGACAAAGGTTATGGGCTGCTATAAAACCTGCTGCGATAAATATCACTGCCAATGCATTTCACAAATAATGTATGACACTGAGCTAATTAAAACTATTTTTTTCGTAGATTCAACAAATTTGAATGTAAGTAAAATCATCCAAAAATATATTAAAATAGCTTTTTTAACTATATCTGTTTTTATTTGTGTATAAGTTTTTGATGTTTATTTTCAAGTAAATTTGCTTCAATGACAATTTTTCACTTCATTAGCGTTATTTTGGCTTTTGTTTTCTTATCGAGAATATTATATTCCTGTCTGATCAGATTATGTATTACTTCTAACAAACGATAAAATTCAGAACATTAAATTGCTTCAGTAATAGAGTAAGCAATCACCGTTATTACGTATTTTCAATAAATGACAATGGTAGCGTCTTTCTCTCTTGAATATTGAAAAGATTCAGAATGTAAATCGAGTTACTTTCTGAATTTGATACTTTGATTATGTAGTTCCATGCTTAATTTAATGTTGGTGGATCTGAAGGGAAACCAGAATAATTAAAACCATCTATTTACAATTGAACTAAATAGCATCTTTTAGAAAATTAACGGAAGACGTACATTACAGAAAATAAGGAAATATTTCTTAATCAAGGGAACAAGTACTTCACACGCTGCTACGGCTGCTTCTTCTTCTTATTATTATTATACTTTTAAGGTTTTGAAATCTAACACTGAAAGCTTCAAGGTCGTAGCCTCTTCAGTTTCGTAACTTTCTACATTGTTTAAGTTGGGTACTGAAATTGGGTTAAAAGATTGGTTCTTAACTTGTGTAGATGGAGGTGAAATAACGGGAATGTGTGTCTGTGTGTGTGTGGGGGAGATAATTAAGTATACTGAAAAGTAAATAAATCAAAGTGAAAGTATGTGAAAGCAAAGGCAAAGAAAAGTGTTATTGAACGTCTTCAAGATTTAAAGACAAAAGCAAATACAAGAAATCTAAACTTACTTCATATCAAATCTTTGATGAATGTTGAAATAAAAACAAGATTTTTCCCGTTATAAACAATTGCGTTCATCAGAAAACTTAATTCTCCGAAAAATCTTGTTTGAAAGTACATAAAAAGTATTTGAATTAATGACTATTATGTTGCTTCGTTTTCCGCTAGGAATAAAATTTCGATATTTGCGTTCAACGAAATTTAGCTACTAAATCAACAAGAAGATTCCTTATGGCAGCAATTAATTGGAAAAATCATTACCCCCCCCCCCCCCCGCTCAGTAGCTCAGTAAACACTCTTTCAGGTCGACCGACAATCGATAATATCAAATTCTTTACTTATGCAATTCAGTTTGTATTTTCATCAATTTTTATGTAGCAATTTGATGAAATTTTAATATCTAACAAAATATTTCGACCTAACGTATGTTTAAGTTGTTTGGCTTATTAAATAAAACAAAACTAGTTTAGACAATAATGATTTGCTATGTTAATATTTTTATGCTTATTTTATTATAGAAGCATTCAGAATATTTCTTGTTTAGTGCATAGAAAGTCAATGCAAATATGAACGAAATATACTAAACAGGGAACGGAATGCTGTTATAATAAAATAAGCATAAGAATATTAACGTACAATGCACTTTCTAACACTTACTTGCTTTTCTGAATGATCAAGAATAGCATGTTCCGGCTGCTAGAACCAGATGCTGATGATGACCTAGCAGTACGCAGGTCGAAACTGTTCTATTAGCATGATTTTAATTTTTTTTTTTCATTTTTTAATATAAAATAACTATAACACGTAAGCTTTTAAATGTGTAATAACTAATTTTAAATGTCGATGTTCGCTTTAATACGCATAGAATTTCCACACGTTAAAGTTTAATTTAAAATAGTAAAAATTTACAGTAAATACAACTCTTCTATAGTATCATTTTACTAGCACAGTAGTTTCCAATTGAATACACTATTTTTATGGCTTTTATATAATTTGACCATAGAAGTCAATCTATTGTATAAAATAATTTACACGATTTTACAACAGATTGATTCGGCGTCTACAAGCTCATTTAATCAGTTTTTATTCGATCAATGAAATTTCATAAAAAAATTAAAAATAAAATAGCATTTTGTTCGTAAATTAGTAGATTCGACATTTCAGTTCAAAAAATTTAAAGTTTGATACACATACATACATACATATATATGTATATAATAATAATAATAATATAGGTGCAAATCTATTGCTAAATAAGTAGTTAAAAGAGAGCATGCTTGTTTTATAGATTTATTGAATTATAAAAACTGATGAATCAAAATTACTTAAATAACAGAGCAGCAGGATCTGTAAATTTTTATTTCTAGTTCAAAAGAAACCATATCGATTTATGATATTCCAATTCAGAATTATAAAATTCTGTAAACTCTTCAAATCGATTCTTCAAATCGATTCTGCAAATCCAAGATGTTCGCATTCCACAGAATTCTAGCTACTAATTTGTCGTCTAAATCTCGAAGTAATTGATTAGGTGGGATATCGGTTAAGTTTCATTAGCAGAGAGAACATTTCACAAATAAGTGGGTTAGAAACGGACAATTAGCGTTTGTAAACTAAGACGTTTTCGTAATTCTATACATGTATTAATTTTAGGCAAAAAACATTTATAGATACAATTGGTCGACTAATCTTGTTGATGCTTAAATTCAGACGAAAAGGCACATTTAAAACTAACAATGCTAGAGGCTTCGGCAGCCGTGTAAAAGCGTTGCAAACCGGAGGTCGATGCTTTACCCTCGTTACGCCTAATGCTGCCTATGTCGGAACCACCAAAGCATAGGAGGGGTGGGTGCCTCGATGTGTCGGTCTGCCTGCTTCGGTCTCCTGTGCCCGCCTGACGAATTGCGCTTTTTAGGGCAAAGCCCGGGAGGAAAGGGCATTACGGTACTGGAAAAACTAATCTGTGCTCTGTGTTTGTTCATTCGTTTCACCCGGTTTTAAACCACTCCTCGCGGAAAGGCAACCAAGAGAGGGTTGGGGAGGACGCGAAATTTTACAGAGACGGAACTTTCCCACCGAATTATAACCCTCCAGTGAAAAGATAAAAGAAAAGTTGGTATTCATTAGACCGGCCTGTGCCTTCCACACTTCGTCGTTATTTATGTCGTTTGGCTGCGGTGATTCGGGCTAAGGTCCTCCCGTGATATACTATAAAGCCGTTTTAATGCACACAGTAAAGGAATGATTTACATCGACCGAGAGAGATGCTTGTGTGCTAGAACTTACTGCGCCAAAGTGGCAATATACATGTCTCGTGATGCTTCTGTTACTGCTTCGTCTAACTTTCCACACAACCAAAGCTGTTTCAAACAGAACGCTTGATAGACTGTCGGAAGCGCGGTGTTAACTGCAAGCTAAAATTTCCTACAACCCCTTAACAGCCAAGTGCAGAACTTAAATGAGGAAATAAATATCGTAAATATTTACTTAAAATTCGATATCCTTCCAGTATGTTCTTCCCAATACTGGGAATACGACCTAACTTTTTTTTTTTAATTACAACGATTATCATTGTTTTAAAAGGAGTTCGAAGAGATATCCTACTTTAAACATGAGAATACAGCAATCTTCAGGATTTGCAATGAAATTTTAAAACTACGAAAGTTTGTATTTACGAAATATGCGCCAAAATTAACATAAATTAACTATAATTTTAATTAATATCCGATAATAATTATTTTTTGTAAAATGCCTTCAATTTCCGGAATTTTTACTTCTACAAATCAGATAACTGATTACTGTCCTCCAAATGAGAGATGGCCGCCCTGTTTTGTGAGATCTGCGCATGTATGATCGATTAGTCTGGTCAGGCACTTCCGTCTGATTTTATGACAGGACGCCGCCATTACGGTAATCGCTTGTTACTTTGCAAAAGATCATTGTATTTATAAATAATATATATTTATTTATTTATATAAATACTTATTGTTAGCAACTGGTATTGAAATAACGCTAAATAGTCGAGAGAAGTTTTAATTTGGCATTATCAACATGTCTTTCTCAGTGAAAATAGACGACGGCGTCCATTGTGACAGGAAAACATAATTGATCAGCTACCGGAAGGGCTGCGCAGTTCAAACTTCCGCCGGCCATCTCTCATTTGGAGGACAATATAATAATAATACAATAATAAAAAAGACTGCATAATAGATAATTACTCAGAATTACTATTTTCATGCCGTGCTGGCGTGGCCGTGGGGTCTCGGCGGCGGTCTGCCGTTGTGGCCAATGCGCCAGTACCTGGATTCGAATCCCGGCAGTGGCATGGATGTTTCAATTTCCTTTCCTGTGTTGTAAGCCTCACTTTCTCTTCGGTCTGACGTCATTCCTTAATGGCGTCCTGGGGGCAGGCAACGGGAAACCACCCCCAGTATCTTTCCTCAGGTGTTTCTGGGAGTTCCATCGTGACCTCCATAGAACAGGACCTGTCTCCGGACAGAGTACTATGGATGGATGGATGGATGGACTATTTTCATTGACTTATTTCGAAATGTTATTTATTGAAACCCTCTTGCAATTTTTCTTCTGTATTCTCAATCTCTTTACTCAAACTGCAGTCACTGTAGTCAACATTTTACCATTAAGACTTGTAATTGATTGTTAAACCAATCCTGGAAGATATTCATTAATACTGTATAATAATAAAAAAAATTGCCTTTTTTTTTTGTTTCACTTTAGGAGACAGAATAAGTTAACTGAATAGGAATTAATCCAAATAAATAAAAGCAATCGACAGAATCTCAATCTTTGATTTCGAAATAATGAAAAACAATTTGAGAACGAATTAAAGTTTCGGTTGTTGGCACAGTTCCCCAGTATAGTTTTTGACGCAACAATTGTGGACGATTTCCATGAGAACTGGTAGTGACGTCAATGTTGAACACCTAAGATCGGATTTTTGCTTTTATACGAATTAATTTTCGAAAACATTTTGAAACTCATAACTAATTCATAAAATTTTCGAAATCTTCTCTTAATGTGCTTGTAACATTAGAATTTAATTTTTAAAACCTTCTGTTTTTTTAAATTCGACAATTAACCTCAGAGATCAATTTTTTTTTTACCTTTTAAACTTCGTACATTCGCTCATTATCTATCATTCTTTTCTATTTTTCTTCTCTCAAGTTTCTGATTGAATTTGTTTAGGAAAAAAAAAGGAAAAAAAATCTACCAAATCCCATTTAGTACTTACCTCTTTAATGCAAATTTTTCAAAGCTGGAGAAGGTGTGAAAGGAAATGAAGAAAGCAGAAGGAAAAAAAATTGATCATTCTACTTTTCTTTATTTAGTAGGAAGAAAAAAACTTTTCCAGTTCTTCCTTAGCATCTTTAATTAAAATCAACTCTCATAAAAAAAGAAAGAAAAAACTGTCTCCTTCGTAGAAAAATATGAAAATTGAAAAAGAATGTCCATTGGAAACATAAGATTAATTCGTTTCTCTTAAATGGTATTTTTTTTTTGTACAAGTACAAGAAAATATAATCTGAATTGCTGTATTTGTAATATTTATTGCATTGAAATTGTGGCTATTCTGGAATTCAAATACAATTTGAGCATCTCATCCGGAATGATTGGGACCGACAATATTTCGGATTTTCGATTTTTGGAGATTTTGGAATTTGACAATGTTGTTGCAGAGAAGTGATAAAAAAGGAATATCTGAAATTCCCGTTGATAGAAAACCTAAAGAAATTCCTCGGTTTTATGATCCGAAGCTATTACCAATAGCTGATCTTTCTAATGCCATTTAGGTAACCAATACATCCCTCACAGCAAGGAGGAGTGCTGTATGTGGTGTACACCGTAGGCATTCACCATACAGACAGGACATCATCTCGACAAGTTCAAGGTTTCGTAATACTATGGATTTCGGATTTCTGGGAATAGGGATACTTAACTGTTTTTTCTTCTTACTTCTACATTGATAGGGAATTGATAATTAATAGATGGATGATGAAATTGTCGATGTCAAACTATTTCATTTAAACGAAACAGAACCATAAAGAGCTACACAAAATAGTAGTAAACTTTGTATTATCGTGGAAACAGTAATGACATCACTATCTTGATGTTTCTGTTTCTGTTCTTGCTAGTTGTAGTACCAGCAAGACCAAACAAAACAAAATCAAAACGGAGAAACTTGGTATTTATTTTATTAATATCTTCATAAAAAATACTTATTTTTTAAAAAAAACTTCTTTAAAGTTTAATTCCTTTGGGCTTGTTTTAGTTCTGATGGCATTTTAAGTATCTCTGATCTATCATCAACGAATATCGATTGAACAATTCATATTTTTTTAAAACAATCGCCAAAATACAAAGGGAACTAATAACTTCTGTAGCAAAAAATCTTTCTCCTGTAATTCAAATATGTACCTTTGTTATTCAACCGTCTTGGAAGCCTGGGTAAACCAAGTCTAAGTAAAAGCAGATGTTTAATCAGCAGAGAAGGATTTTTTTTTTTCCACTCCCCAAGAATACGCCCTTATTTATAAACTCCGCCAAGGGACGTCTAATTGTTTGAGGAACTCTAAAATAAGTCCAATCCGTTTTTGAGTGGCTGAATTTTGTGCACAGATTCGTAATTGGACCGCCAGGTGGCCATTCTTGGTTAGATAAGAAAAGAAGCTCTAAACTATCAACAGTCCAGATGGGGTCCTTTCTGAAACGGCCAAGAGCTCACACAATGACAATATGATACTATACATAAGATCCCCGTCTCACCATAAAATAATGGATTCGCTAAAATCAACTCCGTAATGTACTAGAATATAATCGATCAGCAATTTTTTTTAGTGCAAATCGTCCATCCCTATCATAAAAAAAGTGACACTGGAAAAATCGATAAATTTTATCAACATTTCAAAGTTTTGCTACCCTTTCTCATGATAAATAATTCTTAAAAGGAAAAAAAAATACGAAAGCAGGATCTTTTATTTACATACATTTCATAAATATTTAAAATTTTAATCTAAAAAAATAATGATAATAACTTTTCTCTTGTATTGCCTCTATTGATTTTTACCATTTTTTTTTTAAATTACAAGAATACCAAGAATATCTGCAAATGCTGAAAGCTTAGTACTAAGTAATTTTTTTTATTTAAAGACAATGATGAAATTCCTCGTTCAGTTAGTTGATTTATTATTTGCATCAAAATCAACGGGCCTCCCATACACTGAGAAACATTCAATCAACCTTAAAGTTTCTTCTTACTGAGAAGTTACTTAAGATGTTTTTTGTTTTTTGTTTTTTGTTTATTTTTTTTGTTTTTTAAGTTTGTTTTCTTCTTTCTACGAAGTGCACATCAAAGAGTAATGGACGCCATCTTAAAATTTGCAGCGTTCGCTAAACACCCAATTCCTTCAACAAGTCCTAGATTTCCCTCTGCTCGTTCAAAGTCCAGTAGTGCTCTGGACGCTACTAGAAGGGTGCATATTTTGCTGTTATTTTATCTGTTGAGTCAAGTGTGGAGGCTCTCACCTCATATCATCATCTCATAATATTGCCCGCACGTTAAATTGTGTTATGATTAGCTAATTAGAAATTTATATTTTTCATTTTTAATTGTCTGTACATTTGAGAAAATAACCTAATAGATTTGAGGTTTTGAAATGTCATGTAGCGTCTTTATTTTGTTTTAATTTTAAATATTTTTTAGATAATATTGAAAAGTGTCGATTAAGTAGATTTTATTAATACATATTATTCCGACACGTTAAACTTTTTTAAATAGAAGTTTATAAGTTTGCTTTTTTCCTGCAATTTTCGCTATTTTAAAGAATATAGTCTCAATATCAACAATTCACAAACCTTAGTTCTAGACAGAATAAGGATAGAAGTCTCAGAGTCATAGATCAAAGCTATGTTTGTTTCTGACTCTTTCTTATTCAAATAAAAAAAGCATTATTGAAACTATCATTCTGTTTACCTATGTAAATATATACAAAGTCTTTTTTGAAAACATACATTATGTTTATAGATATAACAATAATAATTTTGATCGCCGTTCTGGATTGGCCTAGTGGATCGGAACCTGAGGTCGAATCTTGGCGTTGACATGGATGTTTGCTTTCTTTTCTGTATTTGACTGCTTCTTTTAAAATTTAAATCGTCTTTCACTTCGCTCACAATAATTGTAGGCTGAGTAGTGTCTCCTAACTCTTCCTCCTCATTCTGCGAAGATTCTGCTTCTTCAGTCATGCAGCGCATCCATGTTTACGCAAAACAACACAATGATTGATGTTTAATCGCTTGCTTGGAAATGTAAAACTCGTCAGATAAAAATAAGCATCCTTTATTATTACTACAATTTTTTTTTTAAACTGTCGGTTATAAGCGATGTCCGTTATAATGGGGTCCGTTATAATGAGGTTCTACTGTACTGAGACCAACTTTCTGAGGATTTTAGAATAAGACATAAAGGTGTAATTTGCTGCTATCTTCATAGTTTCACCCTACAATTGTTTAGGGCTTTTATAAAGGATCCTGAAAAAAAACCTCAGTTGTTTTCGGAAAAAAAATTCAGAAAACCTCGCTTAGCATATATAGAATTAAGTGAGGCCTACTCAGTTACTCAATAACTTCACTAGTAATGATCTAGGATCGAGATAACAAAGCAATTACGCTATCCTGAAAAGGACCTATGCATTTTCTGCATCAAAAGCATTCAGGCATTCAAAACCAAAATAGTTCGGAAGAATCTGTATCGCTTCAAACGACGTTTATACAATTTCAAAGCGAGGGTTTTAACCGAGGTTTATTAGTCGATCGACCGGATATTTAAAAGACGAGATTATCGGCCAAGGTTCATTGGTTGAATCCTGGCAACACAACGAGAATCCCGCAGCAAAGCACGCAGGCTGAGCAGGCTTTTCACTCGATGCAATGCAAAGCAAACATACAAGTCCTATCAGGTTCCGTATTTACGCTTATTTATGATGAATGGCTTTACAACCGTAAGCAAATAGGCGTTCTAATTCCGGCAACAATCAAACCAGTCAACACGAGTTTTGCTGGCTGAAGGCATCAGACTTCTTTTCTGGTTTTCAGTATCATTTGATGGAAGCCAATTTGTAGCAACCCACTAAAGACGAGAACACATCTGCTCTGAATTGCTAAGTTAATATTTTCCAGCAGTTTTACGACGTTCGGAGAGATCAGTAAGCAAACGAAAGGCATTTTGTGACTAGAATATTAGTAATCAGTAATGGTTTCTTTTACTAGAACAACTGCGTATAGTCATTTAGAAAATCAAAAGATTACATGCGAGATTACTAAAATTTTATCATTGTCATGTAGAGGATTTCTGATATAGAAAATGGTTTATTAGTATTAAAAATGAAGTAAATATATAATTACATTAAAATTTAGCCACTTATTTCACAAACTTTACTTTTATTTGCTAAATTATTTTACAGCTTGTCAAGTTTTACATTATGACATTCTGTACACTAATGCAATATGCTAACCAGAAACTGATGTAGGAATAAGAAAAGCAAGAAAAATGTGACTTGTCTATTTTCTAACAGAAATATAGATGCACATCACAATAGAGCTGTGATTACAGAATCCCATTTATAGGGAAACAATCTTAAAAAAACAATTGATATAAATATGCATAGGCTTATTTATAGAAAAAACAAAGGTAAATTTTGATTGTTTATACATTTCATAAAATTCATTTAAGTTATGAGAAAAATAATATGATCGAAAAAAAAACAAAAAAAGAAAACCCAGATGATTTGATAGTCAGTTTTTTTTGACTATTCTGATTTCGTTGATGAAAATTTTGTAACGATTCAATTTACAACATTTCATTAAGATTTCCGAACGAAGAAAAGAGAGATTAAAAAAATAAAAAGATTAAAAGTAGTTCTTTATCGCAAATGAAGACATTAAGACAGTAAAGTAATAACCAGCATTTCTGAAATTTAATGGTGTTAAAATGTGTGCATGTTTCTTTACCACATACATTCAGGCTTGTATTTTTTTTCCCACCGCAACTTGAATTTCACTGTACCTTGTCGAACACTGAAAACAAAAATGATGTATCGAGATTCACAAAGATTTTACACTAGAAGACTTTCTTCTCAATTTTGAAAAATTACTGCATTGTAATTCTTTTTTCTTTCCTCTGAATATTAATGAATGATTCTTCACCAGTGGGGGAATTTTAAACAATCAATCAAGCTGTGTCCATTTATCTTATCTTCTCCAGGGACTGCGTGGAAGAATCCAGCTAATAAAGAAATAGATTATATCTTTTATAGAATCCGAATGTTTTCTAGTCTTCAATCAAAAACCTAAGTTTTGACAGTGGGCAATAGAAAAACAGATGCATAAGAATAAAAAGAAAAAGCACATCCATTTATTAGCAAAGACAGGTTTCCCGCTCATCCACAGGAAACCTGCACAGCTCCGATAGAAAGGAGAAATAAAAATAAATCGAACACTGCTGTACCCGAAATGAAAAATGATTGCTGAGCCCGGTGATGAGATATAATGAAATTGCAAAACATTTCAGAGGAAGATTCAAAGATAGTTCTGCAGAAATAGAACTTGATGAATTATATGTTTCAGCGTTAAATAATGTGCATGATCTACTCAAGCAGAGAATACAATCGCTTCGTACAGGATAATATCTGAACTTTGTGAAACACCACGATACTTCAGGCTCAGTTTCTTGTATCGTTTATGACGAAGAACTTCTCTGCTCTCTTCTTAGGTCTTGTGTGTAACGCTGAATGTTCCAACAATATAAATTAGGAACATTTTCAACATTCGTCATTGTGAACGGGTTAGAAACTCAAAAAGAAAATTATACTAATTACTTTTTGTAGTGGCTCAAGAACAGTTGGCTTTTGAAGAAAAATAACAATTCTCACCCTCCCCTAAAACGCCTAGGTTTTTTTTTTATATATCAAATATCAAGATATAAGCAAATACATTTCCCCACCCCACCCTCAAATGAAATGTATAGTTACAGAAACTTTATACATTTTTTTTTTATAGTTTCTCTACAGTGATTGCAAAACTGAAATATTTCTATTCATATATACACCAGCATATATCAATTTCCCTATATGCGACGTTTCTTCAAATGTCATTCTGACATGTTAACTGCATCACAAGGCTAAGTTGTCAACCAACTTTCGATTTTCTGACATTGGGAGACTCGGATAAATGCACTGCCATACGGCCCACGTCAGAAGGATCATCTCCGCCTGCAAGTCAACGCTGTCATCGGAAAAGATCAAATTTCCGAAAGAATCAGAAAATGCATTAAAGGCTGTCGAGAATATCCAGACTAATAATTCATTTTACAAGATTCGTTTTCGCAAGATAAAAAAAAATCTAACCGACAATATTGCAATCGATTAACAATTTTAAAAAGATAAATCGGAAATGCACGAATAATGACAAAAGTCTAAAAACAAACTTATTACTATATAACTGAAAACAAGTTTCTGCATCATATTTTGTACTGCTTCTTGTTTAACTACAATCTATTATTTACATTATTATAAAGAAAGAAAAGTGTTTTTCTAAGTATTCTCTTTATTACTTCAGCAATAATTATATCTTGGGATATTACCATTAATACATGATAAAATTAGTTAAACCCTATACGAGAGATCTTAATCTCTGTACCGGAAGTAGGTACAAATTTTTATAATTATATTGAAATACGAAGGGGTTCATGAACAAAATATTTACCGCCTAAAAGAAACTGGAAGAGACAAAACCGATTATGTAGGTCTTCCGTTTTCTGGGAATCTGATCTGGGCCTTGATTTGATTCTGTTCCAAATGCCTAATCCTTGAAAAAGAAGAGGTAAAGGAAAAAAAGGACTTCGTAACACTTAGCTGACTTTCATTCTTCAAGAATTTTTCAGGAATTAAGTCATAAGTTTGATTGGGCCTGTATTGGAATAAAGCAAGCCATGTCATTCTCAATGAAAAGTCTGATTTCAGACGGCGCCTTAATTCACAAAAACGTTTATGAAAACTGATTATTCTAAATGTATGCATTACTTGTTAAATGTAAAAACAAGCATATTTACACAAAGTATTTAATTAGAAACAAGATTATTAGAAAACTAAATATACACATTTCTTTTTCAATTTCGGAAGAGACCTTTACATACAGGTTTCGAAGCGTCTGGCTCCATTTGTTTTGCTTTTTATTTTGTCTCTTTCTCTCTATCTCTCTCTGTCCATTTTTAAACTGAACAATTACCGTTTCTTCTTCAGTTGACCCTTTCGAAGATATTCTTCAAAAACTTTTAAGAATGAAATTAAAATGAAATTCGATTTAAAATATTAGTAGACCAACCCTCCCTGAATTTCTTCTGATATTCTAGTAACGTGATAATGAAAATTGCAATCAATGCATTTATAAACAACATCCTTTGGGGGAAGGGATGCGTGAAAAAAGGTAAAACAAAAAAGGAAAAATATTCCAAGAGACCAAAGCAAAATCGACCGTTCTCATCGGGTCGTAAAGAATTTTCCCTGGGGCTTCCTGCGATGAATTATTCACGAGATGTATAAGAAAAGGGGCATGTTCATGGGAAAATTACTGGTCTTTCATTTCGGAAGGGAAAAAAAAAAGGCACATGTCTTGTTCTCTGTCCCGTTTGGCATCAAATCAAGAGAAAAATCAAACGAAATTCGAGATTATACAAGAGAAAAATTCCTCAAATTCGCCTTCAAATTATTAAACATAGTTGGTCCCTGGATTATTTTTTTTAAGCGTAAGGATTTGAAAAGGGAAGTTTTAAAAGTAATGGAAATAAATCACCTAATGAAGTCAGCAAATTCCGAAACCAGAAAGAAATAACGATGTTTCTCTAGGAAAAAAATGTATCTGAAATGAATTTTGACAAAGGGTTTTAGTGACGTATTAAGAGAAGATTGATGTGAAATTTAAGGAGTGTAGAGAATGGTTAGACAATTAAAATATCGTTGTAAGCACAAATTTGCTTAAAAAATACTACGTTAAAACAATTTTGACTCTCTTTCAGAGATCATTATCAAACCGAGAAGGCCAAAGGTGTCATCTTAAAAACGACGAACCCGCAATCAATGGAAAAAAGGGGGAAGCCATTAGAGTAGAGGAAGCTGGAAGGCAAATACAACAATGAAGGTGAGAGGGATAAAAGAAAACAAACAAACAAGTCTAGTAAAATATGCTCATTTTTGATAATGCAAACCTTATATAGTTGCATTATTAATGGATTCTGCTCATTGTAGCAATCGTTCAGTAAAATTACTAACGATTCCCGTTGCTAAAGGGATAAGATTTTTATTTTTGTTTATTTCTTTTTTCAGAAAACGCTAAGATTTTA
Source organism: Thereuonema tuberculata (assembly GCA_023159025.1). Taxonomy (NCBI): domain Eukaryota; kingdom Metazoa; phylum Arthropoda; class Chilopoda; order Scutigeromorpha; family Scutigeridae; genus Thereuonema; species Thereuonema tuberculata. The sequence goes on from JAFIDM010000003.1 coordinate 46,126,137, forward strand.
AAATTACAGCATCTTATCAGTTTACTAGGTTAGCACTACAGAAGGTAGAGGTCTCAACAATCAGCTACCTTATGGGATTATAAGTTCATTGGCATGTAATTCAGGTCGACAACTACGTGAAACTACAGCTCGCGCCAGTTTATCGTTTCAGCATTAGTTTGGATTCAAAAAATATCCAGAAATGATGCACGGCAAGCTTCTTTCATGAAACTGTCATCTGATATTAAATTCGAAATTTAAGATTTTATTAAAATTAATATCCAGTCCGCAATTCAATTTTTGTTTTATCCAATTCATATAAGATAGTCGTAAGTACGGTTAGTTAAAGGTTATTTGTTGACGAACATATCAAAGTATTTAACCACAGTGAAATTATTTCAGTGGTTTTGGTATGTTCTTCAATTTTTGGTTTCTGGAAATCTAAAATTACATTTTCCGTTCACGTAACTATAGCAGTTGCAAATATTTTTAAAGAGTCTAGTCGATTATCACAGATACATTTTATTTATATGTTTAGATTTCGAATTCATTTTATGTGATAAAAAAACCCACTTTGTTATTATTGTATTTTGTTTGTGTAAAAACTACTACAAATAATCACTTACATTCTTACATTAAACTAAGCCTATGTAAAAATTATGTTAATAATAAGTTATTAAGTAATTATTCATTATAAAAATGTAGTTATTGAAAATTTATTTTATTTAATAATTTTATTTTCAAAAAATTATATTAATGTAGTATACTCTACCTATTAATCAAAGTTTACATTCATTATTATTTAATATATGTATGAATTTACTTTTTACATATTTTATTGGTTAACTTATGTCTTGCTGTTCAGTCAAAACATAAGCGAAAAATAAAGCTTTTTTATCAGTAGAAGAATAAAAATGTTTAATCGGAAGGCATTTAGCTCTTTAAACACTGTATACCTAAGTTCTTTGCATTGTCCTCTGTTGTTTTCTAGAATAAGAAACTCAATTCCACAAGGACTTTTAAAGCTTACAGAATGTTTTCTCAACTCTGGTGAAGAACCAGAAAACCAAGACATGATAGAGAAAATGGATTTTCAAATCCAAAGAAAGGGAAAAAAAACAGCAACATACATTCGTAAAGAAGTGAATAAAGAAGCAATATTTGTAATGTATTTTATGTTATTTTATATTTCTGATGCATTTAATTCATACTTAAAAACTGCATTTTTTATTTTCGCTAAGCGATCATTTCCTAGCAATAACTTTACAACAATTACGAATTGTAAAAAACAAAAACTGAAAAAGAAAATATTACAACACTTCATCCCACTTCATAAAACATAATACACACACAAACAAAGAAAACAAAAAAACATACTAGACTTTTCAAATGATATTCACATATTTCATACTTCTCATATTAATAATAATGTAATATACTTACAATAATATTTTCAGATTGCTTGTGTTACTGATGTATCTAGGTAAAAAATTTCAGTTCTTTTGCAAATCGAGCTCATAAATTATCACTTGAGTATTGAATTTTTTATCTTCTTTATTGAAACTCTTACAGTTTCTATAAAAGACCTTTCTCACGATATTAAGACTTTCTCTAAATACGATTTCCCAAATATAATTATAATATATAAATATCAAGATTTATTAATAACGAAAATATTCCATAACAGATAACACCACAAAATTACAAAAACACGCAAGGATATATTTCAGAATATGTTGTCAATAAGATCGCGGATATTCGCAAAGTATATCAAAGTAATAAGTATTTTGCAAGTTTTCGTACTATTAATTAAGGACTAAATAAATTTATTACTTCTTTTATGATTAAATGACTTTTATATAAAAGTTCCAGTAAGTAGATTGAAATTATTTTATTATTTTATCAATTATCGAAATACTAAATTCTTGGTATAAAATTACAGAGAAACTAGCAAACTTTCGAAGCTGCTGAATCTTGTAACAGTTTTTTTTTCTACAGTAAAACCTTTTTAAATTTCTCCTTTCCGTAAACGCAATCTAATTCTACAGTAATATCAGTTCCCTAAAGGTCATGCAAAACGGAAAATTATAATTAAAATAATGCAAATGTTCAGATACTAAAAAGTTAATTGTCTGTTGCAAAACACTTGATAGTTTAATTTAAACTTTTAATCGGACATAATCCCCGAAATAAATTGGTTTTAGAGTTTCCATTAATTCCTTAGTCTTAAATTTTTTTTCTCTAGAACTTTCTAAGGGAAAACAACATCTTTTGTTTCCATTTGTATAGTATTCTTCGTAATATCATCCTATTTGCTGAAATTCCAGGATGGGCAAAACATAACGTACAGTCAGCAAAGGACATAACAGAAACCGATTTGATCATGGAGGAAACATTTACGACGATTCTAAATTTCCTCACGACAAAAATTGTAGGAAAATGGGACAGCCAACAAGAATAGATAACTGTAATACTCTAGAAATCGATGCGAAACAAAAGCAATGAGGGCTTTGTTTGTCTTAGGCAGCGATGGCTCCCATGCTCAGCAAACTACAATTTTATGTGAAGGCATGTCAGAGTTGTGAAGAGGATTTGTTACTGGAATTTGTAAATACTGTGCATGTTTCAGCAAATATACTTAATTTAGACCTAAATGTCATTGAAGCCTTTTTTTAAATGTTTATCCAATATATAACTTCAATATTTCTTCTTCTATATGCTTCTGTAAAATTCTATGCTAAGGAAATTCTATAAAGAAATGGAAAAACGTCACTGGGTGGTTCTACTGCTCAGATATAGCTGGAATCTATTTGCGTGTGGAAAATAAATGACAAGTCTTTAAAATATTAAAAAAAATAAATTTAGCTGAAGTTTTTCGTCTTAATATAGTAGTAATAATGAATTAGGTTTGCAAACTATAGCACAAGGTATATTTTAAAAATTTTAAAAACGACAATTAGGAAAATCTTTGGTCTTACAATACCAATGTCTTTTCGGAAAGTTGTTTTTTAAGCTTAATGTTTGGCAGAGATTAAAAATTCATTTTTACATAATATCAATTGCATTTTATGTATTTAGAAATGCTTTTTTAGTTCTTCAGATCCTATTAACAAAGTTTACATCATGCTATAAATGAATGTTTTAATTTCTTTCTTAATTTTAGAGCATATTTTCATCAAGTTTGGAATATTGTCAAGTACTGTAGGTGAGAAACCTGGAAAGTCTCATCTTTTATTTTTTTGTTAAGTGGATCCATATTTACAAGATGTTTAGTTCAAAAATCCGAGCCCTAATCATTACTTAAATTCAAATTACACATTAAAAATAAATACATCTTAATATGTTTACTTTTTATGGATTCTGAGCAATGTCCACAATGTGATCGGGAAATATTGTCTTCGCCATTATTTTTGCAAATACTTTTTCCTACCATTGGAAATATATTTAAAAATAGCAAATTTTAGAATAATGAAAGTTGTGTTTACACGTGGTTCTTTGCTACGAATTTGTTTTTTCTGGGAACTCAGAAAAAAATCTTCAGCATCAGGAAAAAAAAAAATCTTTAATTCGCTAATGGAGATTAAAGATCTTTCCTATTATTTTTCCCCTTTTGTTTGGAAGACAGCAAAAACAGGTCAACCATTCTCTTGTACCAATCAACCTGTTTACTCTGATATCACGTTAAGTAAATACAACGCTATTTGCTTTATCGGTAGTAAATAGAACTACCGATCGTTAAAATCATGTAAATAGAGTTGGTTTTTTTTTTCTTTGAGTATTATAGGGCGCTTCACATTGTTAAATCTAAAGACAGACCTAAAAAAGACTGAAATATATTAAACAGAGAGCAGAGGTGAAGACCTAGATTGCCATAAATTCAATAAATGAAAAAAAAAATCCCTTCCTGAAAATTCAGTCGACAGTAAATAACAAAATAAGCAAATTCAATATATTACATAAGAATAAATAACTGATCTGCCAAAATTGAAAAATAGTTTAAATGGGAAATACAGAAAGTTAACCAGTTGTCCTTTATTGCTCGTTTACAAGCTGTACAAATTGACCAAATGAAAATAAAAATACAAATTCACTAACCGAAATGTCAATATCAATCAAAAAAGTTTCTTAGAATTTTTTTTGAATGCAAGAGGAATATTGTTTAGAAACACCAAAATAGATATAAACCTTTAACCGAAAGTTCTACGTATCCAAATTCTACTGTAAGAAACATACTATTCAACCCTTAATTTTTCTAAGTTGTTAGAATTATCGTGAATATATTGTAGTGGAGCTAAGCTTTTTATATACATTTTCGATTTCTAACTAAAAACAATATATTCTGTATAGTAAGCATAATCTAATATTTCAGCTTCCTAGGAAAAGCAGTTGAGTTAAATGCAATTGGAAGGAATGGAAAAGTAATATTTTGACTTAAAACTGATTACGAACCTTTCTCGTTCTAAACTGATTATGTACCTTTCTCGAGGTTTTTTTTTCCTCTGACGCAAAAATTAAGGTTTATTACAAGTTTTGATTAAATCTGTAATATTCTTTAATAGTTCTGTTTACTGAGCATATACAAAAATGTAACCACTTCCTTGTTCGAGATTCAAGCTAACATGATATAAATCTTTGGCTTAATAAGCTTTGTTCAGTTAAACGTTTTGAAGTAAATTACTTCTTTATTAGAAGTAACATGTTTTTTAAACGAGATTCGACGTCTTCGCTTGTTTTCTTTGAGAAGCAAATTCCTGTCAGAGTTTGAGTTCGTTCGGTTGTTTCTTTCTAAAGCTACTCTGGTGAATCATTCGATGACAGTGATAGACAGAGTTCTGACAACTCTTAATAGAAATGGCATCCGTCTTTATAAAGTGACATTACCTTCCATCACCAAGTACAAAAGAAAAAAGTCATGAGAAAATACTGTTACTTCAACTCCGAGTAGAAAGCAATGGGATGCCATTACGCAATATTTATGTCTTGCTATAAAAAAAGCGAAAATAAAAAAGACTTAAGGTATTTGAGTTGAAGCTTGGAGAAACAGTAACTACAGCCTTTTTTGTTTTATTTTGTCTTCCATTTGATTTTTGAATTCAATTAAATATATATTTCGAAATTGCACAGTCATTACAATTAGAATAATTCTAATTAATTTTGTGTAGTTGGAGATGCCAGAATCGATTCCCAATAGAGACCAATTTTTTTCAATTTTTTTTTTCCCAAGTTTTCCATGATAATCTTCCAGCAGACAAAGGGTTAAACCATTCAAATGTGGATTGACTTTGTTTCCTAAATGTTTAAGATGGCATTGGACTGATCTTAACTTGCTCCCATTGGCAAACTCATTTTCTCGCATCCCGATGATCCTTCGAAGCCTATGAGAACCTCTAATGTAAATAATATATTTTGATATAAAAATTCATTTCTTTTAATTTCAGTTGTGTTAGTCTGAATTCTCAAAAGTCCTTAGCGGCAAAATTTAATTTACAACTAAATGATCCTTTATGGTTTTCTTTTTTTAAATAAATTTTTTCAATAATTCGAGTTTTACTGCTCAAGTTCTGTTCGATTCATTCTTTTTCAATCAATAATCGAAACATGGCAGAATTTCAATAAAACTGGAATGCGTATTAGAGAAAACCTGAATCTTTTCGTTGACCCTCCCGGGCCTGAGACATTGAATTTTCTGCGGTGTTAGCACTGGAACGGATATGAGCTTCGATTCAGCTAACGATGCGAAAGACTTGGTAAAAAAAAAAAAAGGAAGCAAGCCTAGAACTTTGCAATTGGATTTTAAATATCTAAGCTTTTTGAAAATTTGAAAACTAGAAGTTTAGCATTGAAATGTTCTAAGTGAATCGAATCAATAGAATATTTTTTTTTTTGAGATTGATTGCAAGAAAATTTATGAAGTAAGAAATATATTACACGAACATGTTAGTGTCAAAAATATTGCCATTAAAAACAGACAAAGCAGCAATCCAATGACATGGTTATACAAAAATGTCCTTTGCAACCACAAACAGTAAATTTAAAATGAATTTTTTAAAATATATTAACAAATATTGAAGCAATTAGGGTTTGGAGGAAATCATATTTAATTACGTCATACATATTTTAAAATCTAAATAGTGTCAGCCGTTGATTTTGAGTGTTTATTAAATCTGTAATTTTAAGTGGTAACTTTGACTTATAATTTAGACATGATATATAAAAGTGTAAAATCTTTTCTTTCCGACTTTGCTTACTCAAATCTAGACAGTAAACATAGCTTATAAAGGGCAATACATAAAGAAAAACGGATTGGGAAGCGATCTATTATATTTACATCTAGAATGCAATTTTTATGACTGTCTGGTTATTCATAAGTGACTAAGTTCTGAGTTTATTCACAGTTAAGTCAAGCTGAGAAAAAAGTAAAATGTTATAAAGAATAGTATTAACAATAGTGAAATCTGATAGGAGATATCCAAGAAGCGTCATACTTAAAGCAGAGATCAGAAACAAAGGAAGCGAGGGGGAAAAAGCAAATCACAAAACAAAACGTTGATGAATAGTAATTTAAAATACACAAAGACATCAAAAACAAAGTTGATGTTCTTGCCACCCTTAACGTCTTTCTTCGTATTTCCTCCCACCCCCTAACGCCCGAGGTCTTTTGTTTAGAGAAATAGAGAGTTCTTCTTTGATAAATGAAAAGGAATTTCGTTTCTGTCGAATAGATACAGCAATATGAATAATGAGCCTCTCTTCATGGAAATGCCCGGCATTAGAGGCAAGCGAAACTCTGCCGTCATCCTCATCGATTTTTGCAAGCGATTACTTCTCGATGATTTAGGATATATTTCCCCGCTGGCGATTAAAAATTTCCACCGAACTGAAATTACTTCGAGTCCCGCAAATGACTTAAGATGAATAATGTTCAAAGACCGACGGCAGAAACAGAAACAAATGTCAACGTGGCACATTTCAACCGAAAAACTAATGTCTAAAACATTATTGATTAGTTTAAGGGAACAGCCATCATGAAAACTCTTGTTCATAGAGGATAACTTTATCAAATCCAAATATTTAAATTACAGGAACGTATGGAGACAGCTAAAATTATTTTTATCATCGTTGGAATAGTGATATTAACTTACTAGATTTAACTTATTTTTGATGTATTTAATTCTAATATTCTAAAGCTTAGGTATTGTTTAAAAGGCTAACAATAAAAAGTTTTTGTTTTTAATTTCTTAGATTATGTTTATTGGTATGAAATTATTCAGGCTGTGTATCGTTTGCAGTAGACACTCATCTACTTCAACTTTTAACCTTCCAACTATGTAGTAGTATCTTTCCATTGAAACCTACCTTCTGATAGTGTGTTTAATACCAGAACCTGAAATCTGAAATTATTCTCTCAATCACCACAATGCCTTGATAAAAAACGAAAGTGTACGGAAAAATAATCTTAAATAAAAAGAACTTACAGAATGTACGTCTTCAATCTATCTTTTAAGACAGTAAATAATAAATGTGCTTCAGAATATTTACTGAGCTTTCTGTCTGGTAATTTGACAACAAGATTTAAAGCACATATGATGTTATTGCGAAGTAAAATTTCCTATACAACTTCATTGACTTCAAGGACCTAATGTCAGTTTATTGGATTCTTCAGGTTTTCAATCGATATTCAAACGTAATTACAGTTTCCACCAAAACTTCTTTCGGCAAAGTTAGTTAATGGATGGAAAGAATAATTAATGCCCTTTATCAATGCCCTTTAAGAGGCCGATACTTTGTCGAATGAACTTTGTACAATAATAACTCCATAGACAACAATTTCCTAATTTGCGTTAGGATTTTTTTTCAGCAGTGTATTTAGGATTAAATTAGAGTATCTTAACTCATATCTATATATGTTAATACTGAATTTTCATGGTTATCTATCATTTAAAGAAATCTTAGTATCGTTGAAGATCTAAAATTTGTAAATGTCATTTTAAATTTATGATGTTTCATAATATAAAATGACTTCCATCTTTGAATGAGTACGATTCTTCAAAAGTTTTGAACTCCTTATTACATAAATTCTTTCCTTATGATAACTGTCAATCTATATATTTTAAACATTGTCTACAATCTTCTGATCTTCATCTGAACTCAT
>JAFIDM010000003.1:46134667-46171939 GCA_023159025.1 Thereuonema tuberculata
TATATGATTTTAATAATATGAGAATGTTAAATGAACAAACCATTGTTCCAACAATTATATTATTCAATAGATGTGTTTCGATTTAATTTTTAATGTTCCTTCTGTTTTCTGTTACTGTTTGTTGTATTAATTCCAAATATGCTTGAGGAAGGGAATAACGGTAATATTTGTTCCCGAAAATTCGCAAATAGTATTTAAATAAACATGTTTAAATAATCAATGGTGTGTGTGGAGTCATTTATCTATTACAAAACATGAGAAAAAGAGAATTTATAGAGAAATATGGTATATAAACTGCTTCTGTTGAAAAATCTTGAAAATGTTGAAAAATCTTGTAGATGGATGTTTACTGTATTAGAATACTGTTTTCAATATAGTAGATACAGTATTTCCTATCTAGGTTATGGAACTACTACTTCTAAACAATGTAAATATAGAATTTGTATCTGTACTGTTACAACCAAATCTTAAGTTTCTCACTTGCATAACAATGCAAAGACAACAGTAATGCAACACTGGTAATAATAATTGGTAAATAATCTATTTGATACTGGTACCGCTCAAAAGAATAAATGCATTCTTTGCTTTTTACATTTGAAACAGTAGAGTCCACAGTTCAATAATAAAAAAATTTATTCCAGCATTACTGCACATTTCAATCAAGCGTTATTATGTTTTAAGTCCATACTTCTTTCTAATTTCCTTTCTACTTATTTGCATCTTAGTAAATAAACTTCATCTTCACCAAAAATATAAAATATATTTATTCAACAAATTTTCGGAAAGTTTTATCTTCTTTCCTTTTTCAACTTTTACTAAACAATAAAATAGTTACAGAGATGTCACATAACATAAACATTCTCCCGGACATAGTTAAAAACAACAATTCCTTACTCATTATTAACATTATTTTTTCTGACAATCACTTATTCATGAATAACAACTGTTATTGCTTTTAACCCTTCCTATATTTGTTCAAATTCTTCAAATTTTACCAACCTTTTATTATTCGCTCATGATTTTACCATCTCCCTTGCCAAATTTACTAGTACTTTCTCAACTTCCATTCCATCATTACGATTAATATTATTATATTTAGTGTTTCTTATAACTATAGTTTCTATTATTTTTCTTGTTTTTTCATCTTTTTCGATTTCTTTCCGAAAATTTGTTGAATAAATATATTTGTAATATATTTTTGGTGAAGATGATCTTAATTTACTAAAGATGCAAATAAGCGTTATTATGTTGATATAACAGAAGCAATAAAAATAATGAATAATATAATAAAGAAATAGACTTATCAGTTACTGAAATGTACTCTAATTGAAAGGAAAGTATAGTTTTTCATAACATACATTATGAAAAATCTTTCAAAAGGTTTCAAGAATTATAAAAAAAAAAATACAATTTCACACATTTTTTTATAATTCTTAAAAAAAATGTTAATGATAAATTTATTACATAAAATATCATAACTGTTTTTAAAATGAGAATCTGAAGAAATAACTTTATGGATAAAAAACTCCATAAAATGCATAATAACACAAACGTAAAATTTCAACTTACATTCAAGAAAGCCACTTTATTTTAGTTCTCTTTCTTGTTTCAGGAAAAGAAATTTAATTAACAGCACGATGACCACTTACCTAGAAAGAAAGAAAAGAAAAAAAATTAAAGCATTCATTAGTAAAACGGGGTAATAAAAAATTATGACAACGTAACGCCTTCTTTCGAAATATGGAGGAAGGCGTTGGAAATGAAAATGAAAAGAAAAAAAATAATATAAATGAAAAAAGAAAAAAAAGAAACTCTGCCATAATTAATCTCATTTCCCTGCGGAAAATGGAATAATCTTCCGTCGCAAAGCCATTTTTGGTATACAAGTGCCAGATTAGCGCGATTAAATGGGGCGTGCAAACCTAACAATCCAAAAACCTCTTCTAATCCACTCTCGGACTTCTCTCATTTTAAAGAGAACAGTACTATAATGACCAAAATATTCCACAAAGGATCTTCGAAGATTTTCAAGCTGACTAATTAACCGTCCACGCAGGAAATATCAACATAAACTAAAAAGTGCATCAAAATATCGTGTTTTTACTTATATTTCTTTTTCCTTTCAATCCTTTATTTACATTTCAACATATAATAACATATTGCAATTTAATTAGATATTGTTAAAATGGTTTTCCTATATCACTATCACCATACAATTAACAACTATACTACAAATTCATTTTTCTACATTGCAGCTTTCATATGTAAATTTAAATTAAGTATTAATAGATACAGCCGACCATACTTGCACTATTTACAATTTAAAAATTCTAAAAAGAACACATTAACCTCACTTCGTTTCAATATTGCAAGGATGGTCTGTTTTATCCAATAGAAAATTTTTTAAACTGCACGTTAAAACTTTTTAATTATGTATTAATAGATTTTTGCCATTAAAATATTTTCATTTTTCAAAAATATTCTCATTACAAATGTCTATATTCTTCATTTCACACAATATATAATCATTTATGTTAATGAATTAATCTATCGACTGTGAAGACAAACAAAAAAAAACTGTCTTCAAAACAGAATTTAAAAGCAGTAACAAATAATATCTTTGAAAGATTGTGTTCTATTGTCAGTATAAACAATGTAACATAAGCTTAGACTCAAGCAAGCAGACAAATTTTTTAATAAGCCTATCAAATTATTGCTTAGAATTCTAAGATGGATTTTAGAGCTTTATTTTTATTATTGCATTTCATGAGGAACAAATGTTTTACACTGAAACCTAAAATACATAAAAATTCTTAAGCAAAAGTCGTTGTTTTTCAAATAACTTTACCGTCGGTCCATTCCAGAATATTCTTCGTGTTTCAACTGTTTTAATAAACCTATGACATTTCGATCCTTCATTATCTTTAATCCTTGACATTATTTAATATCACATTTATTTCTAATTTACAATTACAAGGAAGTTGTGAAGAAGCTATAATGAAATTACGAATGCCTATGTCAGCTTATTAATAATTTTAAGATATCCTTGCGGCCTTTCGAAAAACATATTAATTATTCAAAATCTGTGGTCCCTTGGCAGCGCTATCGCCAAGCCACAATATCTGTTTAGGAATTAGAGCTGTAGCTCATTTACAAAACTTATTTTCATACAGGGACTTCAAAATTACCTCTGAGGTTAAAAGTTGAATGTTGCCGTTACACGACGCTTCGGGTTGTTTTCCCGATAGATTACAATATTGTTATTTCATATGGATATTAAGAATATTAATCTTTGCAGATCGAATTCATTGCAAAGTGAAACAATTTCCACAAGTTTACAGAATAAGACGTTAGTTCACCTTATGTTATGTTGTGTAGTGAATGTGGGTGGCAGAGAAGCCTAGCACTGCGACCGGAGGTCTATTTAGTTCACCTTAGGAAAGTATAAAAAAAATTAAAATAGTAATTCTCTGAACTCTGTCGTGCTTTCCTTTCATATATTCTTAATTTTATTGATTATTTATATTAGTTTTTTATTATTATTTTTATATAATGTTCATTCTTTTCGTTTCCTAATCACTTCATCTTTCTTTCTACTAAGGACCGACCACCTTAGTCATAAGACGGTCTTCGATATCCTGTTACCTTGTTATCCTTTCTTATACCGTTACTCTAATCCCCTATCTTTTCTGAGACTGCTTTAATCTAGCTTAACATCCTCTTTCAATCTTCCCTAGTCCTTGTTCTCTTCCTAACGCCTCTGCTGGCCAGAAAAAGAAATGGCGATCTCCTAAGTCAATTTAACGTAAGCCGCAGTTATACTAAGGTACCAGATACAATGTGGTAAACTAACAAACTTCGAAACTTTGCGGTCAACTTGTTTCGTTTTATAATTTAAATTATTATAGATAAGGCTTCAAAGTAACATTATGAATATTATTTAAAACAAATATTACTTATTACATATTCTGAATAAGAATGTTGAAAAATGGAAACAGATTGCTGAACATGATGAAAGGACAAGATACCAAAAGGGGAAAAAATATGGTATCTTTAAAACAGTATGTAGAATGTAATTGAAATGGCAACAATTTACTAAAATGTTGTTCTACATATGGAAAGATTAATATTCATCTTCTATATCATATGTAGAAAGACGAAGTGGAAGAGCACTTTAAATAATAATTGAACGGTACTGGCTAAAGGCAGCAGTACAGAAGACAAACTAATTTCAAGTGAAATAAAGATATATTAGATACGAATAACGCTCTTCTAAACTCAGTGCAAATATTGAAACCTCTACATAAATATTTAAGAGGAAAGATTGTACGGTCATCGATGCATGTCATCTAATATCATAATTAGTACATTATATATTCTCCATTACTTTTGTTTACGTATTAGAATTGAAATAAAAATCTTAAATACCACTAAAGTTAATTACAAAATGTGCATGCTCTACAACATAATTACAATATAATAATTATGCAATATATAATTAAATTAGCATTAATGTGCTAATATTTAAGCAAAACCAGAAGTGACTAATTGCTGTATCTTCATTCAAAAATACAGGCAACGTAAAGGATTTTATTATTGCCGCAAAATCTAAGTCACCAAGAGCTAAAACTTGCAGAAGTATTTAGGAAGATTTGTGTACGCATCTATTTTTCTTTATTTTATTTATTTTCAATTTCCATTGGTTCTTCTCGATAGTTTGAAAGACGCAACTTTACTGCACAATAAGGACACTCGACATAGAAGCTATACACGAATGCGAACGCAACAGCAGAGGAAAGACGAATGTCAAAGACAGCAGCAACATCTGGTCCAGGTTGTCAGGTTCTTCTTTCTTAGAAAAACGGAGGCACGTACGTGATGGTTACTTCTGGATAGAAGTCTTTAACTTTCAAGTTCTCAAAACTGTTGTCATTACTCGAAGTTTTTGTCACGAATGAACAACTTTAAAGGTCACGCCATTAAGTTTTGGTTTAAAATATTTTAATTAAAACTAAACAGTATCCCAATTATTACTGTAGACCTACTTTTTTATGATTTCAGAAACTGAAGGTAATTGATCACTCCACTTTCTTTGCAAATACACAGAAATTCAGACAATATTTCTATAAATGTTAAAATAATTTTTATGAGAGTGCGAACATTTTAATTTTCCCTAAGAATTTAAGAATTAAGATTAAATTTGTAATTCTTGATTGTGAAACTACCTGAAAAAAAATTAATATACGATTTTCTTTTCTGAAGCTATACACGAGGAACGCTTTGTAGCCTCTTCTGATATTCGAAACTATTCCCTTTTTTTTTTAAGAATACCTTGGTTCAAAATATTCTGACAAAAGCTTTAATAATTTTCAAATTAATTTCTAATTGCAGATAACATTTTAAGAATGGTAAAGTATGTAATATGAATAAAGACAATGGTTCAATTGTTGCAGAAATGAACTCTACTACACTAATATTCTTAAGTGATAGACTGAATCAAGGATAAGATAGCAAGTCATCTGATAACTTTTGTACTGTATAGGAAGGCCCATGCCATCGTTTTCCAGTTTTTGTTTTCTTTCTTTATTTCCTCTATCTTATTCAATGGTGTGTAAAGATAATTATCAAGTAATATCTTATCTGGGTTTAGAAGCAACACCTAGCTACAACTTAATTGCTGAAACGCTAGAACTCTTAATTATTGCTAGAGGCTACTTATTCATTCAGTTATGTAGTCACTTCTCTATCTTCAATTTTTGCATGAAAATCTCTAAGCAAAAAAACTAACTGGAAGAACACTTTACATTCTCAAATAACGTCTTTATAAAAACCTAACCTGCATTTAATATAGGATATGAACATGATTATTTTAATAGTTTGTGCTTTTTTTACATGCATTAACTGGTTTATAAGAATATTTTGTATTTTTCGAATTTTCTAAACTTTATTGGAGTTTACAATTCTGTAAGTTTATATCCTGATAATTTAAAAAAAATAATTGAAAGTTATCTGGGATTCCCATCAAATTGTAGCAATGCATGTTCTTTGTCTATGTTCGCAGCAGATGAGGAAGTCAATGGAAATCTACGTCATTCTCAGATGTAAAGAATTAATATGCAATCAAACTGTCGGCTTTGATACAAGAAGTTTCGTTAATATTAGAAGGCAACAGCGAGGCATCTCGTAAAATTCTCCAAGAACAACAGCAAAAGCAAAAAAAAGAAAAAAAAAATGTACGCAGCTGAACATCTCTAGAGATCGATCAAATACCAACTGCTACCAGACATCTTAAGGTGAATCTGCGTAGCGCCAGGTGGGAGTCAAAGAAAAGAAGCAGCTAGGCCGGTAAAAATTTTATCTCCAGGTATTCGTCTTGAACTTTGACCGTAATATTCCTCCGTTTCTATAGGTTGGCATAAAAATTGATGTCACAATAGAGGCCTACCCACGCATACTGATGCATTTTATCACCTATATAGAGGGAAAGCGCATTGGCGCATATGCTTCTTACCGGTGTAAATTTTATGGATCATCAAACAAACGAGCTCCCCCGCAGTCTATAAGGAAGGAAGACCACTTTTCGGAGATTGCTGTATCTCTTCGGTTGCTTTACGATAGACAGAATCGAAATGAAAAACCAATGTTTACATGGCAGAAGACGAAGTTCTATATTGAAACCTCTCGTAACTTGGGCATTACACAACTTTACTCCTACTAGTCCTTCAGTGCTGTTGTTACTTTCTTAAAGACTTAGTTTAAATAATTCTGAAACATAAGCTTAAATTAGCAGAAAAGATAACCAACTTTTCATTAAAGAAATAAAAAGTAGTAGTTAAATTTAAAATAACTTTCATAGTTAGATGCTGATTAATCGTGATAACAAAATCGTGTAATGGTAAATTCTCTAGAAAGGATCTAATCTTTACGGAAATCCATTGGGTCTTTAGTAGCATCAGAAACATTCCAGCTTAAGTTTTGTAAAATATGTAACATTCAAGTGATAGTTTTTTAATAATAATACTTATATCGAGTTACGGCAATTCATAACTGCAGTTTTCGGCTGCTAACTTCATATTTATAGTTTCATATTTATAGTTTGAAGTTTATTTTAATGAAGACAAATGATTTGAGCAATTCCGAATTCAAATATCTTTTAATAGATATAATATTCCACATATAGAAAGCATTTTAAAAGCCTTATCGCTAGTGGAATAACAGTTACGAAGGAAGAACTGGAAAATAGATCTTCGGATTATTTTATTCAAAGATTATGTATTTGTGAATATTTGAGGCAACACTTTTCGGACTCACTACCATTAATTTACACATTTTAATCTTTATTAATTTGGACTGTAAAGATAAAGATTTCAACACTTGAGAATACTGTATGCACAAAAAGAATATAAAAAAAATAGAAAAAAATGAAGGAAAAAAAAATAAAATCGCTCTTAAAACCTCAAAATGTTACTTTTTAAAAGTGCGTATGTTACTACTAGAAATTTAATACCACGAAAATCGAATCTGTTTCAAAGAATTTATGAAATATTTCCTTAATTCTCAAGAAAAATAAATAAAAGAATAGACAAACAATTGTTACTATAATTTCTTTGTGGAAGTTCTTTGAGGAATTTAAAGCAAAAACAGTGTGTGGTTTTTTTTTGTATTTATTTTCAATTTTAATTTTGTTTTGTGTTCTAAGGAGTCTTTAAAACTTTGGAAATATATGTGATGTACTTCAATATTTAAGCTTTGCCGGAGGAAGCCTTTCCGTTTCTTTCTGAGTTTTTGGAATGATTTTGCATCAAACTGTAATGCGATTTTGAAGTCCTTAAGCCTTCCTTCTTTATCCTACCTAGACATCAGGACTAGAATTTACCTTACATTGAAAACTCAATGGAAAAAAAAAAAGCCAAAATGGAACTTTCTAAATCTGATGCAAAAAAGCTACCAAAAGCTGTTCTTCATTTTTTAGCGGAAGTCACCGTTAAAGAATAGCCCCATCCAAAAAACACCCTCTATTTCATTACAACAGCAAGTTATTTCCTGTAAAGTGAATCCTTTTTTTTTTTTGCAACCCTTATTTATTTTATAAATTCTGAAATTTTAATAGAAAAATTGTTTAAGGCAAAATAAGTTACCGGAATATCGATGTAACATTGAAACCTGAAAACAATCTGTTTTAATTTTAATAATCTTAAGTTACAAGTGAAATATTATATGTTTGTATCTAGTTTTATGGATTGAATGAAACTGAAGGGCTTTACTCAAATTTGGAATAATGATTAGTGAAATAAGATAGCACAGCCTTGATTACATCAGATAGTACGGCACTAACTGCTTATTATGGAGTGTATTTAGATGCTGCATCGCTGAAATGTTGCATAAATTGTAAATATACTATATGACGAATAGGAATCATCGTTATTCTTCATCTTTCTTTACGCTAGATAAACCTGTTCCCAATTTTTGTAGTTGCAATTTAGTCATGTTTGTACTGAATAAGTTAAAAACATTTTTTTCTGTCGCCAAACTTGTGCATGCTACGTTCATTAATAAGTAGATCATGGTTCAGTGGTAATTGATCATTGAACGACGCTTGATCAGCATTCTGCCTTAATTTCATTAGGATATAAAGTTTGGATGTAAGACAAAAAAAGAATTGAAGTTGCTGCAATGTGGTGAAGGCGCCGGAATGTAAAGATCACTTCAATCCTGCAAACACAGAAGTGTTTCAGGATGAATTTCAATTGAAAATTTACGTAAACGATTTGTAGTCTTGAAATGTACCGAACAACACAAGCTAGAAATACATTTTTTTAGGTAAAAACAAAATACCATGACCTAAGGAAAAGAAAGAAAGAAAAAAGAAACATCTGTGATAAATGATTCGAAATCTGAATTGCACGGTTGCAAGTAACTTCGATAAGAAAAAAAAGCCGGTGTTCACTTGAATGTTTATGGACATGAATAGTGAGGATGCCTCTCAGCTAGAAAAAAATATAAAACTGAGAAGGAATTGCGCCTCGTTGTGGAGCTCCCTTCGGACTTAAGGGCAGTCTACGAACGTTGAGGGAAAATCAAAAAGCAAACTGGCAAAAACGACTATAATATGCTAATAACCTCTGATGACAGAAAACATAAGTTTGAAATATTCTGAATGTTAAGTTTTAGACTTTTGAAGGTAGGCAAACATATCTTCGAAAGTGATTAAAAAAAAAAAAGTGGTATATTAGATCTCAAAATATACAACTGAAATTATAATGGAGTTATAATATGTGTAGTAAGACATAACAGAGGGATAAAACACACACACACAAATAACAATCATCGAGCTGCTTTTTGAATTTTTGATAC
Source organism: Thereuonema tuberculata (assembly GCA_023159025.1). NCBI lineage: Eukaryota > Metazoa > Arthropoda > Chilopoda > Scutigeromorpha > Scutigeridae > Thereuonema > Thereuonema tuberculata. The sequence continues at coordinate 46,144,022 of JAFIDM010000003.1, forward strand.
TGGTAATTCAAGACAATTATGAACAAAAGACAAGTAGACATAACAAAAGCCTTTCATATAAAAAAAAAGACATAAAACATATTAAAAATAAAAAAAAGTAATTAACTCATCCAGATACTGGGTGAATCCGACTGATTTGGGTCATAAACCGGAAACAGGCCGTCTTGGATTCCCAGTATCAAAAATTCAAAAGGAAGCTCAGTGATTGTGTTTTTGTGTGGGGGTTTTTATCCTTCCGTTACAGCTTAAAGTGGATCAATAGTCTCCACTATTGGGAAGAATGCTCGGTTTTTCTCCTTATTTCTAAGGTAAAAACATTCTAGACTGTCTTGCTCTTTTAATTACAATTCAATGTAGATGGTAATTAGGAATGTAGATGGCGGAAATTCAGGAAAATTTTTTTTTTAAAGTCAATTAAGTTTTGAACTGGTACATATACAGATATGGAAAATGTCTTCAAAGTATCTTCAAAAGTTTTACTTTGTTTTGTTGTTACCAATAGATATTACTTATTTTAATTTAAAATTGGATAAGTACAATAACAATATTTGTTAAAACTACACGAGTACTTTCAACGATCTACAAATCAAAGCTCTAACACACACAGCTAAAAAAAAAATTTCAAAGTTTGTAATTTATTTCACGATTTGAAGCTGAACTGAATTTAATTCAAGAAGTAAAGTACATTTAAAGAAAAAAAATTTTTTTTCAAGTTTAAACTAGAAAATTGACTTTTAAATTGTATTGAAAAAAATAAACTTAAAGGTCAGCTCTAAGCTCGATAGACAACTATTCAATGTTAAATAGAAACTTGCAATTACTTTCCAACTCGAGTAAAAGTCAATAAAAAGCTTTTATTTTTCTGAGAATTTATGTCGCACGAAACGATACACTTGACAATTTTATCGTTTCTCTCTGAAAACAAGCCATTCTTTGAACTCATTAATACTAGTAGCAGATCAGTCTAAACTTAGTTTTAAAAAAGCGATAAAAATAAAAGCTTTAAGTATAAATTTTTACAAAAATAAAATAAAATAAAATGAAAGTACTGAGAAGACCTTTGATTTTGAATGCGAAGGAAGCCTGTGGTTGTAGTGAGAATTAAGTATTTTATTGTTTATTTTCAACCAGTACAGAAGAGATTCCGAAGAGGTGTAAAATGCCTTCAAAGTCAGTCGCCAATCTCCAAAAGATGGGATTAAATCCTAAGTAATGCCTGAAAACAGTTATAATAATTTTTAAGAGGGATTGAATAACTTACTTGAATATAGACGATTCATTTTATAATATTTTATAATATTAATGTATATCTGTAATATATGTAAATGTGAACATGCACATATGTGTATTTATGCTCCTGTATGTGTATACTATACATATACGCATGCCTGAATCTTCACATTAGAGTGAATGTTCCTCAAAATATGTTTTTTAAATTTTTATTGATTGTACTGTGTAGCTATGTAGATTACATGTATACTGCATTATATTTGCAACCAAACATTAATAAGTTACTAATAATAAATTAATAACAATAAAAAATAATAAATTAATAACATTAGGTTCTGGAGTAAACATTCAACTCCTGAACCTACTGACAGGGAAATTTCCTTAGTAGGACAATTGACTGATAGTAAATTGAATATGATTCAATTTGTTCGAATTGAATAAATAAATAAATTAAAATTAAAATGAAACCTTTCAAACACATACTAAAAAAATTATTAAAAGTTTATTTTTAATATTGGCATTAACAGCAGTAAAATTATTGTTACATAGTTGTTCTTATTCGTTCATAAATTATAGATAGCGTTAAACTTTAATTTTTAGAAACTTATTTTCATTGATAAGTCTTTATTAATTCTGTAAATAAATGTGAAGCTGGTTAGAGAGTATTCACACAAAAATATTCCATCATCAGTTGATATGGAATATTTGGAGTTCGTATTCGTACAAATGGAAAAAAAAAATAATTGTGCTCAAATATGCGTATGATGAAGTTGAAATCATGTTATCAGTCTGTTATTATATTCATGCCTATATTTCTGTGCCAAACATGTATCATTTACTATTGAGCCGAATGCATAATTTCTTATCAAGTAAACGATATAATGCACTCATGTATATTATGCGGATTTCAATCACATACCGCTACAAATCTACTATTTGAAAGCATTTTACAGAACGGGCCATCAATTAATTATTCCAAATAAGTGTAAATGGTCACACAAAATGAAACCTCTTTCTGAATCAAAGAACTCTGAAAACGATTGAATTCATTTTAAGGAAAAAAAAAAAAAGTTTCAAAAAATTTCAATGATCAATTAATATCACGACACGATACCGAAATTTGGTACGGTTTTAGAATGGAGGTTAATCTCGACCACCTCCATTCTAAAATTTTAATGATCAACAAAAATAAATTATTATTTATACAGTACTAATGATGCCACATTAATTATTTAATACTGCACCATTAATTTCTGTAGCACATTCTTTAAATATATTTAAGAACAGGCTGAAGTTCTTTATTTTTTTTTCCTTTCTAAACTCATGTCTTTTACTAAAGAAACTGTAGCATTTAAAGAATTTTCTCACTGGTTTAAAGTATCTAGCCAATGATTCAGTGTGTTTTCAGGAAAGCAAGAAAGGTGGTGCTGTTTTTTTTTTTCCTTCAGCTATTCGCAATAGTTCAATCTATTTTTTTTCCTTCACGCCGCCTTATGCCACTCTAAAAAAGCTTAATCCAATGCGCACAAACTTCTTAAGTTCTTAAAGTCTAAAGTTGAATGTGTGGGAGGAGGAAGAAGTGTTCGCAGAGGAAAAGCCTTCTACTGTGTGAAAATAGTACAATTCAATTACAGTTTTAAAATTTGTTCTACCGGAACACGAGGCATCCACTCTTCCTGACATGTCCAGCGGGAACTCCATTGATCTACTGAGTAAATACTGAACTGGCACGAGTTTCTGGTCAAGAATCTCAGGCCCTCAAAGGACTGCCAATATCTTTTTCTTTGAAACAGGAAAAAAATAAGGAAAAAAAATCAAACTTTCTTGTTTTAAAGAGAAAGGGAAAATAGAGAAAGAGAACTGAGGCTATTAAAGAGGGAAATAACATCTAAGTTCTGGTTTTCCTTGAAGAATTCACGAAGCGAAAAAAATTATTGTATGGCGTGAAGTTTTTGCAAATAGAAATATGTTGAGTATTAGTGAAAAACTAGAACTCAACAAAGTATATTCGGTGAAATCAGGTTATATTCAAATATAGCAGAAATAATTTAGTAAAACCACAAAATTCCCGCTTGTTTATTATTGCAGTTATTTACTTTTTTTTTTTACTGTAAAGTTGCGAAAATGCAGAATATTTTTTACGCAACTATGTGTGTGTGTGTGGTCGGTTCGCACCGAAGTGCGAGCTTCGTTGCCGAAGCATCCGTGCTCCAGGGAGCGCTAGTGTTCCCAAGACGGCGAACCCCTAGCAGACTCCCTAGAATTACAAGGGAAAGATACTGGGGTGGTTTCCCGTGGCCTTCCCCAGGACGCCATTAAGGAATGACGTCAGACCGAAGAGAATACGGAACTATACGAAGGTAAAATATCTCTAAATTGAATAACTTAATTTCCAACAACTTATTATATAATCCACAATAATGAACAATAATATTATTGGTGAATATAAAGAAAGATTATTAAATCTACTACATTCTTAGTTACCTAGCAATTGGTTCAATAATGAAATGATTCGGTGTACAAAACTGAAATATATTTGTATTTCTTATTATACAAGAATAGCTATTTCATAATTTTAATTATTCTTAGTTTTATTTTTACCTTGCAAATATTAAGTGGATTTTTTAATGTATCTTCTTCAAATTCGTACAAAAATTTTACTAATGAATTATAAGAATCTAGAATTTTAAATAAGAATAATGCTGACAACGAGGATTCAATTATTAAAATTAACTTTTTCCTAAGATTCAAACTCTAATGTACCGATATTAAGAAACTATAATTCGTAACCGTACCTTACAAGTCGACCATTTGATTCCAAACGTAGTTATTAAACTGGAGTTATTAAACTAGATTACTTATATCTATATATTACTTATATCTTGCCACTTAATATTTTATTATCACAATAGATATTGTCTCTTTATACGTCTCCTTCCATTCGTTTATTTATTTATGTTTTGTTTTGCGACAGATTGATTCGTGACAGCATCATCACAAATGTGTGAATGATCATACATACATGACTTCAAAACTGAAAAATATCATCATACACGAATTCATAACCCTAAAATAGTAAAGTAAAATGAATTCTCGAGAAGCGATAATAAAATATTAAATTTTAAGGAAAAGTCAATTAACTAAGACTTGAATTAAAAATGTATTGTGACTATCACATTTCGGAAGATTTTCACTGGGATATTTATGGATTTTCATCAGAAAATAACCTAGTTTTCAAGTATTTCGCTGAGATCATAATGGAGATGAGACATATGTTGAAGATATTGAGTGATTTCCAAATAAAAAAACCTCTTTCCTTCTCCATTTTTGAACTTAAATAAAAAAATACAAATTCAACGAAACAAGCTTATTCATATTTGTATCCAAGCAAACATACTCTGAAAATCCATACAGTGAGTTCATGAAGTGGTTAAACATTCTAAACTGCTATTCGCGTAATACTTAAAGACACTTCTATAATAAATAGATACCTGTACTGTGCTAACGTACCACGAAATTTTAATGCACCTGTCATGATTTCAATATTGCCTTTCACGGAATTCTATTTAGAAGTAATGAGTTTGGAATTATTACAGTTTCATGCTCCGTACATTTACATTACAAACAGATTAAGTTAATAGTGACAAACCGTTAACAGTACATCGTCGCTCTTTCGCTAAATTTGAAATGAGATGTTCACGCGTGTAATACATATTTTACCGTTTAAATTTTAATTTCATGCAAACGTTTTTAAATAATTGAATAACTCTTCATTGGAACCAGTGCAAATCAAATACCAGAAAACACTCCCTTGAAAGCAAACAGACCGAATAGTCGGATTTAAATTTTTTTTTCCCCTCAGATTCATTCTCTCTTCTAAGGATGTACCATCAACTACAATTCATACAGATTCCATTTTTATATGATTCAGCTTTGTACATATAACTAGAATAGCAATCAATACTTACATTTCCATATATGGTAAATCTACATTTATACCATAATATTAAGAAGCATGTAACCATACACAAATAATAAGTTTTTATAATAATTTTCTTTAATTTTATTTTGCTGTACCACCTTTTGATAAATGTCAGCATACGAGAATACCATTTTATATGCTGATGCAATTTTCATAAGTATAATATTGTTTTCCTTAAACATTGTCTATAAAAGGCTCTGTAGAGAAATACGATATAACTTGAGCTACCGAGCAGTATATTACTTGCTCAGAAACAAAAGTTAGTTTAATCTGACATTATTAATTTTACAAATTGATTCGCCATTTTAAACTTTGCTTTTTTTTCTTCTGCAATTATTTGAAAATTTTTTCATTTTGAAATTTTGAAAATGAAAATAAAATTACGGTAATCAAGAAAGACAACAAACCTACAACAACTGTTCATTTTAAAATCTAAACACTTCAGTTACTAAGAGTTAACTTTCACTCAGAATACTTGAAAGGGAGGTTAGAGTCTCAGTATTTCCGACTTTTCGGCAGTTTCCGCAACTGCAAGCAATCGGCATGGAAATGGTACTACCCACCAAGACAAGATTGTGAACAACACTTAAGCCATTAAAGCTGAAAGTGGATTATTCCAGAGAATCTTAATTGCATTGGGAATCACTGCTCACGACGATCTTAGTGGCAATTTACAGGTACGAAGTGACTTCAACTTAATCAACTGCACCACTAATAATAAAATAGTAAACTTTACTGTTTTCAGTATCATGCATATTCCACCGTACAGAATGAAACGCTTAACAAGAAACGAAATTCAATTTTAACAATAATCTTTATCTGTTGTCAAATTCTTTTAACAGTATTCAGTGAAAAAGCCTCGATATGGCTTCAGAATACTGCACCTTTAAAATCCTCTTCAAAATCAATATGTTAAATTAGGCTTAACAACAAACGAAATTATTTGTAATAGTCTAATTCAAAATGTAAATTTTTGATACATTAATACCTCAAATTATGGAATTTCTGCACCTTAGGAGGTTTCACAATTGATTTTTATGCAATAACATAATTGATGCTTCAATGGATAAATATTACTATGACCGCAAACGTCCAAATGAAATGGAATATTTTAAATTGATAATTAGCCTTATAATAAGCCTATAAAAATCAATGCCGTAATTACTATTTTTTTTAATTTACTTTCCAAATCGAGAAACTTTTGATTTGTGCAATTATTTTCATTTTTCCTGATTTACGTTTCAGAACCAATTTAATGAAATTTATGCTTTCTATGAAATACTTTTAACAACCAGTCAATTGACGTCAGAAATTCAGAATAAAAGATTGGAGGGACAATAAAGTTTCGTAAGAAATGGCTGTAAAATAAGAAACTCTTCGGGCAGAAAGAACTGGAAAGATCCTCAATACTTCGGACACGGTAAATATTTGCAAACACTCAAGTTTTAAGGGCTTTCCAATTCATACTCAAAACTTTAAAGCTTTGTTAAAATAATTATTATGTTATAATAAAGTATCATAATATTATAATAATTTATTTTGAAAATTAAGAAACTAATTATGTAATTTATTACTTTGAATTGTATTTCTTTGATAAATAACACCAGAGAATGGGGAGAAAAAATGTTTTTTAAAGTTCTCCATCTTGAATTTTTCTAAATTCAAGAATAGTTTTTTTCTCTGAATTATAAAATTTCTAAAATAATATTCAATGTTAACTCCAATACTTCAATGCTAATTTCTACATTTTAATGCTAGGTTTAGAGAAACTAAAGTAGAAATCAACTTGGACCACTCTTTTCTCTCGCGTTCTAAAATCAATAGATTAGCAGAACGAACGGGGCCTATATCTAGAAAGAATGCAGAGTAGAAAATTAATTTTCATTCAAATTTACTCTGCTGATACGAGCATCGTCAATTTCATATTAAGTCATTCGGCAGTAATAATTCTTAGAAGAGTAATCAGTAATTCATTATTTTGCTTTCGAATCTGATCATAATTATCTGAATAAATTGCCGAAGACAGTCATTTTCATTTGCGATTACTATCAATGTCAGAATTTATAGAAAGATCATTGAGAGATGGTGGTAAATCGAGTTTTGGAAACTTAATTAAATAGTCCTTTCACAGTATGAAACAACGGAAGGACTGGCAAAGTGCGTCAATAAAGAACTTTTGGTAAAAAATAAAATAAAAAAAAAAAAAAAAGGCCATCCACAACAAGTTTTATTTACAAAAAACAACCAGACGAACGTAGTTCCATTGGAGTGACTGAGACTCAATTAGTGCAATTATTGGAAATCTCATGCGGGAGAAGACTTTGAAGGACAACAAACTTTTAAAAGGTAAAAGGAAATCTAAAAAAAGACCCAAAGAAAGGCAATTAGACTTCAGTGAATGGTGAAACGGAACTAGCAATTTCAGTCAAAACAAACTCATTTACTTCTTCTATATTTGTAATTATATTTTTTTCCTCCCCCTCTGCGTGGAGTGCCATCTTCTCTGCGTTTTATTTGAAAGAAGGAATGGGTTTGCTGAAAACCCCCTACCAAAGCAATTATTAGGCTAGGAAAGAAAAGCTGAAAGTTTTTAGCAGGGAAGTCATTTCCCCAGAAACAACATCCACAACAGATAACCATCACTGAGCTACCAAAATACTGTATTCAAAATTTTTAAAAGAAGCCTCCTTTTGTTTTATACTTAAAGCTTCAGTCCGATTGGTTGACATCATCAAGAAATGTCGTAAAAAAATTTTTAATGTTTATTCGTAAAATGCAAACCTTCAAATCAAATCCTAAAGTTCAGTGAAAATGGAATTAAAAACCATTTAAGAAAGTAATTTTAAATCTTAACAAATTACAAAAGTGAAAACTAGTTAAAACACACTGCTAAAAAAAAATTTACGTTTGGGGAAAAAAAAATCGGAATTGCTGAAATAGATAAAACTTTATCATTTTAAAGGAAATATAGTTTCTAATTTGATGTAATTAAGCCAAAATGCAATTAATTCCAAGATTCACTAACTATTTGAGTAGGGATTTTTTTTTTAAGTTTAACAATTCTATTATCATTATAGAAGCTTCAGTGTTGAGGTATAGAAGTTAAATATATTTTTTTTTCTTTAACTACATAACACTATCTTCATTTTAATATTATCATACTTAAGAATTAGATATCATAAGATTATGTTGCTAAAAGATCACAAGACAAGAAAACCTTTTGTTTTTCGTAAAGAATGTGAAATCGACAGTCATAAATTTTCAGTTTCAATTCTTACAACACCCGAATTATGAAAAAAAATTCTGAATAATGCACAGAAGAAAAATTCTGTCCGTTCTGTAATTTAAATGGTTATTCCGAAAGTACAGTATACCATTCTGATTTTTCTCATTATAAAAGGGGGAACCTTAAATCTTCATGAATGACAACGAACCTTTCTCGTTCCTATTACAAGGAACCACATCCAATTTTCGTGGGATCACCAGTTTCGACCACATGATTCTGGTCCGCGCTTGGAATGTTCTATTTTCCCAAGGATCAATTCCAACCATCCAGTCAACCGTTGGCAGATTTGTCACCAAGTTTTCTTGAGACCAAAGATCAACAACAAAGAAATCTCCAATGTTGCAAACCTTCCCTGTAAGACGACGACGAGAAAAGGGTTCCAAAGAATATTGATCGGTGGTAAAACTTCCTACCAAGACTAGAAGACGCCTACTGGTAATTTGTGTGGCGCTCTATCAAACGAACTGAGAAAATTCAAGGGAATATCTGCACATTTCTATTTACATTAATGCGTTTCGTTACGCTTCATCCTGAAAGAGGATATCTTTGATCTTTGAGAGTTGTGTAATGGCTTAAAGTTATCATATTTACAACAAAAGACTAACATTACATTCCATAACGAATTCTAATGACATCATACCTTTGGGAATTGCTATTTCTGTAAATTGTCATCTGAGCAAACCGATTCTAAACCACTTCAAAGGAATGTAAACTGCGAATTCCCTTTATGTTCACAAAGTCATCCGCTCTCTTTGACTAAAGTGGCGTTAAACAAATATTTTAAAATCTTATTCTTCTCTTTCATAATATTCAATTCTTCATTTTGTAGGATTTGACGGTTCAGAGCAAAGTTACAAACATTCATTTATTTTAAGAAAACGATATCAAGACAAACCTTCATCAGTACATTTTTGATAATATTAAAGACTTAATTTCTTAAAGCATTATACTATTTTTCACATATATTTTATGAGGTAAATGTATGATTGTCAGTATTCTGTGAGTTAAGAGACTTAAAATGAAGGAAAAAAAGAACTTAGTTCCTTTTTTTCACTCAGTCTTTCTTCTACTTGACAGTATTTTATAAGATCTTATTTTAGCATTTTAAAAAGCAACCTTTAAAAAGACAAACTGAAAAAAAATTGCTCGTTTAGAAATAGCATTGATCAGTGAAGAATTATATACTTATAGAAATGTTTGGCGACTTTCTAAGAATTTTCATTTGAATCAAGATCACTGTAGATTTACAAATTAATGATTTTCAAAATTAAACAAAACTCTTATTCTAGATTCCGTTATCCGTCTGAAAACAAATCCACTAGAACAAAGTCTGTCTTTTGTTTTCTTTTTTTACACTCGAAATTAATCTTGTGTGAATGGATCGGACTCGGAAACTTATAAGTCTGATGTATTTACTAATCTTCAGTTAACGAGTTTTAGGACAAATCATCAGAGTCCTTTCTGAAGATCGGATTGTGTGTCTCGGTCACTGGTTCCAGTTTGAAAGAACAACGCCTCTGGGAAGTCGATGTAGACACTGTAGCTGCTTTCAGGATCAGAAACAATGAAACATTTTCATTCTCTCCGATTTAATCTGCAAAGATTCTTTCCCTAAGAGAAGGAGGTGGCCTCCAAGAGAAAAAGGCTAGAGAAAGAAAGGAGAAAACCATTATGTTGTTCAGCAAATAAGAGGCTTCTGGGAGATATCCTCTAGATCTTTATGTAGAGAACGTTACAGCGCCGACAGCAATTCTCCTATAACTAAACTGTTAACAAAGACTGGCCAACTTTACTAATAAAAATAAGATTGAGGAAAACAAAGTTTTTAACTAAACTTCCTCCAAAAAATTAAAATAAATAAATACTGTTTGTGGATAGTGACTGCAGCTTCGAAGACAAACAACAGCCTAACTAGATTCAAATGGTTATTTTAATTATATAAGTAAAATGTATCTGACAAATTCTATTTGTTTCAAACTTAAAAAACACTTTACAGAACTATCTGATACAAGATTTTCTGCTACAAAATTATAAATTACTGAAACCAATCATCATTATTAAATTTATTCTTTTGATACTTCTAACTAGACCTTATCTTCCTAGGTCACACTGAGGAAGCATGAACATGATGTTCATGTCTTAGATGTTCGAAATTGATTTTGTTAATAAATGTTCTCAGATTTCCTAGTATACCATTACATTTACACTTTTCGCTTGTTTCGGTTAATTAAATTTAAGTTATTTTACAATGTTCACTTAAATTCAGAATAGAAAACGAAGCTACTTTTTCAATTCTAAATGCATCTGTACTAGGGTATTACTGAAATGATGATTTAAAACTATTATTAATGAAAACAGTAACCATCCTTTCGTGAAATTCCTATCTTTGTCATTTATGTTGCAATAGAAATTTAAATAGATCTGGATTGTCCAAATTATGCAAATTTTAAAATTGTAAAATAATGAATACGTTAAATACTTAAGCTGAACAGATAAAAAGGATAAAAGAAAATCCTTTTTAAAAGTTATTAGGGAAATTTAACTTAGCACTTATAAATATGATTTTAATTTGTAGAATGTGTTTTAATTTTCTGAATCTTAAAATTTCATCTAGAAGATTAAAATTAAACATTAAAAAAGGTCAAAGGTCCCACTCACAGATCATTATAAAGAAATATCTTAACAGATTCTGATAATAAGTTATGTTCAATGAAGTGAAACTGGTCAAAATTCAACTATTAAAGGGTCAACAACTAAAATAATAATAATAAAAAATCAATGTATCAGCTTTCAAATCAACATTTTCTTTTTCGTATCTCACATCAGTCAGCTTTACATTTACCCTCAGTTTGTTTCCCGCTCGATCAATAACCATTTTCGACATCGTTTTCGAGATTTTTCTCTTAGCAGAGTTCTTCTGTGCAACTGGCAATGATACAAGAACGCATACGAAAGACAAAATAAGAAAAAAAGAAAGAAAGAAGAAAGAAAAGGAGGAAGAGAGAAGTGGGATTTCTCTTCTTCTGATCTCGAAACAACTTGAAGCTCGTGCGGTGGCTGCAAAGTTGAACTGTTGCTCTGGAGGTCAAAAAACATGATCTTCCACTCCGCTGTATGGCCAGTAACGCTCGAATATCAGAAAATTGGAAAACTTCTGGATAGTTACAGAGAAGAAAAAGTCGCTTACGTTCAATCATTAGCGAAATGTGGCTGCTGGTGAAGAAGTAAAGAAGCGGCAGAAAAAAGAACGGGCTTATCGATTTAAGTCTTTGTAGTTTCATCGTCTCATTTCATTTAAGTCTTAAGAATTAAACGAGAAAAAAACGATTTATTTGCAAGCTGGTAACAAATTCATCGAAAGATTTTAATTATTTATCAGTAAAAAAAAAATAATAAAAAAAAACAGTACCGAAACACTTTCAATTGAAATGTTATTTTTAGCCATTATATACTATATATAAGTACATTAAAAAACGGCAATTCAGTTACACAACTGAAATCAGAAGAAAATATTGAATTGGATGAAATAACTTGGTAACGCGAAGAGACAAGAGTTGAGAACGTCCAACATTCTTTGGTTTCCGTATTGAGCTCCGGGAGATACCGCAAAGCAGCCAAAGGGGTGCCGCAGAAACAAAATTTTCTAATTTCAGATTTGTGAGAGTAGAGATGCGTAAATGAAACACAGAGACAGACCCATGAAACTTTCTTGTCTAACTTTAAATTGGAAAGAAATTTATTAAGATTTCCAAAATTGATGTATGGCAGCAGTTTAATGTACATTATTAAAAATGCTTACTTAAAAAGCCACAGAGAAAATATTAAACTTTTAGTTAAAGTGCCAAAAAAAAAGTGATCTATCTGAATAATTAGCAGATATTGCACGTATTATTCCAATTATTGCTATTAGTTTTTAACTCCTGCAGCATTTTCCGATTCAACTGAAGCTAATACCTTGCAAATTTAACAAGTATGAATAATTTATTACAGATTTTCAATGAATTTGCTTTATCTTTGGAATCGTCAAAAAAACAAAAAAGAAATATATGGCGCAGATGGTATACTACGTATCATTATTTCAGTAATTTTGATGTAAATCATCAAAAAAAAAAAGGGAGTTTTACAAAGAATACTAATAAAGAAATTAAGCTTATTTCAGTTTATCGTTAAGCAAAGCAAATTAATATCTTTTGAGGTGTTATCTAGGCAAGTTCATGGCGTTCACTATAGAAAAACCAATCATTTCCCATTTTCTCTAATCAGACTTACATCAATCCAGTAATTGATCTAGCTAAAACGTGCTTTATTTTTAAGTTATTAACCAATGATTACATGTTTAAAGGATTTAGGAGCTTAAAATACATTGTAAGACAGATAAACTTTCTAAAATACTTTGATAAACCGATAATTGCAAACGCAGACCCAGATTCAGAGTAAAAAGCTTGTCGAAATGATCGGTCTGTCGGAAGCTTCAAAAGCTTTCCCTTTTTGTCACGGGGGTCTTTATTGTCCATTATTTGCAGCACAAAACTTTCAAAAACACTTATCTGTCAGTCACTACCTCCAATCTTTCCTTATGCCCTTTGAACAGATCAATTTGACACAAGATAGGTCTCAGGAAAGTTAGATTTAACCAATAATAATGCTTCCTCTCATCTCTTTAGAAGGAGTTGTCAGACTGCGTTCGTGACTCTCATGAATCACCGCAAACCCATGCATCATGAAGCCTACGATCGATTTTTCAGAATTCTTTGCATTTTTCGATTTTACTGTCTGCTCTTATAACTGTATTATATTGGGATTTCTTACTTTATATTTTCACAATAAAACTGCTTCATTCCCAAATTCGCGGACATTAAAAAAAAATACACATATACATTTTATAGCTTAATTTTCTGCTTACTATAATTTATTTTAATTTTTGTGCTTTCACAGCAATTGTTTTAAAAAAATTTAACATGCGTGCATTATTCATAAAAATTGAAATAAAAGGCCAACACTCTTGACTAATTTTTTAAAAAACATTTAAACACATTAAAAAATACAGAACACGACTGGTTTCGCCTCCATGACGAGCATTGATGAGTGACAATAATTACAGAAAAACATGGATATTGAAGTGTTTCCGCAGCCTTTCCGCAATGGCAATTGTTTTGCTGTTTTTTTGTTTTTTTTTATCTTTAGGTTCCTTTAGTGTAAGCCAAAACATGAATAATGAATATTTTAGTTTCTTACCTAAACAGTTTGTTAATTATATTGATCGTAGACGGATGGTCTACGAACCTCCGTAAGCTGCATACTTCGACTAGAAACTAATTGTGCTTAAAACGAAAACAAAAAATAACAGCAAGTTACATGTTCCTATTTTTGGACATGCATTATCTGTTGCTAGTTATGTTTACCGTGGAGGGGTTTAAAACCTGTATTACGATAACAAAGCATCTTTAAATACTTTCAAAGTTTTAAACCAGTTACGCTGCTGTAAAAGCGGCAATTTCATTTTAGTAACATCAAAGAGTCGATATGCTTCGCTAAGTTGCAGAAAGTTTTTTATTTTTTTCCCAAGGCGTTTAAGTCACATAAAAAGAATACCTAGAAAACGGTCGGGTTTATTATTTTACTAGGAGAATTTTTTGTTTTAAGCTTTGAAAATAAGTATTTCGTTTGTTTTAAAGAGACGGTGTAGACTTTAATGTAACAGTCTTGTTATAGTTAAGTTTTTCACATGTTTAATGTTATTCCTTCTTTTTGGAAAATGTCTAAGTTATTATAAACAAAAAAAAATGCTTCTCATCTTCGTTGATGAGAAAGTTACAAGATGCAAATGAAAATTTAAAAGATCAAATCAGTTATCTCCAAAAATAACTTTAGGATCAATGACGCAGACATTAGTTAGATAACATAATTGCCTTACAACGAAGTGCCAAAAGTAATTAAATAAAATCAATAGCTCTTTCAAGCATATTTTGGTTATAATCAAAATTCCAAAATTGTATAAAGCTTGAAAAATATTTTCCAAAAGGAGATTAAAATTCAAAGCTGCAGCATTTAATAATTTAGACTTTCAAATTATAAAAGGTGTTTAAGTGATAATGAAAGGAAATAAAAACACAACAAAACGAATGTAATGCGATTATGCAGAATTGAAGAAATCCCACACCACCTCCACATATGAAATTTGAAATTTCGATGTCACTGTCATGATTTGTTTTTTAAAAACAAGATTTCTCAAATTCTAGATTCGCACAAAATTAAAAACATATCCCAACTTACATTATTGAAAAATAAGTTTCCATTTAACAGTCATAACATGAGATACATCACATTCAACTATTAATATCGTACCGTAAATAATGGAAGAAAATAAACTTGATATGCAAGGATCACATTTGTAATTTGATGATGTATTAATTTACAACTACAAAAAGTACATACATTAATATTTTAAAAATACTAAGAAACATATCTTAATCATTGAATAGCAAATTTTAGACATGTTTCTTTTTGAATTTTTGAAATTATTCATTGATAATGAATGACTTTCGGATCAAAAGTCCAAAAATAATTCACCTTTATAGAGTACATAAATATACTTGAAGAACAATCTTAAGTCGAAAATTTGAGTGATAGGTTTTGAGAATCAAATGTAACAAATGTAACAGTTGAGCAACTTAGGTCAACATTAATCCGTTCCCATAAAGCACCATTACTCTGTACTTTGGTTTATGAAATTCAAATGGTATGTTTCAACAAATCACTACCTCTTATCTATTTATTATGGCAGAATGAGCCCACGGATAAACCTAATATAAAAAGGAAAACTCCATTTCCATTAATTGTGCGCAAGCCAATTACTGTTGTTTCTTTGTTTTTAAATGTTTTACATTGTCAAACCCTACAGGGAATCAATTAACTGCTGCTGCAATTTAAACGATCAATTTTAATGAGTCAAAGGTTTCGAATTTGGAATTAGGCTTAGGGATGTCTTACGCTACAACACGCCAATGAGCAATAATTATCATCTAGGGCTTCCGAAAGAGAAATCAATGTAATTGTTTCTGAACTTTGATACTCCTATCCAAATGTTCTCGTAGGTAAACATGTTATTATCCAGATGAATCTAGTTCCTTCCTGGTTGTAATTTGCTGAGGTAGTGCTATTCTCTAGCAATCAATGATTTAATTAGAAAAATAAAACTTTAAAAATACATACTAATCACAACCATAAATAAAATGTTTTGAAGTTTACTTGCTATACGCTTGACGAATGATAACAAAAAGAATCTGCTATTACTAATCTATGCTTATCTAATCTACTAATCTATGTTTATACGTGGTTTGCTGAATTGACTAATGCAGGAAGAAACTGATTTTGACCTCGAGTCAAAGGGTCTAAAATTACACAATTTGTATTTGTATTTACGTACTGGAGATCTCTGTAAATCTTGGTAAATGTTTATCTTAATTTCTGTAAGCCATTGCTGCAATTCTCAACAAAGCCTCCAGAGAATTCAACGTTTGTTCCGTAATGCAGTATGAACTTCTGTACGAATTAAAATTGATGTATTGAAACATCAATGTGATTTCATTAAAATCATCTTCTTGCTGAACTTTTACATTTTATATCTTAGAGTTAAGCGGTAAATGTTAAACACTCCGGGAAAAAACTTTAATTTCATCTGAAAGAGTGACTGAACAAATCAGCTAATTCTTCTTTTAGTATCGTGCCAATTTCTTTTGGTATTTTCATGCCTAATTAGCTCTTTTTTAGACATAATTCTTTGCTCATGTGTTGTGAGTTAGTAATTTCGAGAGTATATGGTGTATTTTACAAAATAATCACAGAGATCGTTGCCAAACTTTGTACGTTATTAATTAAGATTCGCACTTTGATGCGACATCCGTGCTTGAGTTTTCAGAATTAATTATTCTTGGCACCAATACGAAGGAAATAAAATGAAAAATGGACTAAATTTCATAGTTTCGCAGTGGAACATTCCTAAACGAAAATCATCTAAATTCCTGCATCAAAAGAATTTTTGGCAAATGACTGAACAACAAAGAAGGAATCTCTGTTCACTCTGTCGAGATTTTTAAATGGTTTTATAAATAACTTTATAAAGGACAGAGGTGTATTCCGCACAATCTAAAGTAGGGTTTAATCAATAAACTATTGAACATATCCAAGAATAATGTCGAAAATTCAAATTTTTCAAAACAAAAAAAATATTTCGGTAAATAACTTTCTTCACTAATTGATTCACTTTTCTTTAACTTGACTTATTCATGATTTAACTTTTTATCAATTTGTAAGTATTGTACTCAAAATTATTGTACTAAAAAAAATTTACGGCAGCTCTATAAAAAATTGAGAGGCATGCGTTATATGAAGCTTAAATTCTGTACACGGAATCCTAGTTCATCAATATACTGAAATGCAATTCTTTGTATTTCACTTCGAATCTATGTTTTTTAACGTTTTTAAACATGATATATTTATAATTGTTTTAATTAATTTTTGTCGCATTTTTATTTATGAAAGTTGTAATGCTAGTCTTTAACATCCTTTTACTTAAGGCAAAGCACAGTACATAGAAGTGGAGGAATGAAAACAAAATCAACAATATTGTGTGTTTTTTCTAATTACAACAAAAACCTTTTCGACTGGAAACAGCTTAAAAACCCTTGTATGTTTCCCTTCAAACTCCAATTGCTCCATATAACCATTGTACGCCTGCTTTTGACAAATCGATATTTATAATGACAGAAATAAATCTGTTTTTAACCGCAATATAAATGTGGCAGCCATTAACCTAGTGCACGTCTTTCCGTAGCAAGATCTTTTAAAATGCATTTTGCCGAGACCCGATTTCTCAGGATGGAAGGAATATTTCGTTTCTCCTTCCTTTAATATTCGTGTGGATCTTGGATTCTTTACAAACCAAGATCATAGGAGAAAGCTATGCGTTGTAGTTCGTTTACTTCTGAGAAAGCTTCACATTTAAGATTCAAGTCTGAGCCCACGTTAAAGTCTTAAAGCTTGAAAACCCTAGTCGAAATAGCATTTGCAACAGAGTCTTTAGAGTTATTCTATGTGAATCTGGCAGATATTCGTGAATGATCAACAAGGTGTGCTGACTGTTTAAAAATAATTCAGTCATCTCAAAAGCAATTCCTTTAATTTCATCCTCCGATCTTTAACTAAGATACTGAGAAAAGGCTTTTAAATCAATGAAGTGATTATTGCCAATAATAATAAGAGATATTGGCTAATAACTTTCAAATTCAATAATAATTGCAAAACATCTGCACTGATGTGCTAACAATAACTTTTAACTTTTAGTAACTACAAAATACACTCCTCATTAAACAAGAAAATATTATGAAGTTCACGAGCAAGCATTTCCAAAATACTTTCATTTGGAATACGAAGACATCTTTACAAAGGAGATTTAAGACACTTTTTTTTGTCTTAGCAAAAACTAGTCTTGCTTGTTAATACTGTCCTTATCGACCATTACTTCTGGCATACTATGGCTGGCATTTATTTTATCCCAATATAATTTTTTAAATTTTCATTCAAATTCTTTACGCACAAAAGACTTGAAAATTAACGAAAACCTAAGCATGGACAATCATAGATCTCACAGTTTTAAGGAGTCATCCTCCTCTTGATTTCTACTTTTGGTTTTTTAATTCTCGTAGATAACAATTCACTTCTCATAATCCTTCAGATTAATGGAAACATGAATCACTTCAGGTCATCGCACTCAGTAAAAATCCTAGAAAAGTTCATTCAGGAGGTGAAGAGTCAATTAAAGATTACAAGTGCCAATTGCTTGGAGCTCCAGAAATCACAAAGCACTCCAACATAATCAAATTTGAATGTGAGCATTATTTGTTCGAAACTCATCAACTTGAAAGGCAAGAGATATAAGAGAATTATTTAAAAGCTTCTGTTTTAACTTTAGACAAGCAACGGAAAACAAAGTGAATTCTAAGTGAATTCTTGTAAGGATTAACGAATGTCCAACGTTTTCGAATATAAATATTTTCTTGAGTTCCCATTCTTTATCTCGTGAAAGGCACGTGTAGGATTAATGATGTTGAAAATAAAAATTATTATTTCTAACTTAAAAGTTTATAAATAAATGTTTACGTTTATTTTTATATTTTTGTTCAACTTAATTATCCTCGTTTACGGTATATAACAGCATATATTACACAAACAAAATTTTTTTTAACGACTTCTCTATTATAAAACAACCACTAAGCAACTTCTCACGCTAGATTTGTACGAAATAATTTTCGTACACAGCTTAAGAGCCATTCGGCATAGCTATGTGGTCTAGACAACTGCCTGCCATTAGACTTATGTTTATAAGCCTGGGTTTTTACTTTCTTTTCCTGTATTTGATTTCTGCTTTTTACCCTCCAGCTCAGAAGCCATTCCATCATTTTTTCCTGAGGAAGGCTAAGGAAAACCACCTCAGTATCTATTCCCAGGATATTCTATGGATCCTTCTGGAAGTTCAGCAAGATGGGAACTAAGAGATTCACAGGACGCGTACCTCTTTTAACAGAGATTGCACTTAGTTTTGTTTTTACCTGAGCTTAGGTAAAAACAAAAACTCAAATTTCAAAAGAGTTTAGCAGACATGATTTACAATATGTAAATATGTATTTTGCATATTTAATTATTAAATGAAATGATTTTTTGTAAGATTATCAAATACATCATTAATATTTTGAATTTGTTCTCCGCATAACTCAGTTAAGAGGAAAAAGGGTAAATGAAAAATTAGTTTAAAGTAAAAAGGATATTCAACGTGAAACTGTCATGGCAGAGCATACTCAACTTGAGCATTTCTGAAGTTGGATGAAATGTTTCAAGATCATTGGAAGAGAAAGACTCAACCTGGCTGAAATTTAATCCTTCTGTCTCAGGGCAATCGATCTGAAACCTTTTCAGTTTCCAATCAATCGTCACTGGTTTAGCTGTGATTAGGATCTAGATATGCCATTAGATAAAACCAAGCGCAATTACGTAAATTAAATTTTCCAGTAAAAAAAATTGAAAATTAAGTCTCTCTAACTAATTTAACTGACGAGGTTGAAACAGCGCTGTCTGGAAATGCTTGAAATAAAAGTCTTTCGTAATGTTACGGTAAATTCAGCAAACAGAAATAGAAGCAGTAGAAGATAATGGTAGGGAAAGGAGAGATAATTAATAGAATTTGTTAACAAAACTAAACAAAAACACAGATTTTTTTTTCAAAGATGAATAATTTTAGCTTTTCTTTACATTTTTTTTTTCAGTCTGAAGCACTTTTTTGAACTACATTCTTCATGCATAACCTATGATTTCTGATAACCTTTATTTAAACACAACATTTCCTCTCATCATTTATAGATTCATATAAGATGCTGGTTTCTACTTTTAAACTCTAGATTTCAGTTTTAATTGGTACAACCAATGGACAATCAAAATTCCGTTCCTCTGCATTTAACACCCACTGGGATTTCTGCAGAATGGAAAGTATCGGCTGCTAGAACACAATACCTGTTTTTCAGAGGAACCCTGTCATCACTGCATTAACAGTTTTCTGTCTACAGTGACTCATGGGAATGGGAGGATTCGCAGACGTGTTTGTACAAGACAGAAACAAGCTGATGGATGACTGGAAGTCTGAATAGGTTTTTAGGTTCTATTTTGCCAAAACGGTTTGCAATGTCAAAGTAGTTACCTGACTTTCCATCCGAAACTTTCTTTTTAAGAAATAACCAATAAAAAAAATAAATAAACAAAAATTTGTTAAAAAAATGTAAAATTAACTAAATCTGCTTAAGCTAAATCTAATTGAGACTTTTTTTTAATAATTTAAAACTTGAGGTTTTGCAATAAGTAGTAATTCATAAGCTTAAATAAAAAAAGTTTTGGTAAATTGATTATGATTTATCACTCTTTCGGCTATATTTATTAGTTTCGTTAAAATATTAATGTTGCTTTAAAGCATGTTTTACTATTGAAAATTCCTACTATTTTCATTTTTCAACAACGAAAATTTTTTTTTTAATTAATTCAATATCTATGGCGCTATCTATGGGGTCATTTTTTTATCTTTTCTTCGCATATTCTTCTGTATGGTATCTAATATTCCCTATATGTTACAAGCATTGAAATAAAGAAAAGGAACTTAAAAAGGACAAGAAAAATCATGCAATCGAATCTTATAGAATGTGGTTTTCAAAAGATCTACTATTTATAAAACAAACAAAAAACAAAAATCCTAATAAAAATCGTTATAATATTGTCACGCAGACTTGATAATTATCACTTACAATTTCAGCATTTGATGTAAGAGATATTTTACTAAATTTTAAAGAACATCACTTTCAGTGGTAAAACAAACAAGTGAACCTCAAAAAAAAAAAAAAAAAAAAAAAAAGAAAAAAAAAAAACGAAAAAAAAAACAACATCTAACCCGACATGTAAATTATTATACCAAGATCTATTATCTAAGATCTTATGAAAAATTTGTCATTCTTAGAACAGGGAATGAGAGGAGACTTTCGTTCTTTGATATCTCGAAATCATTACAATCTAAATATTTACAATACAATTATTAAAAGTACAATAGCTTTTGGAGCTGAAACATGACATTTAAAAACAGAAGCAAAAGTTACTATAAGCAGAAAAGGATTTTTGGGCGATTGTCTGCAAGGATTTCAAGAAAGTAAAAAAATCAGAAATAATTTAATAAGAGAAAAGATGAAAGAACAAAATTCATTAGTGGATTATAGTATATAAAAAAAACAGCAATTAAAATGATATGGACATGTGAAACGTATGAAGAAAGAATTTTGAAGAAAACTTTCGAATGAGTTTCACCTGGTAAAAAAAAGAGGAAGATCAAAAACATGGATGGAAGAATTGCAAGATTGATGATGATGACTGAAGATAGAGAATGGAAGAAAGCAATTGTTGAATACGGGCACAGGAAGATTCTGTACCATTTGTTAAACCTGAATAATAATAAAATAATAAAATCCTTTAGCAATAGCAAAAAAAATAGTTAAATTATATAACCAACATTTAAAGAAGTTGTAGTTCGGGAAATTAATCAAGAAATTTTCATTTTTCTTTTAAAGGAAAAAAGTTTACAAGTTTGAATTTTAATTTTAATTTTTTCACACAGATTAATTTACACTTCACAAATTAAAAGAATTCGCGTTTCAATTTTGTGGATTTCTAATGCTTTTGTAATTGTTTGATAGAATTTTGCTACTTTCCATTCTAAATATTACTTATTTTACTATGAAACTCCTTTATCTAAAAGAGACTCGCATAAACAGAAGTAAATCCAGGGATGAGACTATTTCCATTAAATTCTGTTCTTTCCGTCTTCGGTCTGCGTCGCAATGTCGGTGCTGATGTTACGGGCCCCTACTTTTTTCTTTTTTTTTTTTTTTTATGAGGTCAGTAAAGATGTGTTCTCAGGCGAAAAGCGGTCGCCGAGTCGTGTTTGAGATAAAAAAAAAAGAGAGAGAGAGAGGGAGAGAGGGACGACGTAAAATCGGTTGGAATCGTGGGCGGAGAGAGAGAGATCAAATGGAAAGAAGCTAGGATACAATATCGGAAGAAGAACCCTGACGATAGCGCAAAAGATTTCTCTAAGACCCGAAAAGGGAAGCCGAGAAAAGGGGCCACACAGAGAATATAACGACTTCGTTTCCGGTCAATTTCTGGGCGCTTGTTATTTGCGATTGCAATAATTCACCAGCGGCGAATCCGACAAAAGTCCCCGGGTCAGATGGAATGGCAGCGAGAAAGTCAATGAAGTTCAGAGCCTTACGTTTGCACAAAAAAAAAATGGGAAATACAAAGAAATAGAAATCAAAAATTCCATTTTCAGTACGGTAACAGTGAGACACTACGAAAGTTATAAGCAACATTCTTCGTAGATACCTTTAGTATATTTCCTGTTTATTATTACTTTCTTTCACATTTTATTTTATTATATTGATTTAAAATCCAAAGCAACCTGAAAGTTCTTTTAAAATAAAATTGATCAAATTTAACAGGTACCGTAGAACCTACAACTTTTTTCTACAACTTTTGTCAAATTTTAAGAATTATATTTAAAAATAAAAACTTATTTCATAACTTACATTTAGCTTTCCAACTAATTTTAAAAGGGTGCTCTGCAAAATAAATTATCAAATTCTTATATTGCTTCGATTAACCAGTTGATATGAATTTATATAAAACTTTGCTTAGATTGTCTTTATTAGTAAATATACTAATAATTGCTTCACTTAACGATAATATAGTTAGGAAATTTAAATCTTAGACAAAACGCAAGGAATCTACCATAGTAGGGCAGCTGAAGTTTCGAAGCTAAATATTTTTTTTTTTTCAAACAATTCAAGAATACAAAAATCATGTGAAAACCGTTGTAAATATTATATACCGAATTATTATGTTGTGAGAATAACTGAAGCCGTAGTAGAAGAATAAAATTAAATTCTTCTTCTTCTTCTACAGGTTTTCCCACTTACCATCTGGGGTCGCTGATGAACAAGTCACCGAACAAGTCTTAATATTCGGTTTTTGCAAGGGTTTTACGGCCGGATGCCCTTCCGTCGCAACCCCATATGTCGCTAACTCAAAGATGCCATAGAAGGCGAAAGAAGAGATAGACGAAGGAACAGGCAACACAGGAACGAAAACAAACATCCATGCCCACGCCGGGATTTGAACCCAGGTTCCGACTCGTCTGCCTCAAGCGAGGTCGCCACCTTGCGAAAAAGACCACACAACGGCAACAATAGAATTGAAATACTGCGTAATTTCGAAATCCAATTGAGATTATCAGTTATATTTATGCAATTCACAAAAGATATTATTTAGTATTTACACAGATTTCAATATTAGCTTTCTACTCGTACAATAGTCATGATCGAAAGAGTAGAGAAATCCAATATAAAACTGCGGAAACAAACTATTTGCCAATAGAACGAGAGCACCGTATTCGGAAATTTCCATTTCAAAATTCCGAAAGGATTTTCTATTGAAAAATACCGACAAACTCAGTTAGATACATTCATATAGTCTTCCATTAATAACGAAGAGATCGTACAATCAATAACTCTTCTCTCTATTTGCACTAGAACTTCCCAAACAAACTTGCGTGAAAGAGGAAATCATGTTTAAGCCTACGGGAATTTATTCATAATCTATACCTAATACTTTACATTCAAGGTTTTAGATCAGCACTGAACGTACGACCACAACATGTCATCAGTTCTGGTTATTGAGTACTGTTTGACAGCTGATAAAATGTTCTGAATTTACATGTTAATCCAAAAGGTAGCTGGAAAACAAGCCGATTTCCAATCTATTAGTGATAAACAAAGTATCGAAGCTGGCGAAGAGTTGATCTCTTCAATAACCAAGAAAGTAATGTTGTAATGGCTCAAAAGTAGTCAAACGTTATGTGTATCCAAAAAAAGTTATAAGAATGTGAGAAAACTAGTAATTCTTTGAACGAAGAAAGCGAAGATATTTAAATGTTAAATATGAAATACTGGTAATAAAAAGTTTATTGACTGAAAAATTTTAGATATGAATTCCCATTTTAGTTTTTTGGAGAGCAGTCCTCTAAATAAAACTTACTAACTCCTTTTACTCAACACAAAACTAGCTTTGGTTAGTCTTAAATTCTTGTTTGTAAAGTCTCAAATGTTGCAGCATATATTTCCCGAACTCAAAGAATTTTTTTTTTTTTATTTTTGGTATTCAGTCACCAGAATTTATTCCAAATGAGATTTTTTTTTATCACGTGAAAGAGCATCAATTTCCAATGTTTTGATACTTAAGCAAGACTAATTTAAGATAAGGTTTATTTTGAAATAGAGTCGAACCTTGATAAGCAAGTATCTCGAGGAGAATGAAACCTAGGGTTCTATTATATAGAGTACATGGAAGATAAAAGTTATGTAAGTAACAGTCCATTTCATTTCCCCATTATCATTGCTTTGTAGACTACTGATAACAGAAACATATAAACAGTGGTATGCATTCGACAGAATGTAATATTCATCATAAATTTACGATTTTCAAGCAAATCTTCGAACCCTCTGGCTACGTTTCCATAAAAGGGGATACAACCCCACATTCTCAGCCGGAAATGAGTGTCCCACTTCGCAACTGGGTTCAGCATCAGCGCTATTGGAAAATAGCTTTGTCTGGCATTTATCATACGTGAAGAAATATTTCGACACATGTGATCGTGTGTAAAGCGGGTTTTCATTTATATGATGGTCTGATAACCTTTTTCCCCTTTCCTCAACCCTATTTTCGTCACGAGGAGAAAAGCATTAATGAGATTCTTGTCAGATTTTTTTTTTTTTTTTACGTTTTTAAGATAGGTTTACAAGACACTAACTAAAATTTAATGAAATTTCAGTATATTTTAGAAAATAATTTCATTTCATTCTTTTATTTATTTATTTTTCAGAATGTTAACATAGCAACTGCTCACCACAATTTACAAAAACAAAAATAAGTAAATACTGTAAATATAGAAATTAAATGATACTGATTTACAAGAAAATGCCCGCCAAGCTTGAGTTTAGAGTTATCAAAACGCAAATTGTGTTACTTTTAGAAACATATATATATATTTTATACCCTTAATATTTTAAGGGTATAAAATATTATATATATATTACATGTAATACAATACGGTAACCCAGTAATTAGCATTCGTATCTATTGCCAGGGAAGGGATACTGTACCTCAGAAACTGCATATTCACAGTGGATAAACAAGACCGAATTTGTGTACAATATATTAATTCTTCTTTGATGTAATGGCTACTCAACTGTGCTACTTGAAAGCAGCCTCAATTAAATAGGACACCGAAAATAAGTTAAAAAAGAACTTAAACTTAAGGAAATCGCTGCTGAATTTAGATTACAGGAAGCACTACTGTTTAGACGTTTTATCAGAAAGGTCTTGTTTGCAACAAAAAAAAAATCCAAATAAAAGAGAAGTGCACTTTATTTTATGAAAATAATGTCAGAAGCTACTGATAAAAGATCAGATTGATAAGAACTTTTGATAAAAGAGTTCACATTGATCGCTTCCATTAAATAACCGAAATACAGCAGGCATAGAAAAACCTGGAGAGTGCAGAAAAGAAAGGAAACGAAAGAGGAAAGGAAAAAACTTTAAAAATCTAAAACCTAACTTTTCCATTAAGATTTGAGAGATTGAATATTTAATCGATTTTTAATTTGTTAAATCTACGATCTTAACAACAGCTATTTGATAAAAGATAGGAGAAAGCAAAGAACTGTACCTTTCTGAGAAATCACTTAAAACACTTGAGCTTTGCAAGGGAAATGGCGCATATAATTCGCTAATGGAATTTTAATTCTGAAGAAAAGTTATTCGACTAAGCAGCACCAAGAGCTTTGGCACCTAAGCATATCAAGTATCTTTGGAAACATACTTAGGTGCACAGTTACCAACGGGGAAAAAATCCTAACTAGAAGAATGTGTTTTCACATCTTGATTTAGGCCTTCTAATTAAATTAAGCTAAGAAATCAAATGAGTTGTGAAGTAAGTGGAAAAACGAATTCAAATTTTCTTACATCGAACTTAAAGATGATGGAAATATTGGTTTCGTGAAATGAAAATGTCGACCTGAAAACGCGTTGTTTATATTAGATGAACTTCACTTGTTTCATTAAAAAACTTTATAAGCTAGTAAGTAAGCTAAAACTGTATGTTAGATTTCGTAATTCAGATGAATTATTCGTAATTCCGCAAACTTACGAAATAATTATTATAAGAACATCTTCATTTGTGAAGTTATTCTGCAATTGTAGAAATTTCAATACTGTATCTCTCTGAATACGTAGCTGCATATTGGAAATTATTACAATAACTAATCATAAACAACATAAACTATATGCTGAGTAAATTGTTCTTTAAACGTTTTAAAGCAAAATTCTGATAGTAGAATATTCGAATTTGGATATTACGGAAAAAAAGTAGTCTGTAAGACAAAAAGAAATAGTAATTTCGAATCTTTCAACTAGCTTTCATTATAAAGGTATAACACCTTTCACATTCTAAGGTAGTTAACAGCAAGATTATATTTCTATTATGAAACTAACTTGCTAACTGAAATTTTTTTCATTTACATTGTAATATAAAAGAAAGTTTTATCATTTGTTTAATTTTAGAATTCTTTTCCATAGAGAAATTACAGGCTATCATATCAATAGTGCTTTCAACTACTCTCAGAATTTAGGCAGATCATTCTATTTCACTGAAGAACCCAAGTTTTCAAAATAAAAAAGTGGATTCCCCTGTTGTTCTTCAGTTCTTTTACTTATAAACATTTTCAACAGTAGAAATGAAAAATGATACCTCATAAGATATCACGTAATCTATTTTCTGCAACACATTTTTCAGAAGTAAACACAACAAAATATTTTATTCTTCCACAACAAAGCATCCTTTCTCCCTTCTTTTTTTTTTAAAGCGAAGAGTGGGTGTGATGTTTCATGCACCCTAAGATTATATGCGAGTCACGAAGGAAAAAAGAAGTTTTTGAAGAAAGCTGGTGACTGCTGTGCGTTGTGTGTTCCATCTCTGAGTATTCTTCAACCGAGCCTAAACATTGGCCAGAGATCCATTACACCAGCCATGTCGTGTTGCATGTTAATAGAAGAATGACTAGAGGGAGGCAGGAAAAAAGAATGACAGTGGCATGGACATCATCCCAGCACGTCCGTTCTTACATCAGTCGAAAGCTTTGTGAAAGTTGGTCTTACCGAGATCTTCAGTGCAACTAAGGTTAAGTGTTCCTGTTGGGAACAATTCTTGCTATTAACAATTCTTGCTATTATTTTTTTTAACTAATTAAGTTACATTACATAAGAATTCAATACTTACTGTTTGTTCTCCATTAATATAATAAGAATGCATCGATTTAATACATAAAGAAAGTAAAAAACGAATTATTTGCATAGTAAATAATACACGTTGTGATATTTTCACAGAGCTAAATATTATTACGAAGGTTTTACTCAAATATAAGTTGCCATTTCTTAATGTACTCCATAGAGATTGTCTCTTAACGTGTTAAATCCACAAATTTACCGTTTGAATTATGTTAGGAATTAAGGTAGATATAAAAGATGGCCCGAAAATAGCAAATTGTTTCGGGACTAATACAAAGTGTGACATTGCATTTTGGATAAATTCGAAACAGCTTTATATAAAGTCTGTAAATTAACTTTTTTCAAGCCAAAATATACTTAAAAATAAAAATCTCAAAAAGAAAACAATATAAAGCCCTGGCGAGTGGGAATCTCATACGTATTACCTAAAAAATTG
>JAFIDM010000003.1:46171949-46189804 GCA_023159025.1 Thereuonema tuberculata
CCCTATCGATCTAAGATCTCTTAGCTGGGAATAGAAAGGCGGAGAAAGATAAGAGAACGGAGGGGGAAAAAAATACATATAAAAAAGAAATAGGGAGAGGGATGGGCGACAATGGTTATAGTTGAAGACAGGGAAAAAAAATAGGAGGAAAAAAAAAAGGCTAAGTACCCGATTCCTTGAGATCGATCACCGCTGAACAAGAGCCTTCCTTGGAACGATCGATAGCTATCGAGGATGTGTGCGCCCCACCACCCCCACTCCCTTCAACTCTCCGCTAGTATGCGGGTGAGATTGAGGATTGGCTCCAGGAAGATAGGGTTATGGAAAGAGAAGACCGAAGTACGTGATACTACTACTATTCTAGAATCGTCTTTAGACGTCGGTGTCCCACAGAGAAAGTACAAAGCTGCCAAAACTCACCACCACTCAATTTGGGATTGGTAATAGCAAATATGGTAAAGTGCCAAGATAACAAAATTTGCTCCCTGTTACTTTCGCGAGTTGGCAAAAGATTCACCTTCATATATTGCTCTTTCTTTTAAATTAAGATTTTTTTTTTTTCAAGTTTTCGTTAAGTTACAAGAAAAAAAATCTAAGATGAAGATACTCAACAACAGTTGAATTTTTGCAAAAAAAAATAGAAGCTATCTGAAATTGTATATTAACTGGGAAGTTATGGTGATAATTAGAATGAGGTTAGATTAGGAATGTATTTTAGTAGCTGAAAGTCCGAGTTTTGCTCGGTAAAATAAAGCGAAAATAAAGTAAGGACACTTTACACAATCACCTGGTTATTGGTTGAAAGGAAAAGGTTTTAAAAATTAATATTAAGTAAAATTATTATTTTATTAGAGATAAAAATAAAATTATTTTATTTATTTTTATTACACATAAAAACGCACAGAACATAATTTACTAAGAATAAAATAAAAGGAAAATAGAGTAACAACACGGTAAAAAAACAAATCAACTAAAATCAGACCAGAACCAGGGTTTCAATTAATGAATCTAAAATATCAAGTTCTTCGTTATAAATAAAATCGAAGGACTTTAGGTTTTGGAGCAACATATATTCATTTTAAAACATGAACTTAATTTTCGTTAGTAAGTTCAAGCTAATACAACAATTCATGTGTATTACTCACGTTACATTAGAGCGTTGGAAAATGATACTAGTTTATAGACTATAATTTAATATTGTTCCTGAAAACCTCTGCACATATGTTAAAGCATTTAAAATAATATCTTGAAAGTTTCACACATGCCTTGTTCGAACAGTTGACGATACAACTCGTTAATGAAGTCGAAAAGTCGAGGTTCAGTGGAAGACCTATTTATATCTTTTTTCGGAATTAGTGGAACTATTAAAGACTATCTCGTAAATTCTTTTGTTTCACATTTCTATTTCTGGTTTTTTATGTTCCGTGGGATCGAATTAAAAGAGCTGTATGTGTATTTTTAAAATAAATTAAAAATGAAATATACAGGGTGTAAAAATATACAGGGTGTATCTGAAATGTGCTGCCAAACTTAAAGGTTGAAGTCAATCATGCAAAAAAATGAATAAACATCATATAAACATGGGTCTGGAAATGCTTTTATTTCCAAGATATGAACGATGCAACAATACAGAGGTGTTGGTCGTACAGTCGCTCAGTTTCACAGAAAAGTGCTCGAAATGTCCTCCACCGGCTGCAATGCACGCAACACAAAGTCGTTCCATCGATTGCCGAACACGGTCGAAGATGCCAGGTGCACGTCGAATTGTGTTGCACCCATCCACTATGCGATCATGCAGTGCATAGGCGTCACTAATGCTTTAAGATAACCCCTTACGAAAAAGATCCAGAGGGTTTCAATCAGGGGAACGAGCAGGCCATACTGTTGGTCCCGCTCTTCCAATCCAACGGTCAGACCTCGAATGGTCTTACCTCTGTATCGTTTCATCGTTCTTATCTTGGAAATAACGCATTTCCAGACCTACGTTTATGTACATTTATTCGTTGTTTTGCATGATTGAATACAATCTTAAAGTTTGGCAGCACATACCAGGTATATCTTGTATTAAAAATTTCTTAAAATATATTAAATTCAATCATTTTAGCGATATATTTTCAGAAATACACTATTCATTTCAAAATACTCAATTAAAGGTGTTCTTCTTTCATTAAACTAAGTTTATATATAAAACGTAATTACTCAATTGTATTTTAGAAAATGTGAAAATCATGTTTCGTAATATTCTCAATTTTCAAGTATATTATACTGATTAGTTATCTTAAAATATTTTGTGCTGAAAGGAATTAATAATGCGAAACCTGTGATTGAGACTAATCTATTCACAATATTCTGATATGCTTCTGTCAAAGATAACTGATATCAATGTAGTTTATTTCTAATTGATATTTAGATCTGTATGATTGATAAGCGAAAATCTACTATCAATAAATATTTTTAACTATATTATTAGTTGATAATGTTCTCAAGTTTTAACTAATCTTTAATTTTAAGAAATTTCTTTTTAAATATTTAAAATGAGATAAATGAATGCATTGACGTGGAACGAGGGAACCCTGGCACCCCCAAAATACATTAGCCTAATTTTTTTTTTTTTATTCGATAATAAGTTGAGGGGATTTTAGCAGCTCCCCTCCCCCCGCTAAATTTTTGAAAACGATCTTTTTTATTATTATTACTTTTGTGGGGGGAAGGGGTTGTTACTAATTTGTTCCCCAACTTGTTTCTCTATCCCTGCGCAATAATATCCTAACTACGCCCCTGAATGAGTGAAAGAATTAATAATTTTTAGTAGTTATTTTCCCAGAAAAATTTTGAAAGAAAAATTTAACTTAAAAGTGGATGGATGTAGGGATAAAAAAAGCCATTTTCTTAAATTAAAATTTCCTAGTATATCTTACTCCACGAGTTTTACTACTGCTAAAATGCTATCACAGTAAAAGTACTATACATTTTTAAGGGCGTATCAAGAACTTCATCTTTTGGTCTTGGACTTCTGTTTTCACAATGTCCTTTTTCATAAAGAATGGCAATCGAACAAAGTGCTAAAAGCAGTCTTACTCAGATTTTGAACGTATCAGACCGTGTATAAACATCAATGGCCAATCTCAATGGCTATTAAACCGTAAATAAAAAAAAAAAGAATAAAAAACATTTGGTGCCAACGAATTCTTTCCTAGACCAAATTTAGACTCTCTTAGTAAGACTCGGTTTGCAATAGTGTGGCATTCTGTCATCAAATGCAAAGTTCTGCCCTTCGACGAACTCGTTACTCCCTTGGCACTGCCAGGTCCATTTGTCGGCCAGAAAATGGCACAATTTGCAACCGGAAACTGCGTCATCATCAGAGACACCACTCGGGCAAAGGAAGGAAATGACGGAACTGCGACAGACAAATGGCTCAAGAGAATAGTTTATTGATTTCTACCTTGAGTAGAGACGAGGTTCACAAATATCTGCAAAGAAAATAAATCACGCTGTTAAAGAAGACAGAATCACCCTATTGTTCGGTAATGCAAACAAATCAACCGCCTCCGTCGAGAAAATAAATCCATTGTGGAACGACCTCCCGCCAGGTCCTTTTCGAGAATCTTCTGCCAAATCAAAAAAATTAAGAGTGATTTTAGGGCATAAACTCAAAGTTTTGTTCAGGGATAATCCAGGAAAAAAAATACTTAGGTTTCTTGGTAACACCGTCAGGAACAAAGTATTCAAAAGAAAGTTTTTGTTTTCTTTAAAGCTCTGCCAAATATTTTTCTCAATACATGATGATCTCAAATCTTTAAAACTTTTTTTCATTATTTTTTTTTTCCTAGAGTGAATGAACTCTTTGAATAATGATATCCAAAGTTTCAGTTGGATTATGTCTTTTAAAGTAGAACAAGATTTCCTTCGAGTTTAAGGCAGTCTCACTTTTTTGGGAAAGATTTCTCTTTTTTTTATTTAATTTCAGTGAAAATAAAAAGAAAAGTAACTATTATTATTCATCTGACAGTAAAAATATTTTACCGATTGGCTATTACTTATTCAACATATAACTGGAAAAAAAAAACTATACTTTTCATAAAATCTTTTTATTATACTTCTAGAAAGCCTTTCTATAACAACACACCTTTAATTTCCACGATATTTCATCCTTCTTTAAGAAGGACTTCTTCAGGTGGTACCAGAGGACAAGAAACTATTCTTCTTCCTCTACATTTCATTAGGATCACAAATAAAAAGTAAAATAAAGCGTTTTCGTATTAATACGATATATTAATAAGAATAGTTTTTTGTCCTCTGGTACCACCTGAAGAAGTCCTTC
This sequence comes from Thereuonema tuberculata, assembly GCA_023159025.1. Taxonomy (NCBI): domain Eukaryota; kingdom Metazoa; phylum Arthropoda; class Chilopoda; order Scutigeromorpha; family Scutigeridae; genus Thereuonema; species Thereuonema tuberculata. The sequence goes on from JAFIDM010000003.1 coordinate 46,176,274, forward strand.
ACAAAGAAGGATGAAATATCGTGGAAATTAAAGAAGTTTTGTTATATTAAGGATTTCTAGAAGTAAATTATTTATAGGATATATTAAAGAATCTTTTTATTATGTTACAGCTGAGATTTTTATTGAAAATGTTTATAGATATTTACAATTCATTATAATATATACAAGTTAGAAGTTTAACGCTAACACTGATATGTGGTTTTTTCACAGCAGTAATGAATTTTCCATATTATTCCTTTTTACTTATTAGTCCTTGTATTCATATTCGTACGATGAATTAGTACGATGACCTAATTCTTTTGTACTTTTTGTTCATCAAAATTATTAATAGCCAGTACACGACAATCTCAAATCTGAAACTGAAAGCTTTATTAATTTACAAAATGTACTCCTTAATTTCGGATGAGGTGCGGGCCGTTTGCCAAATACTTAAAGGCGGACGATCATCGTACCGGCTCTCCACACTTAAATTCCTCTCGTTTGCATATTACCACAGGGGAGGTCTTACATTCTATGCTGACTAACGTCCAAAGAGGATACTTCAAAAGGTCTGCGAGAATATATTTCGAGTACAAAGGCGTACGGGTAAGTTCAAAGTTTAAGAATTAAGTGCTCTGAAGCATAAGTTAATCTAAATTTCAGATAATTACACAAAATAATCAAATAGCTGAGAGTAACACGACAAATCGAAAATTAAATTTCGTTATATTATATCAATTTATTCGTAAATGCCCGTAAAACTTTTCAATTAGAAGGTTTACGATCATAATTGAATTACATTAGCTAAATGAGTAGATAGTCATAAATTTTAACTATGATTTACTGTTGAAATTTCAATTAGCTATATATTATAATTAACTAAATGCCAATGATAACATCTCCAATCGAGATTTAATGCTCATACTTTTTTAAAGGGAGGACTAACATAAATCATTAAGTTTCAAAAGATAATTAATGGCAAAAAATCTCTCATACTTTGTTACAAGTAGATTAGGCCTAGTAAATTTTTTAGCAAGTAACAAATGATGAATTCATTGGATATCTGCCGTACATTAGTTCTTCATTTTATCTATCTTGCAACAATTATTAGTTGAATAAACCTATAGAAGGTTGGTTTATTTAATTCATAATATAACTTGATTACTGTAAGATTAGTTTTTAATAAGCAGACTTGAAGTCAATCATTAAAAGAAAAGAGGAATGTTGTTCAATATTCGTTTATTATAAAATTATAAATTTATTATATATAAGGTACATACAGTTTAACTATGGATCGACATTAAAATTGTGTATGGAATTGGTTTAAATATTTCAGGTTACGTATTTATTTTAACAGAATTCAATTTATCTGTTTTTCTTTGTAAAATAAATCCAAAATATTACCATCGCAATTGATAATTAATAATCTTTAATTAAAATTAGGCCATCTCCCTGTCTCCCCCTGGTAAGTAAAGAGATAATCCAAGAAGAATCGATTCCAAGCGGTTATGGCAAAAAGTGCTATGTTATTCCTTTTCGAATGAGCTCATTATTTGATATCGCGAGAACAAATAGAATAAAAGTAGGATTGGCTATTGGAGGACCAGCAGTAGTCCAATGGTTAGCGTTCTTGACTGCGAGGACGAAGATTCTCGGTTCGAATCCCATGCAAGGCGAAAAAAAAATTAAAAAAAAAAAAAGAAAATTTTATAATCTGACTTTCTCAGCAAGGGAAACTAATAATTAACAACTGAGCCGAACAGACAAAGAAATAAAAGATTTTAGTAATATAGATTACGTTTCGCGGTTCGTTCATTTTGGTAGTTCTCTCAGTACATCTTGATATATTTTCCTTGGCAACCATGATAGAAATTGCATAATAAGGATGTTTATCTGTTATATTTCCACACAATTCCTGTTCTGTTTACAATGCCCTTTCAATATATAATCACATTTATTTTGATCAATAACTGAAATGTTCACAATAATTCATAAATGCTTAGATGAGATCACTGCATCGTTGTTAATATTTTTCTTCTTTATATGTTACTAGACAATCACCAACAATCTACATTGTTACTGAATCACATATAATCGCTCCTCTTCAATTTATATAAAGGTGCCGCAAGGCTATTACTTTCTTCTATGCAGTCCTACAATGCTTAGTTTTTCTTTATATATTTTTAACTTTAAACACCGTTCTCAACAAGCACTGTTAATCTTTTAGCTATCATTTAACAATATATTCTCCCAGACTTTGCTACAAAAGCGCACAATCTGTAAACAATTTCCTGTATCTTTTTGACGCAACGTGTAGTTGTCATTCCATCAGCCAACTTGCTTTCCCAAAATTCATTTATTGTTGTTGAGTGGTCACCACCGCCTTCTCTTAACAATAGCTATTTGTTGTCATTGCAGTCGACATGAATGCAGGTTCATTTAAGCTCCACTAACAGCTGTGCGAACAAAGTCTTCGTCTTTTTCAATTAAGTCTTAAGAGAAAGTCAACGTCGTAGTTAATGTCTCGGCAAGGTAAGTAGTATACAACTGTTGCTTTGAACTAATAAATCATTCTATGCCTTCAAGGCGGCAAAAGAATGTACATATTAAATTTTGGTAATTCGATACAAGAAAAGGCTTAAGAAGTATTTTTCATTTAAATTCAGTGAAATGTACGATTAAAGTCACTAACATAAATCCAGATAAAGCTTTCAAGATATATCATTATATCAATTAATTTGATATATCAAAATTCAACTTCCTATCAAAATTTTATTCTGCACATACAATATCACGAAACAAATATTGTGTTGTGTAATGTTTCATTACCAAAAAAAAAGCTTATCATTAAAGTGCTGTAATTTGCACGAAATTGAAAAAGCAAGCTAGCAATTAGGATGGTAGCAGATTTTTTTTCCCGTAACTATATCAAATTTTTCCATAGCTATCTTACTTCGAAAAGCATGAACATGCAAATATAGTAATTTCGATTTAATTTAAAACTACCTTAATTCAAAATTGTTTTTTATCATAGAAGCTCTTTTTCTCAAGATGTACTTTAATTAACTAACCCAAATTTAAGATGTGATTGAGTAGCTGACTCACTGTGAAGTAAAACCTATTTATATATAAAAAAAAAAGTTGATCTTACAATATTCTTGTATGATTTCTCCTTGAAGCAAAGTATAGAGACAAACCTATTTTAGAAGAAGCAGCTCCGTTCTCATCATCCTCTTCCAGATTTTTTTTTTCTCTAGACATCGATTTCCTTCACCATGGAAAAGGGGGAAAGCACGGGCGGGGGAGTCTTCCACTGCAAGTATCGGTTCGCCAATTATATATTTAATTGGAATCAATACGAGGCAAAAGTGGAGGGAGTCAATTTTTCTTACTATGAAAAGTCCTTCGCTTAAGAATAGAGTTGATGCAATTACGGAAGACGAAGCATTCACTTACCCACTGCAACTCCCACTCGCCAACCCCTCGCCACTCATCAGTCTCTCTCACTACGACAATCCTAATTCCATCTTCTGTGAAAATTCACCTTTGCTAATTCTTAAGGGATCTTCGAAAAAGAAACCAGACACTTTCAATCAGTCTCAATGTCTCTAAATGGCAGTTGAGTAGACTTAACTATAACGGCAACTTAATTCTGAATGAAAATGAGCATTGACACGTCAATCTTCACTTTCTGCTTTTTAAAAGCAGTCATAAAAAGATTGGTTTAAATAGATCTGTTAGCACTTTGCCGCAATGTATTTTAGCTGTTATTATAATGTTGCTGTTATTTTAGACTCAGTCATTCGATTCAACCAATTCTTAAAGTCAATTACTGTTCGTTTAGGCGGCAATGATTCTGTCGAAACATCAACGAGAAAGAATGGTACATAATGATAAGAAGAAAAAAAAAACAGTATTATTAAGTATTTAATTTCAGTTATACAGGAAAAGAAAACATCAGAACTTCTACTTGGATCACGGTTCTACGTTCTAAACTGGTAAATGATTTAAGATCAATTTTGAAATTGTAGGAGAACTAGAACTAAAAATTAGAAAAAGCTGATGTGAAAGCTTAAGCATGGAAATTAATTGAAAAAAACTATAAACAAAATTATTAGATACAAAATCATTTTGCAAAACAATCAATTACCGCTGAAACCTAATTACTACTCCTAATTTTAACGCTTTAGTCCAAAATTGTTTTGATTTTTTTTTTAACAAGTGATATGACACAGAATCTGCTTTAATTACAACTGTACATCTCCCTGTACCCATAAGTTTCTTACATATGATTTCTGCGCAGATTCCCAAAAAGTCTTCAAATCCCTGGCGTAGAACTTTATCAGAAACAGTTTAGACTAAACAGTTTCGGGTGATAATGCCCGAATGGATAAACCACCTCCTTCGATATTTGTGTCGATCGCTTTTCATCAACTCGCTCCATGGTAACAAGCCCTAGATTACACTCGCCATCAGCGGTATTGATCGCTGTTACAACGTTTCAGAAACCTTTCAAAATAATCCCGTTGTTTTCGAAGCCATGCAAAGTAATACCCACAACTTGACGAGGATCAGGTGAAAACAACAGCCGCCGCTTTTCAGAGCTCAGTAATTACGACAAAACATGAAAGGCAACCGCTAGTTGGTTATCTGGGTAACGTAAATTTAGCTGAAGATCTAAGAATAATCATTCCTTCTACACAAACTATCTCAATCGCAGGAGATTTGAGTTTCAACTCGAGTTTAGAAATTCTTTTATTAGAAGCATCTTTTTTTTAATTCTTTAGTATTTCTTGATTGTTATTTCAATTTGATTTGTGAATTTCATTAAATAAAGTTATTTTACTGAAGCGTTTTATATTTCACAGTAGTATATTGTGTTTTAACGACATATTTAGTCTTAAACTTATCGGGCTTCTGGAACAATAGGATTTGTCTACACAGCAAGTGCATTTATATCACATACCCCAATTCTGTTAAGTTTTTATGTTTTTGTAATTCCAGTTCTCTGAACCGTACTAATTCTCTAAATTAAGGTGAATAATTAACTTAAAGAATCTATTTCAGATGCCTTTGAATTATTGTTAGTTGTTGTTATATTTAGTTATAATTATTTAGATTATTACATAACAACGAAATTTTAATTATTACCATTGCTAAGATGATCTAATAGATTTTTTTTTCCTGTTTTTTGTACTTCAATACAAATAAACATTCAGTGTGTGAAACTTCATTTGTTTTTCTTTTTAAGCGTCTTTCTTTCAGAAAAAAAAATTAAAAAAAAATCTAAAGAACTAGCTTCTCTACATCAAAACTATGGGGAACTCCATCATATATTTCCCCTCCTATTTATTTTCCTTACACGATTACTTTTATCATTCCTCTGTTCAATTCGCTAAATCTCTGGCAGCGCTTGCAACTTTTCTTCTCGGATGGTTCCTTTCTTGGCGCTGGTGGATGAATCTTCGCCACTGAATGGCACGAATATTGACCGACCGTATTTAATCTGCGCGGGATCGTGTGTCGATGATTTGTGGAGCTTAGGTTCATTTGTCATGGGAGAGGCGATCAAATCTCCCCATTGTCTCAACGGGACAGCTTGAACCCAGAACGTGAGGGCACTAATTGCCCATTAACCCTCTATGGCCACCAATCCCTATCTTCAGCCTACATGTATATGGTTCCGATAAGACCGTATTAGCCAACAGCCAAAGATAAACGCTCGATTCTTTAGCAATATGCGTTTAGGGTCTCACCTTCTAGTAACCAAAATACAAAATGCTTAGGATTAAGCGGAACAAAAAATGTCGAAATTAAATACAAAGATAAGAGAGTTTAACCTGCACAAATTGAAATATGAAAATAAAAAAAAAAGAAATATTGAGCATGAATATTTTTTTCATTTACGCCTTCAACTATCATGAAAGGGAATCTGGGACAGCTGTTTCGTCCTTATTAGGACATATCAGCCAGTGAATGAGAACTTCAGTACTTCCTTTTCATTATTTTTTCAGTATTTTAAACTCCCACCAAGTGGATCCTTTTGTGCCTAGCATTCAGCTGGCATAAATGCCTTTTGTGCCTAGCATTCAGCTGGCCGAGATTTCCATACTGACTCGTTAGAGAAAAACAAACAATAAGAAAATCATTTGGGGTTCACTCCCGAGAATGGGAGCGAGATGGAGAGCCTTTTATGGCTTCGAGTTGATCGTCAAAAAGCAAATCTGGTTGATGAGTCCTAAGAAGAACTAAATTAGCTGTCCCATATTCCCGTTGACGATAGCTCAATGCATGGAAAGAAAGTTATTTTCTTGTAGTAAAACAGAAAATATGCACAAACATTTTTTTACTGCTTGCTTCATTGCCTTAACATTATTATCGTTATTAAAATCCTTTGAAAGGGCTTTTCCTATAATTTCAGTAAACTGTTTTAGACAAAAGCTTAACTGTTCGTTCGAAAAACCTTAATTTCCCCCTCCCCCAATTTCTGATTCATACCTACAGGTGGGTCTTTCGAAGTCAGATATTTTGAATCTGTTTGATTTTGCCGCAGTACATTCAAAGTCATTATGTACAGTCAACTATGCAATAGATACATCTAAGCTTTCCTTTGATTCAGGAAATTAGCTAAAGATTCTGAGTATTCAGGGTTCTCTAAATTGTCCTGATACAACACGAATCCACAAAATGTTTAAATAAAGTGTTCAAATTATCAAACATACTATTAGAATTTTCGATTTACAATATTTCCTCAAGAATTGCACCAGAGATGGACGCATGTAGGTTGTTAGCAGTCAATAGCTGATGTTGCCCAATTGTTTTATTTACTGTTTTATTGTATGGCATTCATTAGCCAGAAGATCGAGACGATCGTCTGGCTGCCAGGATTGCTAGTTCTTTAGAATAACTCTGGGTGCATAGGGGTGCTAGCTTTTACACCCGCAGACACGAACAAAACACTGAAGTAAGAATTAAACCCTCAAGCCCCGCGCCGGGATTCGAACCCAGATTCCGACATTGTTGCCTCATGGCATAACGGCGCAGCGTCTAGACCACGCTGGAACGGCGATGTTACCCAAATGAGGCCGAGATTGGAAGATAAATACAAGATACACTAACATTAACCCAGAAATTAAAACCCTTGAGCTAATATGAATATTAAACACAGAAATGTAAATATTGAAGATCAAGTGACTTCCCATTATCCTCTGCATATTCAGTCTTTCAAAGAAACTTAATACTTTCAAAACTCACTTTATGAGGATTTTTGTTTGAGGAACAAAAAGTATTCAAAGTCAATGTTCGCTTTCAAATGCATCCTATTTTAAGATTTTCAATACTTTTCCTACTTCTACAAGGCTTGTTTCTTTAAGGAAAAAGATGAATTCAGGTTATTTGTTTTGTGAAGTTAGTAGATTCACAAGAAAGTGAAGTGTGGTAGTTTCAATTCTACACAGCAAAAATATAAGTAAACAACAACTACAGAATTAGGAAAGACCAATGAAGCTTTACTTCTACGTATTGAAAGACATTAGCTAAATATAAACACACTAATCACATCTAACTTTATGGCTTCCATTAATAACACTACACAATAACTATCATTTCTAAAACGATCCTTAGAATAATATTCACAAAATCCAAAATTACATATTTTTGATGCTGGCCAAGATGAATAACCTATTTTGCAATAAGTTTTAATAGTACGATATTTGGAAAACAACTTTCCCTTTAATTTCGTTTTTAACAAAAGGCATTACATCTGAAATTTATCTTCCTAGCAATGAAAAGCTGAAATTAAACTGAAGTAAATTGTTGAATTAAAGTTTGTTAGTTTGTAAATGTGGTATGTTAAGATCATAGTATATGATCAGTAAATAAACATAGTGGGTTTGAGTTTCAATAATTAAATCTGTTTAAATTCAGTAGAGCAAACAATTTTGAATCTATTACAAACAATAAATGAATATATTTATGTTAGTTGGGATGCTAACATAATGAAAATATTCATTAAACAGAAAATCAGAAAATATTCTACTTTGATCTCTTATCAATAAGCTTGAGAAGTCTAACATTTTTTACCTCTCTATTCACTTACGGACAGATTTCCATAAAATTTGGTCCGTTAGCGTATTAGTCACCCGTTTTAACGTACAGAGATAGAGACAAGCAGAAGAAAAATGCCAGAAGTCATTCAGAGAATTGAAAGAATCTTACAATTTGTATCTGAAGAGAATGTCCATGATTTTTTAAATTTTTATTGTAATCTTTCATGTTTTTATTTTTTTAAAAATAAAGGGTTAAAAGGATTAAGAAAAGAAAAACTTAAAAAAAAATTAAAGCAAAATAGATTTTTCTTTCTTTTCTTTCTTTCTGGGATTTCTTCCCATCCTTTACGAAATTAGTGAAAGACTGGTTTTAGCTGTGGTCTTGTGATTCACGGGCCGTCATAAACTGACTTAAGGACTGTCTTAATTAAAAAGAGAAGAGGGTTGGAGAAGAGGTGAATGGATGGACGATATAAAGGAGAAAAAAGACTTTCAAGTTAGAGCCTCGTTATTTTCTCTTTGTTGGTGTAGGCGTTGGATGGGAGTAGGGAGCCTTGTATACGACTCATATATCTGTTGTCTGGTGCACAAACAGACAGGCCATTTCGGTGTTAAGCAGCCTAAGGTCAGGCCCTTTCGTGACCCAGTCGTATCTGGCAAGTGTTTTTATTATCCAGGAAGAGGGAGGGGGAACAAAAAAATAAATGAAGTTTGTGAAGACACTTTTCGCGAGCAAAGAAAAAAAATAAAGAATGCTATCACGTGATACTTAGGTTTTTCTTTTAAATCTCCTGCCACTAATCATTTCCCTTTCTTCTCCAACGTCATAAACTCATTCCTCACGAAAGCAGAAGAAAAGGGTCAGGTGCAGCAGTTTTCCGGGCCATTAATTATATGATTCATTTAGATTAAAAACCAAGACGCTCTTTTTTTTGTCAATTGTATTATCACAAGAAAACGAAAACTCCTACTGAGAAATAAAATTACCTCTAATTCTCGAAAATTAACCCAACTAAGGAACAGATTGAAAAGATAAGAAATGGTTAAAACAAAAATTCTTTATTTAGAAAAAATGAAGTGAGTGTATCAAACACAATAAGTATATACGTAATAAATAAGCAATTATACAAATGAAGAGAAAACTTACAAGTATATTTATAATAACTGTAACAATATCTTTTATATCCTTGTTGTAATTATTTTAGAATTCTAAGAGTATACGTAGTGAGATATGTAGTGCATATGTAGTGGGAGTGAGTACGCACCACTGAAGGATGCTATTCAGCACTGGGAAGAGTGGAGATTAAAATAAATGTATCGGAATTTGCCCTGTAAATAGGCTTCGTACTAAATTTTAAAGTGGAATAGTACAACTTCGTGATCTCAGTTAATTATCAATACAGTAGAAATATCAGTGCAGTTTGCAGTTAATTACAAAACTACACATGCATTAACAGACAAATACTACAATTTACTATTAATTTTATTCTTACATTTTTGAAGCATTAGCAATGAAATAAGGGGATTCTACTACATCTCTCTCGGACCCTGCGTATATATTTCTATGTGTTTATATGCCGAAATAAGGAATTTCACACAATCATTAGCACATTTCTGTGCCAAAAATAAAAGCTGTCATGCACGAACTTTCATAAATAAAATGCAAAATTAACGCGAAAGCAAGTAGATGATCGACATCAAAAGAAAAATAACGATTCTGAAAGAAAATCGTCGGGATCGATAATTGAAAAATATACTAATCCATGGATTTCAGAATTTACAGTACAAATTGTCATTTCCTTTTAACAGATTCTTTTTTACTAATAGTTCTGCAACGAAATCACAGAATATCTATTTTATTTATCTCCGCTTACTCATACTTGTTTAAAACTCTACATATTAACAGCTGTTAGAAATTATTTAATAAAAACAAGTATTTACTTATTACATAATGTAATCTAACAAGTAACATTTAAAAAAAATGGATAGAAGAAATTCTGACATCCTTTAACTGCACATTAAACTACATCATCAGTAAAACTTTTATTGTTTAATTATAGTATTTCTTATTAGTTTCATGGAACCATTACTTAAAATTCAGTAGAGTTGAACATACAACAATAACAGCTTGATAGTTAACAGATTCTACATATTTATGAGAGTGGCACAGGTGCCGCAACTATATCAAACAGCAAACACAAGTTGCATTGATTTTTTGCCTCCTCTAGGCCATTATTCCAGATTTTTTTCCCTAATTTTTTTTTCTTTTCAGAGTCTGATAAAAATGTGCTGCTTAAGACAGTGTTCTCCAAGCTCACTGTAAATTTCCCTGGCGAGAATTTAAAATGGTAATTCAGTTCGGAGAACTTAATCATTACAGAAGAAGTCAAAGTTGGAATTTTTTTTTTTGCCTTTCTCGTATAATAATTCGTGTGCAAACGAGTTCCTCATAACGAACCTATCGGCTGATGATCTAACAACAAAAGAAACTCAAAGTAAGCGTGGGGATAGGGGTGGGAGGGGGTTAAAATAAGGGCAGCGCCACCAAACTTAGTTAAGATGAAAGAGCACGAGCCTAATGAAGTCGTCCTTTGCTTCCGAGATGTTCTTTTATGAGGTATTTTTTTTTTTTTTAGATTCAATTTTGCAGGGGTTGTTGTCTGTCATAGATTATAGCCCCAAGAAACAGCACATTATAATAATGGCACCATCTCGTCAGAATCAGAATACATTTTTCACTGGTTCCGTAAATTAAGTTAACTATTTTACAGCGGATAATGTAGATGCTTTATGTTAACACAAAATATTTCCAATTTGTTCAATGAAAATATTATTTCCAAAACGCTCCATTATGCTTTCAGATTGGAAATATGGAAAGAAGGCAGCTTAAAAAATATTTTTAATTTAAAAAATTGAAGACAATCAATATTGTAGATTTCAAAATGTTTAAAAGCAAAGAAAATATTCAAAAGCAAAAAAAACAACAAAGATACAGTATTACAATGAATATGTCAATAACTAATACTAATATGCCAATTTAAAATTTACCAGTGTAGCCAAATTTGTTTTCGATCTGTCACGTTTTTTATTCAATTCATTAGCAAAAACAGGATTAGAATCGGTTTTTTTCGATGAAATTACATTTCTAGCTTGCGTTAAGAACTGCAAAACATAATTTTCTTTAATTATTAACTGATTTCTTTTGTTTTCTATCGATTAAGAAAAAAAGTCAATTTCTTTTTCTAATGGTTACCAAGGAAACGTTATTTTTGCCAGTACATAATCTAATGAGCTAGGATTCGTGGCACGCATTAATAAGAAGCCATTTTGTATTTATGTATTTTCAAGTAATAAATTTATTATATCCTATGTATTAAGAGTTGGAAGATATGAAAACATCTAAGTTTCATCGTATTTTGTTTTACTATATAATTCAGTGTTCTGTGTGTTTTGTCGATGAGCATGAAAACATGTTGAAACCGATTAAAATAATCTAAGACATTAAATCTTCCTTTTATGTAAGATTAAAAGAAGAAAATTTAATTTTCAACAATATTAACGAAAATATTAATGCTAACGCCAATAAATTTTTATTTATCATAAAACAAAAATACATATCTGATGCAATGAATGTTAAAAAATAGATTTTAATGATGTTCCTATTTTCAATATTTATATTAAGAAATGTTGGACTAATAAAATGAATTACACATACCGTCCAAATAAAAGCCTTAATAATGCTTTGAATAATGGCTTTAATAGGACTGCGTATCAGCAAATTACAAAATAATAAAACTCTGTGAAAATGGAAACTTATATTACCGACAATGTTGTTTGTTTTTAGGCCAAGCGATCCCAGAATAAAGAAAAGATTAATAAACAATCAGGAATTTGCATTTCTATGTAAGTTTATAAGTAGAATTTTCGTAATAATATTGATTTTTCGTTATCCCCAATGAAAAAACATTGTAACTAAATTACAGAAATTTTCAGCAGCATCAAAATATCTACGCAAAATAAGGATTTAAAATACCAAAACAAAACTCCCTAAATATGTTCACAGTATGCAACTACTTAAAGGCATGTGGTAGCCATTGAATATTCAAGGTTAAGGATTTCCGAAAACGTCGTAACTAAAATATATTTTTTGAGTTACAATGTTTATCATTGAGCTTATCGATTTGCAGTTAGAGATATGAAATTAATTAAAAATAGGATATAATTTTAAAATGCATGGTGTATCAAGAATATTTCTTGGAAGCATTTTTCAAAATTCAAATTGGGTATTGAATATCTAATTACGCCAAAAATTCACTCAGTCTTAAGTCATTTTAGTCCATTTTCCATCATTTAGAATCGCCCACATTTCATTAAAGATTTGCTTTCCCGCACGATTCTCTGGATGAATAGAGACGGATTCGATACATGGTGGCAGTGCACGGGGCTTAGGAGTACTACGACGCTTCATTCAAGATGGTAAAGAAATTCAGAACAAGTCATTGCTTTGCGGCACTTCAACTCAAGGACACGCTTTCGTGATGGAACTCGAAATTCCCGGGGCATTTTTAGAGGGGAAAGTACTTTTTAAGAAAATCTCATTACATTTCGAAATAGAGAGACCTTTAGTGAAAAATGATCTTAAAGACATGAAAACAGCAAAGTTCAGCATTAAAAAAAGACTGATACTATGAAAATAAGTATTGATTGTAAATTTTATGCATTTGTATTCAATTTATTTCCTTTAATTTAAAGAGGTATTAAACATATTGCGATGAAATGTCTAATTTTACTACGCCTTTTATTTTATTCAGATCGCGTGTCAACCACAAATTCAGTCTCTACTCTAATTCTGTGCACCTGATGTCTGCAAGGATTGTGGGATGTGATGTGGTTGTGCATTGTAAAATTAAAAATTACCAAGCTGTTACTCACTCACCCTATCTCCCACACATCACAGAAATGATATCAGCAATGTAAGAAGATATACAAACATCTTCATCCCATATTTGTATGTTGGAAAAGAAACTAATGTCTTACTCCATTGTATTATCTCATTGGATTCTCAATTTCTTAAAAGAAACGTTTGAATTTTTCATTTCAATCTGAAGTATTTTTATTGGTATTCTTTTTTTTTTTTTTTAGAAAAGTGCGAAGCTAATCACGTCAATCAATCTGTGTGCTCTCTTGTAATAGCTCGCGAACCGTTGGATTGGTCTTCTTGAAACCTGGCGTTCATATTTAAGAACAGTAGATGTTCTAATTTTTACCTTTTGCTTTATAAGTCCCTGTCGAGAAATTGGCGTGCGAAGTTGAAAAAAAATAAATTTAAGTAAGTATTAGAATATTATATTATTGTACATTGAAGATTAATCAATTTGGTAATCCACTAATTTGCGAGCGCTTTGATTTTATTAATATTAATTGAATTTAGAATATAAATAATGGACATTTAATTAATTGTGTCTGATAATAGAAACATTTTACTGTATTACTTATTAGCTTTG
>JAFIDM010000003.1:46189814-46294500 GCA_023159025.1 Thereuonema tuberculata
CCCGATGACAACTCAGGGTGAGAATCCTTTCCTCTCTTGTTATTTGCTCTTTTCACTTTAAAAGGTTTAATAAGTTAAAATCGACTTTTCCTTACTACGACCTAGAAGCAAAGTAGGTTTTAAGTTTTTTGAGAATTCTTTGTTTTATAAAGTATATTAAGAATTATAAATAACCTTTTAAAGCCAAGTTTCACAATTATCTCTGAGAGTTTTGAGTTATTAGCTATTTTTTGTTTAATTATAAGCTGCGAAATAAAAGGTTATTGCATCGGCTTATTAGATAACACCGATATTAGTTTCACTTTACCAATTAAAAGAAAAGAGGGTAAACTGCTTCCCTACCCCTAGGTTTCTCTCCTTGCTATCTTTCCATTGAAGGTTGTGAGCTCTTAATTTCTGTCGGTATGTCGCTGCCACTCGCCAAAGCCACAATTACACAGTGTTGGCACTAATCAATAGATAGAGGAGGGACTAGGGGCAAGAGAGGTTCGGTGGCATGTGGTGCATGCGGAATCCTTTCGAGCGTCGGCAGCCTCGTTCGTTCGCTCGGAATGGCCAGAAAATGGCGATAGCGGATAACAAGGAAATGGCGGAATGAACAATTCGATTAAATTGCATTTGAAACGATGCAAGAGAAGTCACGCACACATAAATGTAACTAACTCCCCTTCTCCCACCAATGACGAGAAGGAATGCCACTCATTCACTCAACGCAGGAACTCTGTGGGGAGGGGGAACCAACGGGATGAGTCTGAAAGCTTAAATCAATCTCGTTCACGTTGTTTTCAAAGCATATAGTTACTGCGGGAGAAAGTTCAGTTCATAGAAGTCCTTATATTTTGAATCTTAGTAAACAAATACTTTCCTGTATATTTTATACCTTACCAGTACAGATGTAGATAATAAACAATCACCAATGAAACATTATTTCTCTTAATTTTCATAAAATTCTTAAATCTTCATCGTCACTGGCATTATTTCATCTGATACAACTTTTTCATCCTGAAGCACAAACAGAATTGAAGTTCAATTGGCTAATGAAAACAAATGAATGGGGATTCCATCTGATGTGCTAGACATTACGCAACTGTCTGCAAATGCTTTTACTTCATTGTCGAAATAAAGATGAGATTTCATTGTCTATTTCTATTACGTTTACGAAATTCTCCTTAATTCTTGTTCCTCTTATCTTTATTAAAAGGGATCTTTCTTTATTCTATTGTTCTTTCAACTTTCAAGAGCTGTATTGTGATGAGCGTTGAACCTTGAAACCTTCATCGTTTGAAGTGATTTTTCCTACGGTTTTTTTATGGGGAAAGATGGGATAAAGGATCACTTATTTTGAAAAAAAAATTAGGCACGAGGCCCATTAACCCCCAGCAACAAACTATCAAATTTGAAATTACGAATACTTTAAATTCTTAATTTTAAAAATAAATTCTTTCTTATTCAGACCAAAAAAAAAAATTGAAAAACAGGAATTAAACAGATAAGAATCCATATTTGTTTTTGTTTATCTGCTTTTTTTTTTTTAGAAAACCTTTCAAATGCTTAGCAAAAACAAATGAGAATTTCCAGTTGGGTTTCCACAAGTTTTCTCGAAGAATTTTCGAATGATTAAAAGACAGTACGTATAATTCGCAAGCTCTTATATAGAGGACAATGATCAAACTAAGAAAAAGGAAATAAGAAAGCAGCTTCAAACATGACTAAAGATTCAGTCATATTTAGAGGTGCTTTCGTGTTTCCTTTGATAAGAAACTAAAGATTCAGTGCCTGAAAATTACGGGAAAAAATGATTTAGTGATCTCTACTTTCAGCATCACACTTAAAGCATATAAATATCTTTCTTTCTTAAGTGTTAATTTTGTAATTGGAAGTTTTTATATATTCAGTAACTTTTATATACTGCTTCTATAGTATAAGCATTCAATTTTATTTTATCACTTTTTTTTTTAAGTAGACCACTTGACATCTGAGAATTTTAGAATTCAGAAAAGTAATATTAAACATTTAACGGTCTTCTGACTTTAAGCAATAAGTTTAGATAATGTCGAGGAGCCGACCTTCTCTTTAATGAAAGCTTTATCTGCGAATACCTTCGATATTGTGATATCAATGAAAACTTAATGAAAGCCTTCGTTTCTGCACGTGGGCGAACGAGAGTGCTTCCTCCGCACACTCATCTCCCATCCTTCATCTATTCCTGAGGCAGAGCAAATCTTGAACAAGAGAGAGGTCCAACCTCTATTGAGGCCTCGAGGCCCTCCAAATGCCCTCCCCTCCCCGACCGCACTCACAAATGAGATCGCTCCTCGAGCATTCCAAATCTCAGCGGTTGAGCGAAGGCCTCCATTGTCAAGCCAGAACTATTTCTCACTATTACGCTGGTTGGAAACAGCAACAGATGGGCTGTAGACGAAGCAATTTAACAACAAAGTTCAGTCGAGTTCGCGTTTATCGATGCATGAAAACTAAATCAGAAGCATGATTAGATGTTAATGCTGACAATGTTAACGATTAATCAGCAATTACAATGTAATTAAAACAAGTGATAGAAATCACGAAACAACAGTGATCTGGGATGCTTGAAAGATCAAAAATTAAAATGTATGCCGAAGCGGTGTTCAAAGTAGACGCACGAAATACCGTAAAATAATCCAACTTACTTAGAAGTTAAATATTCCAGTAAAAACATGGAATATTAGGAGTACGATACTCTAATTATCCATTTAGATAAAGGGGGGGGGGGGTTAATTGATTATTACAGTTTTATAGTTCAATATAATTGCACTAAAAAAATGTCAAACAAATTTTAAAATTAAAACTATTAATAACAACGAAGTCAATATATAAAATAAAAATATAGATTTTTTTTTTCTGTAGAAGTGTCTCCTTCCCTCCACCGGGTCATACTGTAATTAAAAAAATATTCTTATACATTTAAAAGAAGTAAATTAAGTTTTAGTTCGGAAAATGATAAATAAAGTTAGTAAATGTAAGATAATGCCACGTTATCCTCTAAATATAATAAACATGGAATATATTATCATAATAAAGTGGTAAACAATTTAGGTCAGCTCGTGCTTGGAACAAAAGCTTTTAAGCCTGACGTTAAAAACCGAAGAGAATGTAAGCAATAAAAGGGGTTTATTACGTACGACAGAGAAGTTAAAAAGGAAAAACAAAATTAATTTGCATTTGTGTGAACCTTGCAAATATGGTACTGCTATTTCGAACTTATTAGCCCTTACGAGCGGGAATTAACTAGTGTAATTAATACAAGAATGTGATATACGATGAATACTGGATTGTTAAAGTAACGGTCATATTTTGAATGGCTTTCTATTTTTGTGTTCAGAAAGAGAAAGTCCTTCAAATTACTTTTTAACATTTGGTCTCATTAAAATTATTAAATCTTAATAAAGATCTTAAAGATTTCTACTAAATAAAAATAAATAAATAAAAATGCTAAAAAAAACCCCAACTTTATTTTGAAAAGTCTAATTTCATAGCAAGAACGCTAACACTTAAATGTTATCGTATGTGTGTGTTTTTTGCTTGTCCAATTCTGAAAGTTGTCAAAAAGAAAAAAAAAAAAAAAAAACATAAATCTTCAGCTCAAACTTTTGATATCTTTCGTCATAATTCTATCGCCATCTCTATCTCTTTGGCTGTCAGTCTCAATCAGCGGCCGCCTTTATTCCACAGAGACAAGAATTAAGTTTTCGTCATCTGCAGAAATACGAGTGAGACGCTGCATTGGTAGGCGTCGCCTTCAGTGCCAAGTCATTAGAGTGGAACTTTCGATACATCTCGTTTTGCGAATATTAATGGTTTTCTGAAAAGTAAATGAATGCCAGAGTCTCTGAAGCTTTTAAACCGATATGGAAAAAAAATAATGACTTATCAACGAGCTATCAATATACAGCGATAATTCTTAGAAAGATGATGCAGAACTATCAACAATTTGCCAGCAATTTATTCTAACAACTAACCAAATAAAATAAAAATAAAATGCTAGAATTAGATACATAACCATAATTAGAAGTGTAATCACTCATAGCATGAAATCTGGTAAAAATGAAGATATGACAATAGGAAACAGTAGGATTATTTAGAGTACTTTGCAGAGGGAAGCAAAAGAAACAACAAATTTTCTATTATTACAGCAACGTAGTAAAAAGGCTTCTAGATATTGTATACAATATCAGTTTGCTGTTTGAAAGTAGTTTTAATAATGCTCTACATGCGTCCCTGTCTACATATTGTGCACTGGTATGTGTTTGTTAGGAATTTTTGCAGTTAACATACATATGTAATAACAAGTATTAAAGTGCAACAGTATTCATTTTAACCACTTCTTAAAATAGAAAAACGTTACTTATATTATTATTGCTAAAAGAAGTGATGATAAGGAGCCCAAATTTGAGTGGTCTAGCTTGCAACGTATGTGAATTACAATGATTACTCCATACTTGTAATTTTGTAATTGTGTAATTATATGCATGTAATTTTTACTGACATTCTTTTAAACGTTTTAAAAAATTTACAATACTTACAATTGCAAATAACTAAAAGATTATTAGGAAATTAATTTGCTATAAACAACATAATTTTAAAATAATAAACTGTAAAATTATACAAAATTATGTAAGATGAAAATAAAATGCAACAGTTTCGGCTTCAATAGAAGACCATTATCAAGGTTCAGAGAGGACTACGATAAAGCTTGTCCTTGCACTTTTAGTGTTGCCATTATTTAATCTTGAGTTTTAATCGATTTTCACATTAAATTCTTACATCTTAATTATGCGTTTTCCAGCTAATAATTGTAAAATAAATATCACGTACACTATAATTGTTTTGAAAAGTGTTACGATGTGAAAAGCTTCTGTTGTGTTACAAAAATTAAATAACCAAAATGATTTTAGTGAATGGGAGGCTGCTGCAGAATGCAAATCTGCGGGAATTCTGTTAAGCTCGACGTATCATCGTTGCTTAAGCGATGTCCTCAGAAAGACGACAGGCTGAGCAATGGCAAGCAGCTCTGTCTGAAGGTTTCTAAATTTCCTAATTTAGTCCAAGGGGAGTAACACTAGGGTCCACGTTCAGAAGCCCAGAACGAGGGAGGTCGTGCTCAAATTGGCCGAGGTCTGTTGTTGCGCGAGTCGAATGAGCCATAGATTATACTCGACGACACGTAAAAGTACGGCAATGAATTTTCCTGGTCGGGGAGGCCTTGGTGCAATTGTAAAGCCCCAGATACAATCGGCTCAACCATTTGTATTCCCCAACTTCAGTAGGTTAAAAGAATGCACTGAGGTTTTTATTATTAATCAACCCCAACCGAAAATCTCATTACTTTAATCCAATACTAGTTAAGGTCTCAACAAGCTTTTTCAATAAAAAAATGTTGTTAGTTAATAAAAATAAAAGTAGTTGCTGAGAAAATAACATGAAATATAAAATTAAAAATAAAAATGAAGAAAAGCCTAACCAATTGCATAAAAGCATAATCAGGGTTGATTTAAAGTGTAAAAATCAAGATTTTCTTTTTCAACACTTCTCGTATAGTGAATTTACTCCTTGTTTAGTAATTTATTAATATTTATCAATGGTAAAAATGTATAAAGTTAATACTTATCTATGTAGAGTTCTGAGTAAAGTGTGTTTCTTACCTAAAAAAAATAAAGAACAAAAAAGAAATTAAAAATTGCTTTAAAAGATGTAAGTAAATTTCTAAGTATTTCTTTAGAAAGTTAAATAAAATTAAAATGTTTACCCAATTTAAAAATTACCTAAACTTAAAACTAAATTAAGTTAAGCCACTTTTTTGCATCACGATGGACTACTTCATTGAATACGAAGCATCTATTTGACATGCGCTTTTTTAAGACAGGGGATGAATGAAAATAAATGGAAACCAAATCCGTCTGTATAGCAATTAATATCCCAAACTTTCCCAGTGGAAACCCTGCAGGAAGTTGTATGTGTTCCGTGCAATGTGTGATCGGGCATTGTCATGAAGGAGGATCACACCGTCGTTCAGAAGTCCAAGATGTTTCTTCGTAATGTTGTTGTGCAATTTCTTTAAGGTTTCAATAGGAGACCAGTTATCTAAGTGGATCACCATTTTGAAATGACAGTGCGCACATGCGAGAAAGATCACGCAGTACTGAGAAGTACAACCTTCCATCGGATATTGGAACAATCGTCGGCATTATGACAAACTCAAATTTAATTTTGGGCTGTTGTAAAAATTTATTTCTGATGGGCCCTTCATGTTTTAATATTTGGTAATATTCGATAATAAATGCTAAGTCCTTACTACACAGTAGAATACGCCATTCAAATTAATGGATGTATAAAACCGTCATTTATAAATACAAATATTTTTTTTGTTTTTTAAGAAAACAATATTTCTGATAAAATCAAAAAAGGATAAAAACTTATTATCGATAACAAAGTACAAAATGCATCGTTTTCGAAAAACTTCTACAAAAGGTTATTTCCAGGAAAAGGTTTAGATGTTGGTAATTTGTAACAAGGAATGGAATACTAGAAAGAAATAAAGCGGAGAATTTCAGAGAAATCAAGTGAACACCAATTGGTAATTTAGCAACTTCCAGAAAGGCGATAAAAAAAAAAATATTTGTATGTATGTATATATATATATATATATAAATATATATATATATATATATATATATATATATAAACCATGTTATGAATGCTATTCAATTCCAATGGCTGCAATTAATGAACTAGAAAGCGTTAGATCGTTTAGAATTGAAATGTTCTCCCCTATTTCAATATTAATCATTCCATTTAAGGTAATTAAATATTTCAATCAGAGACAACGAGATATCAATATTCCAATTGTTCTTTGCTTCATTATTTGTTTATTCAACATAAGATGAATATTGCATACATTTGAATGAATATAATTCATCAAATATTTATAGGAGCTAAATATTAATTCCGAGAAATAAATCTGAGACTCTCTCTGAAGAAAATATATCCTTAATTACTTAAATCGAAAATGGAAAACCTAAGGTAAACAATTCCAAGAATCAATCTTTCTCTCAAATACAAGGAAAAACTTCCATCCAATGTTTCAATAAGCCAGACATTCTATTCCTTATTAACGGTGCTGCTTAGCTATCTTCGGATTAAAAACAAGTAACAATATATATATTATTTTTTTGCTTTATTCGAAGATTTCGTTAGAACCTTTCACATTTCCTTTCATTCACTTCCTTCAATCAGGAAATTAAATTCCGTAGTCGCTCTGTGGCAAAGCAACGCGGATGTCAAAACAAATCGTCTTTATATCCAATAACAATTGTTTTTATTAGGTTTAGCTTTGCGTGATTCAGGTAAATAAAAAAAAAAAATGGAAAAAAAGAAGAAAAAAAAAATTTCAGTTTGAAATTTTTAACAGGAAGTGGAAAGTGCTCCGATTCCTAATGAATTTTTCTGATCAATTTTTAAATATTCATCAATGACGGTTCGTCAGTTTTGAAAAGTAGTCCAAAGATCAGTTGTTGGTTAAACTTTCAAAATGAACAGGGGAGGGGGGGGGGGGGCAAAACAATTTTTGCAATGTTCTTAAAATCTTAAAACTTGCTGTAATTTTTACAGAAATCCTGTTGGTCACTTCTTTGTCTTTCGTGCTGACTATTTTATCTTATTCTCAATCGGAGAATATTCTCAAGTTGTCATAAACTTCTACATTAAGTCATGTTCTAAAGCAATTTAAATAAAAAGTTGCGAATGAAACATAAATGCTGATTTTCTGAAAATAATTATTTCTTGAATATTTCTCCTTTTAAGTCGTGAAAATAGCAAAAAAACTAAATTTATATTCAAATATACCATCCGTTAAACTGTGCAATGAACTCTGAAAATAAAATAAAATAAATCAAAGACTTGAGTTGTCTAAACCTGATTCACTTTAATGTTAATAAACCAGTGCAATGGATTCGTTAAAATAGATTAAAATCCTTTGTCTAAGACAATGGAAAGGTTAGTAGAAAGAAGAGTAAAATCTTTCAGATTGTAATACTTTTGTATGGGAATTTTTTGTTCTTCTCGTACTAATTACTCGACAACGAACCTTTTGGAAACGTAAAAGTTAGATCCTCAAATTTGTAAATCAAGTTTCAAGAAGATCCACCCATCTGTTGAAAAGATAGTAGGAGGATACGGAGAGAAGGGAAACAAAGAAATATTGAAGGATTTGATGAGCCTCATTTTTCTATTGGAAATAATCTTCAGTCTATGTATTCAACTACTATAATTTACTATAGTAAACTATTTACTATAATAAAGTATATAGGACTATTTACTACATTTAAATATATTATATAATATCCACAACAAAGTATATAGGAAACAGATGTAAATAACATTAAAGACTCAAATGCTAAGTAAAAAATTTGCTGATTTTTAATAAGATCACTGACATCGCTGTAAAAGCTATTCCAACTCAGAAACTGAAATCAAGAAAATACTAATAAATTCACAAATTAATACATTGCACTCATATAACTAGTTTTACATTGGAAGAACGTTGTAATGTAGTTGTTTTAAAACAAATTGTTCACAAAAGAAAAAAAATCTTAATACAATACTGGACCATCCCACTGTCTCCCTCTGGTAAGTATGAGATAATCCAAGAAGAATCGATTCCAAGCGGTTATGATAAAAAGTGATATTTTATTCCTCATTATTTCATAGCGCGCGAACAAATAGAATAAAAGTAGGATTGGATATTGGGGTAGCAGCAGTAGTTCAATGGTTAGCGTTCCTGACTGCGAGGACGAAGGTTCGAATCTCATGCAAGGCGAAAAAAAAAAAAAAAGAAAATTTAATAATCTGACTTTCTCAGTAAAAGAAACTAATAATTAACAATTGCGCCGGACAGACAGAGAAATAAAAGATTTTAGAAATATAGATTGCTTTGAATTTTGATAGAAGCAAGATTAATTTCGAAAAAAAAATTCCTGATACCATTGACAAAGCAGATGTCCTTACCATAGAAAAAAAAGTAAGAAATGACATTTTACGAGCCCATAAAGAAAAACGAATTGAAAAACTTCACCCATGGATTGTTTTACTATTTTTCATACATGAAATGGCCTTCACTGACATCCAAATTTTTTTGGAAAACAGCAGGATCCTATTTGTTTAAATTGAAAAATACGATTCAAAAACTAAATGCCCTAAGACCGTGAACCATATGACATTTAACAATAAAACTAGAATTGGGTGAACCATGTGTTTCCCCGAAGATAAAGCCCATTTTTTATGCAAATAAAATAAAAAAAAAAACTGCAAGTTTTCACGATTTCACCTGCGAAGTGTAAATTTCTTCCTTCCACCATTGGGATCACTATAAAACTTTTTATTTACAAATCGTCGTTAAATTTTACCGCCGGTATTCAGGCAGAAACGGGCAGTTGGTCTCGTTTTATGAATGGCTCCGGTAACATATTATAAAAACCGTTTAAAAAGCGGGTACAAACAAATGTGACTTCAGAAAGGGATTCAGAATTTCTTTTCTAAAGCTTCCATTCTTCTTTACAAAATTTATTCTTGGCTTTTCTTTCTTACATTACATGAAAATGATATAAAAATATATCGAAGAAGTTGGATACGGTAAGTCTACATTTCCTTTCTAAAAATTACATAGAAATTCTTTAAAAGTATCCTTAAAAATGTACTGATAATGTGAGTACGTAAAAAGTGTTTACTGTAAAAGAAATGTTAATTTGTTAAAAAATGTTAATAGGTTCGCGAATCAAAAAAAGTTGGAAAACGTTGTTGTAAATGACTTATTTTCTTTTTAAAATTAATATTTAGACTTGCTCTGATATCTATCTATCTATACATATTCTACATTTGTATACTATACTCTATATTTGATACATATGATATAGATGATGGGGTGGTTTAGAACAATACCGACATACTTCTCATTGGATATTAAAAACTGAATTCTAAGTAATTCTAAGTAAAGTTTACTTTAGATGAATCCAAATATATATTATATGCATATATAATCCATTCACAAATGGGTAACTGGTTGATGACATTTTAGTTGTGTGTGAAACGTCAAAGATTTTCTTAAATTTCTTTGAATATCTTGGTATTCAAGTCTTGAACTATGACTTAACAATTGCTTAAATTGTAGAATTTAACAGCCTTTAGAAAACACCTTAAAACTAGTTTCAATGCTTATGGGATATTGATAATACATTATTTATGTATCATTTGTGAAAAGTTGACATTTTGATAAAAGGGTTCTTCATCTTGAGCATCACCGTTGTGACTAAACTCCCCATTAGTACGTTGCCCTGCAGAACAGCTAAGTAATGCTGGGAAGCTTACTATTTGAGTTACAGATCTACCTCGAGTTACAATATCCTGTATGCAATAAATAATGTAAAACAATGGCTCTTTAACCTTTACTGCTGCCAGGACGCCTCGGGTTTTCAGATTCTAGTCCGGCGCTCTATCAAAAATTGATCAGCTAACATTTTTAATCTATTGTCACATAACTAAAATTTATCACTTGTTATTTCCTGCAAAATAATAATAAAATGCAAAATTATATCTGATTTATTCATAGTTCTTAAACAATTTCTCACATATTTTAGTTATACTAATTCAATAAAAAGTAATTATTCTTTTTCTATTTTTTATAGGCTTCTATCATTAACTCCAAGATTTCAGATGAATCGGAGGTATTTCTGCATCAATAGAAGAGACCGATTGCCGGTACCCAACCACTGATCTATAGGAATAGAACATTATTGCTACTGTAAAATTTAAAATTCAGTAATTGAAGCTATAAAAACTAAATTATTCTGAAGACTGCAATTAAAAACTTATCTTACTTCAATTATTGTTAATTTCATTAGTAAACGTCATTTTTTAAATAAAAATTCGCTAATTATAGAAAGATAAATAATTAATCTGAAATTGTTTTTAAGGCCAGAATAAGAACAAAGAAATATGTCTCTCTCTTAAGTTGAGGAGAGGATTGAACTGCACCCCAGCGAGTCGGGGGCAAAATGTCCACAGTGGGGGTTAAGAGATGACTAGTCAGCCGAGTCAGACAGACCGGACGGATAGAAATGATTTACTCGAGAACCAACACAAAGAAGACAAGGGAAAGTCTAATAAATGTGGGATTTCTTCTAACTCGAACTGATCTAACGGTGAAAAATAAAACGTGATCCGCGTCTCTGGTAACATTACGTGGAGGGCCTCCCACGGAGCTCCCTCGCATGTCTTTACAGGGTGTGTCTTAGGGTCTTTCAAGGTAATCCCAGTTGGCAGCACGCAGTTGCCTAAAGCCAAATTAGATTTTTTTTGGAGGATTTCTTCTCACTTTCCCATTCTTTTTTTACGACAAAAAGGATCTTCTCTCAAGTTACTCTTATTATTTAAAAAGAAAAGCCATGTCTTATACAAAACATAAATACGAAAGGAAATAATGAAATCCAGAACGTGTTCAGAAAAGAAAATTCTTTAAAAGTGTACTGGAACTGATTTCCACAGTTGATAGAAATGATGGATTGAAACGGCTTCTAAAAACATTAGCCTATGAATTCGTCATTGCTTATTTATCAAGTTACATTTTACGAAATCTTAATAGATCGAATGCGCAAAACTGTTCCGTGAAAATTTAAAAACTACTAATCCAATTTGATTATGGTTTCACCATTCGGTAGGAGATGTTGCAGGGATGGTTTATGGTCACAAAATAGCATCACTTTATACCTTAGGTACTCAAGTACTGAAGAAAAATAAAATTCAAAAACGTCATGGGGATTGCACGATTTAGACCAGGAGTTCTCAACCGGGGTCCACATGGACCCTGGGGGTCCATTTAATATTCTTCGGGGTCCACAGGGATCTCATTGAATCACACTTATTTTAAAATGGTTTATTATGAATTATTTACCAGTGTGTAGAATATGTATTATTTACCACTGTAGAATAATTTATTTGCATTAAATTAGTTTTCATTCAAAATAAATCATTTACTGTTTCGTTGATTATTAATTAATCCCTTTATTTTTTAGCTATGAGGGGGTCTACCAAAAAAAAAAAAAGAAGGGAAAAGGGGTCCATGGGTAAAAAAAGGTTGAGAAACACTGATTTAGACGAAAGTGCTTTTCAGAACCGAAAACGGTAGAATTTCACAGCATCTTTTTATTATTGAGCTTTACAATAACACAAATTATCGCTTATAATGTTTGAATCATTCAAGTAATTTTGATGCGGTTTTCTGAGTTTTGTAGATGGTTAACGACATAAATCATCTCTGTATCCACAGGGATCAGGGATAATAAGATGTTTTTTCTCGCGCCAACGGGTATCTATGACGGAAGTTTTTTTGAAGTTTTATGTTTTTGACGATAGTTTTGAAATATTTGACTATTAAAGTTTTTTCTTTGATAAACGGCGAGTATTAATGATTTCTTAAACGTATTTGGGCGTTGATAATTTTTATCATATCTGCAGAAATATGTTGGATATTTAATGCTACCTATTAAATGTAAAAAGTTCATTTCTTAATCTGTTAATGTGTTAAGCATCAGTGCAACTCAATCAACTTACAGTTGTGGTACACTTGATAATAGAGCATTTTTCATCAGTCTACGAGACGATTCTTTAAGATCAGCAAGTTTAGGCTCACAAGTCGTTCAGTGTAGCAGACCATGACGAGGAAGGATGAAGGAAAAAAAAAAGAAAAGAAAAGAAGAAATACGTGGTGTTCTGCGAAGCAACGAAAAGGGAAGTCCGGTGA
This sequence comes from Thereuonema tuberculata, assembly GCA_023159025.1. Classification (NCBI taxonomy): domain Eukaryota; kingdom Metazoa; phylum Arthropoda; class Chilopoda; order Scutigeromorpha; family Scutigeridae; genus Thereuonema; species Thereuonema tuberculata. The sequence continues at coordinate 46,202,644 of JAFIDM010000003.1, forward strand.
AACGACCGGGCCAATAGGGGTCGCAGCGATAGTGGACTGTGAAAGAAGCGTCCGTCCCAAGCAATCGGAATGCAGTGGTGATGTGAGCATTATTCCTTTGCAGCTGTAGCACGATTCTTCACAGTGTAGTGGATTCAGAGAAAGAACCAAATCCAACTTCCTCCCAAGTGTCTACCTACGTGTTGGGCCTGAATGCATCCTTCTTTGGGAGATCGAAAGACACCTGAATGAGAAACAATATCGAACTGACATTAAATGTGTTGATTTATGAAGACAAGGAAAAGCAAATAGTAATAGACGTGACCCACCTAGTGCAATAGCACTAATAAATTCCATAGGACATATGCTTAGCTTCATATTCCATAGCTGCTTACATAGGCTTTACTTAAAAAAAAAAAAAAAAAAAAAAAAACCTCCATCAAAGAATAGCTACTCCTAGTTGATAGTGTTTAGAAGAACGCGAACAGCTTTGGAATATTAACAGTATCAAGCCATTAATTCAAAATTGAGTGTTCTAAAATAAATAAAAAAATGAACTTGCCCTCTTCAGAACAGATATTTATACATGGATGTTAAAAAGGAATACAATTATTTACATTTATTTATATATATATATATATATATATATATTATATATAAAACTTACAATAACTTTTGAGATACTGGATTGTTTATCTCTTGAAAATTAGTATAAAGACAGCCAGGGGGGTTGTCTTTATACTAATTTTTATCTTTGAAATTTTGGGAATAAGACCTGGTCGAGAAAATAGCACGCGAAGATAAAAATTCTCTCAGAAAAGAATTGGAATCCAAGCAATGGATTCTTATCTTTTCAGATATCACGTTGTCACATTCAGTGAATGATTAATCCATTTTGTTTGGTTTGAAACAATTTTAATACGATTTACGCAACTGAAATACACGAATTTAAGTCATTTTTTCCAGAAAATGGAAAATTTCTACTGTTTGTATTCAGTAGATATAGTTGGAATATCAATGTGGGATTTCCGTTTTTGTTGTTTAGGCCTAAAACTTAAGACTTAAAAATAAAAATAAATAGAAAATAATATTTTTAGGAAAATAGGTTTTACGTTCTTTCAAATTTCTTATTTATGTATATATTCTTTTCGTAAATGGTTCTATTGAATTCTCTATGAAAATTTAACAAATCACATTTACACATACAAAAAGCTTGGAGTAAGTTTCAGTTCTGATTTAATGACTTGATATTCGTTCAGTTTAAAAAAATAAAAATAGAAATTTCAAATCATGAAAGATATATTGAAAATACAAGGTAGGGATAGTGATTAGTAAACCAATCACAGTGCTTCACAACAGCTTCTGAGTCACCTTTACTTTAGAATAGAATGCGCCGGGGTGGTCTAGAAAATGATCGCGCGAGTCTGTTTGCGACCCCATGCTATCTTACCATCCCTATTTGTTAGTAAATATTAAATTATTCAGCTTCTCCAATGAAATAATTTAAATTTAAGTTTTAGTTAAAATTTATTTTAGAAAAAAAAAAAAAAAGGCTAATAATTATTGCTTGCAAAGAAATTTATTTTTTTTATTATTTGTGAGAAAGTTTCATTTTGTGAAAATTTAAATATTCAAATCAATGTCGATGCGTTGCAATAGATGACATGTGATCTTTCGAACATGTTGATTGGTTTGATCAGTCAGTTGAACTGGGGAGCCTAGTTGAGTTGGTTGGCTCTAGTCAAGACAGACGCTCCAAGTTGGAGCGATGTTATGCCTTCACCCTTTGAGTAATGGACAACGCTAACAGCGTTCCGGCAACCGTTAAAGAAGTAGGAAAGATATCCTCTTCTAAATAAGACTATTGGATTCCAACATGGAAAAGAATAACCCGTCAAAAGTAAAGGATTATTTCGTAAGGCACTAAATGCAGGAAAATAGGAATTTAATCCTAGACGTTACAAGTCAGGCGAGTTCATTTTACTCCGATAGCTGAAGTGGAACCAAGCCGGTAAATGGAAAGGCTGACATACTAAATGCATTACAAACTGGAAATTGTAAGTGCTCATAGTTTTTACTATTAAGTAGATAGAAGTTAAATTTAAGAAGAATTTATTATTATAGAACGGTCACTATCGATAAATATCGAAGTAATCGCTAATTGAACTTTAATAGTAAAAAGGATTAAGATTTTCGAAGACAGAGACGGAACTGAAGAACCGCTCACAACTAAAACGTTGCTTCGAAGGAAATAAAATTCCACTCGATTGTAGCTGTAATACTGAAGACTACTATTATAGAGGAAGGAAGATATTCGAAGAAGGACTCGAAGATAATTTCACGAAAGTTAAGGAAGACCCATTCCGTTGGAGAAGGGAATAACGAAATTCAGGAGAGTTGCAGTGGACATTAAGTTGTTACGAAAAGGCGATACTCTCGTTGATTCAGAAGTCATCGAAAAGGAAGAATGCCTTTGCGTATTTAATGCAAGTGAAATCCTTCGACAATATTAATGGTGTTAGTCACACATTGTGAAAAGCCTATACCTCGTAATTAATAGAACTTTTACAGCAGATGTTCATAAGAATTTCGAATAGCTATATATACATAGATACAAGTGAGCTTCTATCAAGATTAAGGTGCGAATTCAACAAGGAGAGACTGTGTGAAGTCAGCTATTGTAAGTTATTTTAAACTATTTAATTTAAGGGAAACAAAGCAGTAACGAGATCAAGCATATGAAAGTGTTTCTTATGAATGAGATTTCATTGAAATAATTAACTGATAAAAGGAAGGCTAGGGTAATTGATTAGTAAATTACTATAGATAAAGTAATAAGTAAAAATATACTTAACTGAATAGATAGGTTAAACTATTACGACATTAGAAAGATTAGTAATTCACATAGGTGGAAAAGCCATACATTTATTGTTAAATTAAATTTATATATTATTATCATTTAGTAGTATGTGAGTGTATTGCCCGAACAGGCTATTAGTAAGAGTATTTATTAAGTTAATAAATTCTAGATACATAATAGATGAGATACTACATGTTATGAATAGAGTTAGATTAACAGTGTGTATAGGAATTACTTTTGATTTAGAAGTAAGTTATAGTCATGTTAAAGGATAATTGCTAATGAGACTGTTATCTATATTGTACTCAGAAGTTGATTGTTAACTGATGTGTGAGTATTGTATTAATGCTAAAGTATTAATTCTGATTTTGCTTTGTAGGAAAGTAGAACTCACATTCATGTTATTATTAATCACATTGGAGAATTTTGTATATAATACTATATGTTTCAGTTATTAAATTTTTTTTTAAAATTTTATATCAAACTAGCTATACTCATTTTTTGCGCTCTGGAACCCAAGTATGCGTTCTGTGTAACTACCGTATCACTATTCCTATGGAATAATCGTCATTCTTAACTCAAACCTTGTTAATACACTGAATTCCTAATATAATGATTAAAAAAAAAAATAAGAAAAAATTGCCCATGAGGGGATCGAACCCATGACCTTCGCGTTATTAGCACGACGCTCTAACCAACTGAGCTAACAGGTCATCTACAACTGAGCTAACAGAAGCCGTTGCGAAGCATTGTGGGATGTGTGTCCACAGACAGACAAACCGGGGATATAAGGTATCTTTCAGAAGCCTAAAAAAACAAAATAAAAAAAGCATTTCAAGTTTTTCAAAATGTTTCCAGATTTTCTTAATTGAGAAAACGTTGCATTTTAACAAAAAGACTGTTTATTCATCGTTTTATTAATAACTTCCTGTAATTTCCAACCTCATCTGAGAACATTTTCCTTTAATTGAAAATTTTTTACTTGATTATTCCTTTAAGACCCAATTAATAACTCATTTATATGTTCCTTAACATAAAAGATTCCAACTATGGAATACTCACTTAAAGGTTATTTATGGTATAGTTTAGTGTTGCGAGTTATAGTATTTATACATAGTTTCGATATTATTTCTGCTATCAAGGAATTTAAGAGGATCTAGTTATTTAGCTCAACAAATCTAAACAAATCGTACAAACAAATAGTATTAGGAAATTTTATTAAAAGCACGGGCCTCTACCTAGAACCATTCGCCTTAGAGACTGAGCGCCATATTATGAAAACATTAATCAAATCTAATGATGCTCAATACTTTTTTTATGAGGTTTCCTACTGACAAAATCCCTAGAGAAAGCACCGATTCTTCGTCGATGGTGCAAGACCAATAACATGTTACGACCCTCAGTGGTAGAGATTTCCAGCACGATTACGCCCAAAAGCTTTGGAAAAGATACAGGGAACTGACCTAAGCACTAAACTCTTGCAGGTTTTTTTTTGTTAGTGTTATAACCCGACAAAATTTCTTTACTTAAAGTCAAAACATAATAAATTTGCAAGTTATTTCGATTTTGAAAGCCATCTTAAATTTAGTTTTTATCATTTTATTATTTTTTTTTTATTATTTTAAAATGCCAGGAAACTTATATTAGTTTCTTCAGACTTTGTCGTTGTTAATTCAGAATCACCGGCGAGAACAATAACATTAAATTGTCTTATCAGAAAGAATGGAACCGTCGTAAAGAACTGAACAGAGGGAAAAAATAAGAAAAACCCGTAATTTTTCTTATATTAACAAATAGTGATGACTCCATTTTTATTGAAACTTCTAATTTGACATAAAAATATTAACAGGAAAAAAAAATTAATAATTCGACTTAGAAATTTTCGTTTTAACTGTATCTTATAACGATATCAATTATAACGAGATTTCAGTTTTATTTTTATCTTTTTACATTCATTAGGTTTCGCACTAAAAACAGATTTGTTAATTCTGATTCAGGTTTAAAAAGGTAAAAAAAAAAAAAAACAAACCCGTGACGGGAATGGAGAAGATGCGTAACACGTAAACTACCTCTTGAGATAGAAGCTAAGCACTCCCCCTGCTACTACACCCACGACAGTCGAAATCAGATTAGACCGACTCGATAAATTAGTCGAAATGAAACTCGACTCGTAAAGGAAAAAGAGGAGAGGGGGGGGGGATCGAGGGGTGGGGGATGAAGAGTCTTAAGACTTGTTTTCGAAAATGCAGCTTTCTTTCGGTTTGAAAACCCTAAGAAAAGTGGGGATTCAAAAGAAACTAGAGTAAATGGATGGAGGAGGTGAGACGACTTCTCCTTGTCTTAAAAGACAAAGACATTAATAAAGAAATTCGTCTTCGATTCCATTCCAGATCCTTCTTTCCTTGTAAAAAACTATCAGTCTTTCTCTTCCAATTTGCTGAAGTTCATGATACACGCATTTCATTTATCAACTCTTTCTTTCGGTTTGCCTTGTTTTTCAATGAAAAATACATATTTTAGAAATAATGACGTCAGAGGCTAACATTTGTAGTTTTAGCGAGGGAATCACATTATTACGATGTAATGAGGAGATTCAGTAGAAAATAACTATCTGTTTCCTAGAAAGATAGTAAGATTTATTTATTACATAAGCTTATTTATTTACTTATTTTTAAATTTAAATAAAGTGAATGCGTCTGTGTAAACGCTACAAATAAAGAGCAAAGTCGAATAATATTGCGTTATAGTAGAAAAACCCAAATTTAAAATTGACATCAGATGCTAATGATGAAAAAATTAATGTTTTTTAAGTAGAGTTTTAAAGAACATTAAAATTTTCTGTCCGCTTTATATAAACAGGGTGATTTAAAATTTCCTGTACAAAGTTTAAAGGTAGGTCAGCATACAAAAACAAACCGTATTCATAGTAGAACGTACGTCCGCAAACGCTACCGGAATGTGCTAGAAGCTACAATAATGTTCAGAAATGAAAGACAAGAAAAGTAAGGTAGACAACATGTTTATTAGTCCTTTGTTAACCATACGGCAGTACGCTGTACACTGGCAGGTTCACAGTAGGTGCTCAAAGTTCCTTTCACCAACGTCTCACAAAGATAACATGCTCGAAGTGCCCTCAACCAGTAGTTCGAAGTGTTCTCAACCAGTAGTTCGAAGTGTTCTCAACCAGTAGTTCGAAGTGTCCTCAACCAGTAGTAGCACATAACATGACGATAATATATATAAATAAAACTAATAAAAACAAATTTGTGATTTTTTTTTTTAACTTTATCATTGACCAGGTCGTCCATTGATATAGGGGTGGACCACGGGTTGGAGGGTAGTAGGGTTTTTTTTCTCTGGGTATTTCTTCCCAGGGTGAACCCAGCTCTTTATAAAATGCGAAGCAGTTTCTTTTCCGAAGTTAAAAGCCGGATTGAAAGGGTCGAGCTAATTATTCGATCCGAACTTCATGTCGACAACCGCGAATCGCTGGGGTCTACACTGCTGTTATTTTGCCAAATTTAACTTTAATATACTTATCGCGTAATGAAATGAAGTAACAGAAGAAATTAAGTTTCCTCAAAAAGAAGTATAGAATATCTAAAATAACTTTACTGAAATAATCCATTTAAAAATTTCGTGGGTTTTCGTTTTTTTCAGAAGCCTTTATAAAGTGGAAAACATTTGCAGAAGGAAAAAAAAGGAGGGGGCCCTTTTTAACTAAATCATCGATTGTACCATTTAGAATACCTTTTTGCCTTAAGCTAATGTAGCTTTTACATGAAAGATAAACGCAGTTAGGTAATTTTCGTCAAGGCAATCCGCACCATGTCGCACTTAGGTGTAATTGCAACGAATGCTTAAACAAAGCGAAGGCGTTATTTACGCGACGCAAACGGCTAAGTGCTGAGGGACGCGCTGCTTTATGGCTACCTATGAACGGTCATATTAGCCGCCATAATGATACCCAGGAGCTCCTTGTTCGCTTTCTCTCTCCACACCGTGACTCTCTTCTATCCATGCACGAGTAATCCAGACGGGAGTCAAAACCTCAACGAAATACCAGAGTAAAAAGCTTATTGATCGCCAGGGTTGGAAATGAAAGGAAGCTGGAAGACGCTGGATCAGGAAAAGGTCAGAATAGAAACAAAGAAAACGAACTTGGAAACTACTTTCGTAAATATACTTTAAAACGCATTTTACCGTCGCATGCAATTTGTGAAAAACATTACCAGGTGGCGTGCAATGGCAGTGTTACTTACATTAAATTCATTAAATTAAGCTCCTTTTTCCCCTTTTTAGTTTTATAATTAAGTTTATCAACAATAGCCAGAGAATGTGCAGTGAACACCAGTAAAGTCCAGTCTCATTAAGCTGATTTACTTGGAGGTTTTTTTCCGATTCTTTTCTTGAAAGTAAATAAAGTTAAAGGGATAACTTACTTAAAGACAATACTTAAATACAAAAAACCCATACTTATCATCTTAATTTCAACTATAAAATATAAAAGTGCGTAAAATTTTTTATTCTATCTACAGTTGTGTTAAAGCAGTATACGTGGCTCTCCGATTTTTGTCACCCTATTTAATTTTGAGAAATGAAACTGAAACGGCAAAAAGTCTCCTTATATAAATAGGCACATCAAGTTTCAAGAAGATTCGTCGAAATTTATTATTTCCGAAGCGACATTATTTTCCTCAGAAAGAGAAAAAGAAAAGCAAACACACAGACGCGACGATCTAAAGATCCTATCTTTTCCTTCAGCAACAGACTGAAAATTAAGGAAAAGTAGACGCCGATAAAAAAGTAAAAAAAAACTTAAAAGCAGACTTCAGTGATTTATGAAATCGAAGGATTTATTCTTAGCTAAATTATTCCCAACGAACGCAAATAAGGGAAGTGGTGAATATGATATAAAGTCATTCTGTCTGATCTCCTCCGTCCGAAGGATCGCATAATTCCACTTGAATTCCAGGCTTTTCAGGCCAATGCATGATACCGGAAAACGCGTATTACTGAAGAATCGATAAAGCAATTCAGATGTGTTGAATCTGTAAAATCGTATTCTACTTCTGTTTCCCTTATTAAATGAAAGTTATTTATTTTATAATTATGTTATAAAGATTTGATTATTTTCGTTTTATCTACAAATAGCCACCGTTAGACACATATATATATAATTAAAGCAAATATGTAACGTTTACTTTTACTTTTAAAAAATAGGTACTCTTCTTTCTAAATTCTAGCAGTAGTCAGGTTTAATCTAACTTTTCAGGCGTGTATAAGAACGTATTCGTGTTTCTTTGCGTTACATTTTATTCTGTAATAGTATTCTGTATGTATTCTGTAAGTGTTTACATACATAGTTTACATTTTTATCATATTACAATCAAGGAATATTTCATTCTCTCTATGATGACTGCACAAGAAGAAATGCTTTCCGAAGCATTCTTCTAAATCCCTTAGTCAGTGGATCGGTCCAGATTAACAGGGATTTTTTTTATAATCAAAAGGCTTAACGAATTTTTAAGCTTTTTCTTTTTTTATTGTGTTACAACTGCTAAGTCTCAGTTAATGAGATAACGATTACAGAATTAAGAAACATCTCTCGGAAGCCCGAGAGAAAAAGTCTGGGATTTAAATAATAATAAACAGCTATCACAAATCTTTATTAAAACTCCAAAACACTGCACCACAGACCAATATTTCGTCTTATTTTTCAAAGACTTCCTCAAGGTTTTTTTGGTAACTTAATAAACAAATAAATAAATAAAAAATAAATATCAAAATGGAAAGAGAAATAACCTTCTCAAACCTTTTCAAATCAATAAATAAATTCTATGCCAATAAGTAAACCAAATAATACTATTGTCATATAACAATAAAACATTTCAAAATATTTTGGAAACAATCAAAAGATTTGAAACTTATTATTAAATTAAATGCTACTAATATTAAATGCTATTAATTTACTGTTATTTAAAACAATACTAATTAAATTTTAAAATTTTACTTAATCTTTTGTTTTTTATCAAAGATTCTCTGAAAATGCTTAAAGACATGTTATTCACTTTCTGTGATTTATCCCTGTTAAAACATATGCAGCAATTTATTAAACAGGATTCTAATGCATATCTTTTATACTCATCCTGAATTTTGTAAATGATATTCACTAAAGGATCTGGGTTGTGACCATATCGAAAACAGTGGTCTGCCCATTCAGATATTTTCTCATGTTTATTACGGAATGCCAAAACTTTTGGAAGTAAATGTAAATTATAATTATCTGTGCTTGTTGATTACGAATCTTCACTATCACAAACGAGATAAAACTAGTTTCGCCAGCGGATCAGAGTCTCACACAAATGTGGTCGGTCATGCAGTAACTTTCCTTAATTCCTCTTTGTATCTAGGAAAGACGCCGATAAGGGCACCTGCTTTGGTATCGGTTCTCCCCAACATAGCATTCTTAATCAATCGATGTCTCTCTTCGTATGTTCCTCGAATCAGCTCAGTGCGTCGATGGAAGAGGAATTGCCAGATGGATTCTAGCGGGATAGGAAGGCCAACGTTTTATGACCTCACGTTCCGCTTAAGTCCCTCCATCAACCCCTGACTGCACCGAGTCAATGCGAAAAGTCAAAGTTCATGAGTGGCTGACGAGAAGGAGGACAGCAGGCGCCGTTCTATAACACACATAAAATAGCCCGCCGTTAACAGCAAAACTTTGTATGAAATTCGACAGTACAGGGAGAGCGGGAAGGGAAAAAAAATCGATCTGTTAGAATTGCCTTCGGAAAATCTATGAAAAGTCCACGGCGATGCTGTTCTCAATCGCTTATCAAACCTCCAAAATTTCCAAGAAATTTAAAATTTATTAATCTGTATTTATCATTTGAGACCTCTACAAACTTAAAAGCAGAAGATCAAGCCCGATCCGTCCAATAAACTACTAGTAGTAATCCTAGTGCTGTTACAAGGAACTATCCAAATTCGGTGGTTTTTACGTTTCCTTAAATTTCCATATTATTGTAATAAATATTGTCGTCCGGAAACTAACTCTACCGACAGTGTTTTCTATAAGCTTCCATTGAATCATTTGTTAAAAGTAAAAACTATGAATTTCAAAAATTTCAAAAAACAAATACCGCATGGAAAAAAAAAAAAAAATGTGAAAAAAAAATCCTTTAAAAATAGTAATTCTGCAGTTTTAATTGATCAAAAATCAACTTACGGTCATTTTTTACGTGAACTAAAAAATCAATAATCCCTATTACTTATCGGAAGCTGCTTTAACAAAAAAAATTAAATTGTAGTACAAATTCTTGCTACTTTGATTTTTAAACAGTCATTTCGAATTTCCAAGTATATTGTATATTGTCCTCATTTCACTGAGCTAGGTACGCTGGACGGATTGAACTGATGAGAGGCCAATAAGCCTCGAAGCAGTACTGTCTTCGATTTCCAGCACAAATATCAAAAAATAGCTCAGTGAATTTGTGTTTTGTTTAGTTATGTGCGTTCTTTGTTTTATTTTACTGTAAAAATGTACTAACGCACGTTAAAGCTCTTGTCTAATTACCCTCTTCTTTTCTAAATGTCAAGAAAATGTCATCAGGTCAGTAGATGTTGAATATTAATAAGCCTACTTGCTAGAGTATATAGATATTCTATCATAACTTTCCTTATACTTTTCAAATTCATCTCCATTAATATTCCAAATCAAAGCAAAAAAAAAAAAAAATCGATAAATACTTTCGGCAAAATGTAAACAGACCACAGGCTTTTCTTTTCCTTTGGGAAAACTCAGAGGATCATAAATTATTCAAAAAATGCTTTGTCGAGTTGAAAATAACCTCCAGCACAGAATAAAATTTTACTGACGAGAAGTAATTATTAATATTAGTTTCGTAATACTTAGCTTAATAATTCCTTTAATGCTTTCAAATTTCGAGGACCCTTCTTTCAATAATATTCTTAGAAATTGTAACCACAATTAATATCAAAGACCACCTTCAGCCATTACAGTGATCTTAAATAATAAATGAAAAGTTCTAAAAGTACTTACGCTGGCAAACTGAAGGGAAATGTGAACTTTTTGTATACATGGTGTGACAACTTTTAAAATTTGTTTTCGAGAGGAATAATCTAAGAATTACTTACAAATTAAAAGCAATTAAAAAAAAAAAGCATTTAACAGTAGACTTTAATCGCCAAGTTCCTTTTCAAGTTACACCATTTCTACAAATTCAGAGTGTACAAGCTGGATTATTAAAAAAAATCATTACCATTTTTTTATTTAATTCAATAATAAAACACTTCTTTTTTGACTTCTTTCTCACAAAAACTAAAAACGTTCTTTTTAAAAGTTTTTGGAGAGATGAATAGTGATATAGTAAGGTATAGTAGTAGGGTATATGCATTTCAATCTTGTAAAAGTTCTCGAAATGCGTATATCCTCTCAAATGGGCGATCTACATGAAGCACTATCAGAATGAAATGAATGCTGGACAATATGGAATACATAATACTGGATCAATATGAAATAAATAATAGAAAAATAATAATAAAATAGTAATAATAATAATAAATTTATTTTCTAAATAATAGAAAATGCACAAACAAATTTGTATGAAACACGCAAGGCAAGCAATTAAAATGTTTTAGTTCAGTGTTGCTAAATATCTGCAAGATTACTTCACTGTTATTTAATAGGTTTCATTATTGTAGTTTACCTTTACGATCTTTACAGCTAAAGTAGCAATTAACTATAGATTTTTTTATCCTAATTACACCTATAATTGACAACTGAAATTACTCCTGCTTATTGACAGGCATAAAAAAGATAAAATAATGAAAGAATACGATGATGAATTTGAACTCATTAAATATGTTTCTTCTTGCAGAATAACTTTTTCCGCAGTCTTAATTTTAATTAACAATAGAAATCAATCCTCTCTCTTCTTCAATTTAATGAAAGACAGGAGAAAAGAATCTAATCCATGCCATTTAAGATCCACTTCTGAAATAATTGGCTTTATAAAACTTTATAAAAAAAAAAAACTCACTTCCCAAAACTCTGTCGTCAATTAGTTTAAAGGATCAGAGTAATGAAGCTGAAATCTATATTGCAATGCCAATTTAAGCACAACATGCGTCTTAAATGCACTGAAATTAATAATTTAGTGTACGGAGTTTGCAGTTATGCATTGTTCTGCAAAAGCATTTCGTTGAAACAAGATTTACCTTCTGTATTTAACATCTGCAGTATCGGTAGCATAATTAATACTGCACTATTCAGCTACATTAGATAACTTTAATGACTGAAAACAAGTTATCAATGCACACGTATGTATAGCCTTGTTTATTACCTTGCAATAATGTTTAATAAATTTATTGACTAAATAAATTGTAGTTGGCTAAATAACTACAATTCTGTTACCCTTACTTCGTCCTTAAAAAAACTTTTCCATGTTACAAAAATTCTGGGTGAGCCTTTACAAAATAAAATGTTTCGTTGTTGAAAGGACATGTCGCGATATAGGTAGGTCTCAAAAGTCGTACCTTTGTCATACCATTATCAGAAATCTACCATTATCAAAATGATAAAACGGAAGATATTTTTTGGAGTTAGAAACAAATTTTAAAATCAATAGTGCAAACCATTATCGCAGCCATTGAATAATACCGCAGAATATTTTTGGCAAATGGCATGCTTTTGCACATCGCAAATGGAGAAAGCAAACGAAAAACACTAAGTACGTTTGCACGCCCGTAGTTTAAACAGGTTTTCATTGTAGTTTTAATATCACTAATGAAAACGCGTAGGAGAAGTTCTATACTGTAATATCTTTAAAAGTAAAAATTCTGCATTGTTATTTGAAAATCAAATATGAGTAGAACTGCATTTCAATGTATTTAAAAATGTACTCTAAAGCTATTGAGTCTGAATACAAAATTACAAGTAAGTTGATCAGGAATATATATATATCTTGCTTTTTTCGTATTTACTCTTGTCTTGATGACCTTGGCATAGAGTAATTTCATTTCTTGCTTCATAAAACTTTTACTACGTCGAAACTATTAACCTTTGGGTGACTCTTTAAACAATATTCATTAAATAAACAAAAGCTTTTAAAGAACTTATTAACTCCGTTTTATTATTTTTACGATTTCCAAGTATTAATAGCTTACTAAAGTTTTAATTAAAACCCAAAATAGGGCTTTGTTCCTTGTGACTTAAAACAAAGCTGAAATTTACGGAATACAGTTGAAATTAACATACATAAATTACAAATGTCTGATCTCTTACAAATTCAAAGTCGTTAGGGTTAATTTATGTGGGGATAAAGTTATTTGTTAGTGCAAATAACTGAAAACACATCAGCAAACTATCGTTTTTATTACCGAAATAAAATAACCTGATAAAGATCAGACAGATGGGATATTTTCACAAGGCGACTGTGATAATTATTTTGGAGGAAAGCAGCATTACTTTGTAAAATCAACAAAGTGCAGCTTAATACAGTATAATTTTCAATGAATATTACACTGCTATTAATTCAAGTCCATTGCTTTCATAACGAGATTACAAATAACTGAAAAGGAAGCGCTTAATGTTAATACTTTGGCAATTGTTCTTTACAAATGTATAAAATGCACCAACAACAATATGGATGTAAAATACACTCACAATCTTTACATCTCTGGAGAGTTGTAATTTATGGAAGCTCTCATCAAAGTTACTCATTTTACAATGGTTCCACATTCGATGAAAATGCTTGTAATTTATTTACAATGGTTGCTTATTTTTGTTTTATAAAAGAAAATTTATTAAAGTCACTAATATCAATACAGCAAACTTCGGTGGATGGTTTACTAATTTTCTTTTCTAATTTCCTCTGATATGGATCCCATTCTGTTGTATTGATGATACTATTTGACATCCATCTATGCTACTGCTCTACTAATTTAACCTTCTCACTCCGCTCTCGTTGATCCAAGTCGAAATATTAAGGAAATTAGAATCAGAAAGAAATTAGAAATTTTGAAAAACTGCAGTCTTTAATTCATATACTATAATACAGTAATGGATTTACAGAGAAGAGAATGAGGTGTGGGAATTTTTATTGAAAATAAAAATACTTCCCCAAATGTAAATGCAAGAAAACTTCAAAATTTACCCGAAGCTGTTTCAAATCTTGACTTATCTAGACACAGAGCAAAATAATTATCGTTACGTAAAGTTCACTAATAACTTAATACTGCTTAATTAATAGTAATTTGCAGCTGAAAGATGATGCTACTATTTGTCGTGAAAATGTAAAAAAAAAAAAAAAATTGCTTTTATTTTTCTTAAGACTCAATTCTTAGTATGGGTATTGCTTCATGTATTTGGTGTCGATATTCACATTCCTTAGTCTTACTGGGTTTGCCAACAACTTCTCGTTCGATTGCTTTCATCGATTTCTGATTTTCAATCCTGTTCTCTCGAGATTTTGAAATTCGATTTGTGGGGCCTTCCACTAACGTAAATACAAATTCTTTCTCTATGTGGGTTTTTCCCTGTGATTTGCAGGGTTAGTTTACGGGAATTCCAGGAATGGTCGTCAGTAATAGAATTACGACAGAAACAGGTTAACGCTTTCGAGATTGGAAGTAGAAAAGCTAATTCTATAAATGTCTTCTAAAAACGTATATGGCTTAAATTAAAAAACTCAAAACTTTTAAATATCGAAATAATCCCTTAATTTTCGAAATAAATCTTTAAGAACTCCTGACAGCGGTGGCATTTTACTTAACTTCTGATACCTAAACATTAATCTTGAATATTTATTCTTTAATATTGTGAAGTAGCTGTTCAGTATTTTTTTAATACGAATTAAAATATTCACAAAAGTTACCTACATCAAAATTCTAGCTAATCTATAAAGTTATCAAATAAAATCAATTCAATAGACTTAAAAATAAAAAATTAATGAATAAAACAATTACAAAAACTGCATCTCTTCAACAGCAATTAAAAGGAAAACTATTTTGTCTACAACAGTTTTGTCATTCTTCAACAAGGCTTGATTTTTTAACTCTGAACTTAATTAGTGACCAACTTCTTTCGTTATATTTTCATTTCTTCAGTGAAACGCTTGAAGATTATTTAGGCAGGTAAATCAAATTTACAATCTTATCAGAATGAAGAAAGTTTGTGCAATGCTTGACATTTCTAGATCTTACCGTTCGGAAACTAAACAAAAACTTTCAAAAACTATCTTAAAGAGTTATTTGATTTTAATAGCGCAAAAGCATCTTTGGCCGCAACAAAGTATAGTTGCTATCTAGAAGCTTAATATAAAAAATTATAATAACATATTATAAGTATTTTTTATAAATAAATGCTATCATTCAGTACCGTCCAATTGCCAATATAGTACATCGTGCTTTTATATATATATATATATATATATATATATATATATATATATATATAACATCAAGTATACGTTAAATGTTATGCAATAAAATGTATTTAATAGGTAAACAATTAAGAAAATTAAAATAAAATTAAGTCCAAAATTGATTAAAAAACTGTACCTGTCCAAAGTATTGTATTTGAAACTTTCAAAAGGGCATTTCTATTGTAAAACTAATTTCGATCTCTCTTACCTATCTGTAAAGTCGATAATCTAATTCAAAATGTGTATTCATTTTCTAACTGTTTCTTTTATTGCTGCCTTGTCATCAATAGACTGTTCTTAACTAAAGTCTAGCCGAGTTCCTCCGAACAAAATATAAAAAAGCAACAACCCTGTGATTGGAATATATCAGTGGCGTGCGATGTAATGGTGACAGTCGGCTGTCCATCCCAATTTTCCCGACGATACTGTGGTGATCGCGAAACCTGCAGCTCTGCCTGAGGCAAACCGAACAACGATGAAGGGTGTCAATTTCATGTGCTCAGAAGACGAAGGCTGAGGCTCGTGTCCTCTTTTTTTTTTTCTTCTTAGGTTCCTACGGGAAGTATGACGATCATTGCACTGCAAAACGATAAAAACGCTCTGAGTGAAGGTTTCCTCAATCGATAACTTTTTCTTCCCTTCTCTAATCCGGACTGTCTAAAAATTATGGCTGCTCTCTTGTGCGCCCAGCAATCTCGTTTTTAACATGGACCTCCAACGCCCTTCATTTTCTCCACATGTCGCATTACTCTGGGCTTTTCGACTTGAGCTCGCTAGCTTTCGTCAACCATAAATACAGAATTCCTTCACCGCGAACTTAGATTCGCTTTTATTCGTAGGTCATAGAATAAAAAAAAAAATCTAAGTTATACTCATTGAGGAAAGAAATGTGTGGGGGTTTAATCTTTCCAAAAGCCTTTTGTAGGATCACTGGCCTTATACCCCGACTTCCATTCACACTTTGTTTTTTTTTTACAGTTCTTTGTACTAACCGCTCACTCCACCCCCACTTTTCTCCCAAGAAAAGAAATCATAATACTATAAAAAAAAATCAATAACATCATAATAAGTACATTTTAATTTAAATGCACAACTGAAGTAATACCTGATTACTTTTATTTAAAAGAGATTAGGAATGAAAAGCTATAGATATCAATAAGCAGTATTGCTAAAAAACACTAAGCTGACTCAAAGAAAGGTTTATCTTATTTGGGCAAGACTGGACTGAATTAATGAATAAAGTCACACCTCAATTAATGCTTGAACTGTTCGTATTTGCTTTCGATTATTTGCGTTTTTTCTTTACAATTAGAGGGAAGAAAAAGATTTAAAAATAGATGATATTTATGAGTGAATGAAATGAATAATACGGAGTATAAAGTATCTACACCCATTTACTGTCGATTACTGTCAGAAAGCAAGCGTGAACAAATTAATACTTACACTAATATAGCTTATTTGTTCTTTGTGAGCGGAGAGAATAACTTAGTTCGTTATGTAATCAGAAACTTTGCTAATCATTCTTTAATTTACAACATTCTTAAGCTATTGTTATTTTCAATAATTTTGGTCTAAATAGTTGGGCGATAAAGTAGAGTTTTAAGATTATGAAATAGTACATTTTGATTAACAAAAACTTTTATAAAGATTTGGTGTTTTGCTATTTAACTACAATATTTTTGTTACTAAAAAATTTAAAAAGAAAAATGTTTTTATCAATTGTTAAAAATCTTTCTGTACGATTCTTCCTACAGTGAACATTTCTAAAAAAGCAACTAGATATTCGTTTAGGCAGGGTATGTACATCAACATGATAAACTTCTATATATAAAATCTATTTTGATTAATAATGTTATCATATCTTCAAATATAAAAAGCCTATCCTTTATTTGCTTGGAACCACTGGAATAATCCCGAAAAGCTGATGAAATGGTGTTTGTTTGTTTGTCTGATACTTTCTTCCATGAAAATCAGGTCTTTACTTCAATATAAAGCAATAGCAAACGCCCCACTCCCCCTTTAAGTTAAGTAATAGAAGACAAAAGTCAATAAAAAATTGAAATCAATAGAAAACAAAAGTCAAAGATAAATCAAATCTTAAAGTGAACTTCGCCATAAGATATGTGCACACAGTAAATAAGAAAACGTAATAAAAAGAAAATAAATCAATTGTATTTACTTGGCCTCTTTCAGTATAAATCCTAAGTGCATTTACAATCACAATAAAAATCTTTAATATTGAATCATCGTGTATGAAAAACTAAGGTTAAGGGGTCGGAAAAGCAAGCCTAACTCCCTAAAAACAAATGACAATAGGCACGTAAGTAGACACTCCTGTGATCACCAGTCAAATACGAAGAACTACTTGGAAGCAGATTAGTAACTCACTATTGTTTAATAAAAACATATTACAAATACAACATTTTTCACAGTTGGCAAATAACTATTGATACGAATGCAATCATTACTTCAACATTTCACTGCAAAAATTACTCTGGTGAAGAGAATACATGCATTTGAAAATAATCCCGCAATTTTTTTGTTTCGATCCCTATGAAATAAGTAAATAAGAAACAAAAACTTCTCATCAAGTCTTGTCCTTTGTATCTTGCGATTGAATTACGTAACTAACCTGACAAACACTAAAAATTTAAATAATTTTATGGACGTAATTTGATAGATGATTTTTAACCCTAATGAAATGTTTTCCATTCAATTTCATTTGAACGTCAAGAAATCGATTAAGTTGAGGAATCTTTCCCAACTGAATTGTGGGAATGAAGTTCTCCCAGTGTTTATTTTTCATATTCTCAAGCACACCCTACACCACACCCATATTGATTCTCTCTTTCTTGAGCGGTCCTTTTGCTGCTGCAGGGACTGCATTTCCTTCTCTTTCTCTCCAGAGCTCTTTTTCTCGAATAAGTGACCTTCTAGCATTAGACTATGCAAGTTCCTTTGAATTGAACTGGATTCGGGAAGGGGTGGGGAATTGGATAAAAGGGGTGGAGATTGATGCCTGCGGGCGACATTTATCATCGACAAGAATGGACCTGGCCGGACAAGGCAGCTGAAGTCCGAAAGTAGGGCTCTGAAATCGAGATGCAGCCAGACGTCTTGACCGCAGCCTTCTTTCCTTCCCCTCACCCCTTTCGTCCACAAGCACCATCACAACCCCTCCGCCTCGGCGTCTCGAGGGCCTTCCCTATCGATTCCAGATTTCTATACAGTCCTCTAGGGATTGGGACTCGATTTGCTGGGCTTCCACTGACGTTGTAAATACCAAGTCTTTCTCTCTATTTACATTAGCTGCATGGCTTTTCTCCGTGATCTGCAGCTACTTTCACGGGACTCCAGGCCCTGGTCAAACGACTTCAGTGACCGATGAGGATCAAAGTCTGAACGAAACAACTGATGCAATAAGAAAAACAAAGTCAAAATAAACTAAAAAAAAAAAAAACCAAAAACAACCCATTTAATCACGAATGACGAGAAAGGAACGAATCATAACCCATATAGATATTTGTCGTATTCAGAAAAAAGAAAGTAATTAGTCTTCATCTCGGATGAAATTAATACGACTAGAAAATGAGACATCGTGAAGACAATTTCACGATGACAGGAATATTTTTTAATAAAATCATGGCGTTTTTCTGATACCTTTTTCTGTTTTGAGGTTTACAATGACTTTTTCTCTATTTTTATTTTTTATTATAAGTCTCCTGGTTCTTGTTTAACCGTTGTTTGGTAAGTATATGATTTAAAAACTCCTCCCATCACTATTTACCACAATATTTGGGCGGTATAAACCACAGAAAATATTAAAATATAAATTTCAGTAAGTTGTTAAGGAAAAGTAGTAATTTTTCTTCAAACCACTTAATTCATTTGAGAAATTACATTTAACGGAATACGAAGATTTCTTGTAGACATAACAATAAAAGAACTAAAGGAAATGGTTACTTAAGTAGTTTTCAGGGAATTTGAATGTTAGTTTCCAGCAGATTAACAACGCCAGAAATGGTAAATATTCATAGAGAAAAAAACCATAAAAATTTTTTTAACAATTCTTAAAACGAATATATTAAAATTTGCATCCATTTAATCACAGAGTAGAAGTTTTCTTGGAAATAAAAATTCTGACGAAAGTATAAAAAAATTTCAATAAAAAATATGAATATTCATAAGATGTTCCATTTTACCTAATGGTTTTTGAGGCTAACCATTGCAGGAAGCCTCAAGTCTCGTAATGACTTGTCTTTTGCCATTCAAAGGAGTCTGCGCAACTCAGAGATTTCTCGACGAAATCCAAAATTACATCTCAAGACGAAAAGCTGAGATTTGGTGGTGGAAATCCCTATCCTCAGAACATCCCTCTGCCAGAGTGAATTATAAATTGTATGGAGATATATATATTCTACAAGAAAGATAAAAGTGCTCCATCTGTGCTCAAGGCCTGCTAAAGATAAGAGAAGAAGCTGTTGTCCCTTTGGCGAGGCAGGAGGCGAAATGCAAAAGCAAAAAGGACAGTAACACAGAAGTCGGGATGAATCAAGTGAACGAGAAAATTGTGAAAATTCCTTTTTCTCAAGGAAGGGAGAGGAATGAAGCTAAAAACACATGACAGAGATACATAAAAACAAAAAACAACTTAGTAAGGATTTTCAAACAAGCAACTAAAGAATAAAAAATAAAGAAAAAGAAAATACTGGAACGAATAAAAAAAGTACTTATAGAATGACTGAAAAAAGACAAACAGATTGTTCAATCAAATAATATACTACATCAGTGTGCGATTTGGGGGTGGGACCATCCTGACCCCTGGATATGAATGATATATCTCTCCCAGGAATAATTATTTCCCATCCACTGAATATGTTAAATTTACATAAATATTTAATTGTTAGATAAAAATCTTAGTTTCGCTGAAATAAAATTAAGATTTGTATTTTCCTGGGATAGGAATTTGTCTGTCTTTATTTTTTCTGATCTTTATTGACTGATCAAAGGAAGAAATTACGAATTACAACTCTTTCAAATTTGTTTATCTCAATAAATGGTCCTCCAATACATTACTCCTCAATGCAGAAAAGTTTGCAACAAAATGGATCAAGTCTAATCATCAGTGCCCTGGAGAAACCAACAGGAAAACCAACCGGAACAACATTCATTTCATCTCTTCAACTGATTTATGTAAGTCTCATTTTATTACATTTTGATTTCAGAACTTCTAGGACCAAAGAATGTTATTTTTTATAAATAACTAAATCAATAAGTATATTTTAAGAAATCATGATTTAATAAATTTAGAATCTGTTAGGTCTATCCCTATGTAACACGTAAGTTTGTGTGTGCCTGTAAGTCAGTTGTCATGGGAGGCATGGTAAACATATTTAAAATTTTAATTCTGGTAGTGAACTCGTTAGGGCCCCCCCCCTCCTTAGGTAAAATCACAAATCGCACCTGCACTATATGGACTTAAAAATAAACTAGTTAATCTTAATAAATCAAGTAGCATGTTATCTCCAAATCTACATGTTAATAGATCTAGACTTGTCAATTGCAACAAACCTTTAATAAGCTGTGACCATGCTTCACCTGATTGTGGCTTGGGATCTTGCTATACAACATTAATGCTGATTAAAGGAAAAAAAAAAAGACAATTTTATTTTTCTGTAGAGCTCATCATGAACTTTTCTGTATAGCACCCCCGAGAGATTTCATGACTGCATCATAATGTAAGTGACATGAACAGAAACAAAATTTGAGCAGGAATGAAATTAAGACACAATTTGAAATTTCAGGGTAATTAACTTTTCTCTCAAAAAACGCCACGTATTCGTATTTTTCAAAATACCGTATTTTAAATATACATTTAAGTAAGCAAGTTATATATATATATATATTTCTTACATCTTTTTACAGCCTGTTCCACTTTACTTGATGTTAAAACATTTAGATTCAGTTTTCTACTTCAATCTCGAAATTCGTGACACAGAATTTAGTTTTCTCGCGTAACTACAGTTCCGGACGAGTAGGGTTTTTCCGCCTCAAAACTAAGGTAATTCGGCAACTGTATTTCGAGGATCATTTCTGCTTTTATTTCTGAACAACGTCTCTCAAAAGATTTGACGATGGAGTTTGTTCTCTCTCAAGTCTCGACGCGATTCCGTTGAGAAGGGACCATTTTACTTAAAGATACAAATTGCCGGCTTTAAGACGAAAGATGGGGAGGTTCATTGGTCTTTGGAGAACGACTTCGACCGTATGGACAGACCACCAATGGTAGCCTATCAAAGGATCGTGTCAAGTAATAATTTAAGAGCAACACACATATCATCACTAGGTTCTTAACAAGATATAGAGGTGTGCCAACTTCCACAAATTCGTTTAATACAGCTGGGGAAAAAAGTTTTCTATTTTTTTTTTTTTTGGAGGGAAGATCAAAATTTGCTTTTTTTTTTAAATCTTAAGTTTGGAGGCTCCCGAAAATTCAGAAGAAAGTAGGTCACACAAAGGTCAACCATGGAAGAAGACAATATAGTTTTGTTTTTTAATATTTTCTTCCCGATACTGTTGTATCCCAATTAAACGTCATCTGAGAAAATTCTCATTTTCGAACATCGTGGTAGCAGAGTCTTCAATCATGGCTCGTCTGCATTATGGTTTCTCCTACGCTCAGTAAATTCAGTAATTTTAGCGGTTTGGTGGACCTTATTTTGGTTTATATTTACCAAAATCAATAGGGATCATCTTGCAATACTAAAACTAAGAGTAAAGTTTCAGTTTTACAGGGCTTTTAAGCCCTTGATTAAAGACCTATCGACAATGGATGGACAAACATTAGATTGAACAATTTGTTCAATGTATATGCATAAAATAATTATATAAATATTACTGTATAGTATTACTTCTATATTTCTATATACCTATTATATAATTGACAGACTTATAACTAGAAAGACAACATTACATCGATTAGGCCAAGATTGTCATCACCCAATAGATGCTATTCATTACAAAGAAGTTCATTGGTTTTTTAAGACCCTGATCAAAATTGGTTCAGATTGATCTAAGGGGATTCCTTTGTGAAACTTAAAATTCTAATTGACTTTAGCATTATATAATCTCTGTCCTGAGTTTTATTGTATCGCATTGACAAAGATAGACTTTTGCTGTTCTATCGAAACATGTCTGTAATATTTAATTTGTATAAACCTTTTTCAAAAATTCAGCCTCAACTTAATAGTCACATTACGCACGTTAAAAGCAAATAATACATATTATATACTTGTATATATTTCAAAAGTTGCTTAGTTGCTTTGATTAGTTTTCTTTAATGATCAAAAATAATAATACTTAACTCATATAGACTCCAAACTATTTACTTCAACAGAAATAAATTAGTAATAAAAATAAATTTAGTACAAGTTTTCATTAGGATTTTTTTTATAAAAAGTTCTTCCAAGGAAGAAATTAGATTCAATAATATTTAATATTTATTGGAACATGCAAGCAATTACAGAACTTCATTTTTAATCGAAATCAATTTTAATTTTAGAAATGGCTAATGTAAAAAAATCAATTTCATGATTCAGCGAAGTTTTTCTTTTCTATTATTTTTTTCTCCGAAGTTCTTATTTCGAATGTTTTCTGTTTGTTCAACACTTCAACCGCCAACTCTGTCTGAACCAAGTTGCAATTTCCCCCAATTCTGCTTCTGCTCGGTAAACAAGACGCTGTGGAACTTCTAAGACCTTCCCTTAACAAGAGGTTTGGTTTACAACTCCAAAGATACCTTTCCAAATCGCATGCACACGTGAAGGCTTTTACCAACCTAACGTCAATTGGAAGCTTTACCATAGACGAATTTTGCTGATCTTCCCACCTGGAACCCCTAATTAGTATTGCAGTCTAATTTCCGCAGGATCTACAGTTTCTTCTTGAGTTGGAAACCGGCTTCGGATTCCACCGCAAACCTCTTTCGCCTAGAATTGGACGAGTGAAAATAGCTTTGTTTTGTATTCGAATTGCTTGGCGAGGAAGTCATGGAGATGGGAGCGGAAGAGGTGGGCGATGCGAATTAATGGCAATTGTTCTCCCACTCGGGATTCCACCACGTCTTCGCTAATGACGAGGCAGAAAAAGAGGAAAGGATAAAAAAAAGAAAAGAAACGGAAGAAAAATACATGGCAAACAAATCAGTTGCAGTAAATGCAGCCAATTCTAAATGCACAAGACGATGGAATGGAACAATAGTGACCAACCAAGATTCCAAGGACACAACGATTGTCATAAGATTCGTCTTTTTTCTCTTGAGGGGAAAAAAACAACAACTTAAATTACCGAAGAAAAAGGTGGCAACGACAAATTTCGTTTGAATGCTAATAGCTATGGCCCGGATTTTAATGGCATTTCACATTCTTTTTTCGAGAGTTTCATTTTCATTTGTAAAGTGGATGCAAAGAATTCTCAGATTATTCTCATTCAAAGGCAGTTTTTGTTTTCGTATTCTGCATATAAATGCCTGTAGAATTTTTTTTTTAAAGCTTTTAAGCATATTTTAAAGAATATTGTGATATTTAAGGACATATCTAACAGAAGAGAAATATGCGTAAAAGATATAAATAAATAAATAAACAAATAATAAAAAATTACGTAATATAAAAATATTAAAATAAGAAAGCTTAATTGTCAAGCTAACTTTGCAGTTTATGTCTGTTTGACTGGAGCAATCTAAATTTCACCAGATTACTGATATTATAAATTTGTGTATATATGCATATCTTTAAGAGCAGATTCTTGGATATTTTTCGGAATCTGCTTGGTCCTGATAGGAGTGCGAACATGAAGTCACTTTTTTTCTGTATGGTTGACCAGTTTTCCTACATTTTTTTTTAAATGCAAAAATATTTCTCACAAATTTAAGTCATAAAAATCCGTAACCTATTAAGTATGTCCGGAAAGCATTTTTTTTTTAATACAAAAGATTTTTATATGCGAAGATATTACAGGATTGTCTATCAACGGATAAAAACTAAACCATTCTAACTAGCAATCAATTAATGACGGAGTTGGCAAAGAGATTATGTTTGACTTTGGTAAAATGTAAGTCAAACATAATCCAGTGTAATAAAGGCAAGCATTTAGAGAAAATTTACCTCTGAAGTAATTATATGTTGTTTCTCAATTTGAATACTTTTTTCCAATTATTAGTCTTGGTTTTTACCCCTTTGTCCCGACAGCTACGAATTCTTCTGCAGCAGAATATTGTTTGATACAAACTACAAGAACCAAACATCTATGTCTTTTCCTTGCATATCAAGCGGCAGCTTCAACAATATGGATTCTGAACCAATCATTTTTGTATCATTAGTCTCCCCAAATATATTGTTCTAAGAAATAATTAGAACTTATATATTAAAAATGAATAAATAATTAAGAGTCTGCTTAATTTAAAATTATCACATAACTAATAAAGATTCTTAGTAACTTTCTTTTTAGTT
Organism: Thereuonema tuberculata; assembly: GCA_023159025.1. NCBI lineage: Eukaryota > Metazoa > Arthropoda > Chilopoda > Scutigeromorpha > Scutigeridae > Thereuonema > Thereuonema tuberculata. The sequence continues at coordinate 46,227,441 of JAFIDM010000003.1, forward strand.
GGTGAATCATGAAATGTGCATCCGATTCTCCATTCCTTTTTCGAATATGTAAATTTTATCTCAATTTAAAGGAATTCTGAAAAGTACAATACAAGGAATGTAAGCATTTGGTTGTCCTACTACTCAAGCTTCTCAATATAACTGTTGCATACAATTACTTCTCATGTAAAGGATTATTCTGAATTACTAATGACAACCTTTCGTTTTGCTTTCTTGACTACAATGCATATAATAGATATGTACGACTGAACTACATCTATAAATACCGGAATTATTTTTTTATAATGGAAATGTAAGTGTACTTTGAAATGATAGTGTACTTCAAATTTAGATCTTATCGAAACAATAACATCAACGATTTTTCTCATTCTCTCTTCAACTATAAAGATTGGTGAGTGATATGATATAGACTGAGATGGTTTTTCAATTGCCTTCATCAAGAAACCATTAAGAAATCTCTTCATTAAGGTTCTCTTCAAACCTGAAGAGAAAGTTAAGAACAAGCTGACAAACAAGAAAGGAAGTAAACATCCATGCCGGTGCAGGGATCGAACCCAGATTCAGACAAATCACCTTACGGCTGTACCTGAACAACGTTAATAAAAATTAAAATCAGCAAACAGTAATTAATGAAAACATTAATATTTATTTCCGCTGATACTTAAAGGAGTATATTTATTTCCGCTGATACTTAAATAGTAAACTTAAAGGAGTTGCAATTTTCGAATTTGCAAACTTGATTAAAAAAATCTTAATCTAATTAAAGAAGTCTTCAGAAACTAGTTTTAATCTTTAGAAAATTATCACAAAAATTTTATGTAATCTCTGAACTACAGTTTTTAAACTATATCTGTAGTCTTACGAATGTGTGAGGTTACATAAAATTCATTTAGCTTTAATACAAAAGCTGTAGAATAAGTTAAAGCCTAAAAAACAATAAAATCTAGGCTTTTGACAGAAAGTTGGAATGAAGAAAAGGGATAAATTTTGGGAACTCGCAGCAGACGTGATAAGGGATTAAGTTAAATAAAGGTATATCATTGATTAAGTCGCAATCGCATTTAAATTTATTCGTATACTTTCCACTGCTTATTAACTAGGGTTTTTCTATAAAGGGCAAGCGATTAATAAATTTTAAAAATACGTTCAGAATTTACGCTGAAAAGCAAATTATATGCAAGAGAAGAGTGGGGCTCCGACTTTGAATTCAATCTGCTCTTGAACGACTGATATTACACACAGTGCCTCAAACAATATTTTCCGCTTGTGAGCGTGTAATTTAGCGCCGCGAAAGTCTGCCTCATTGTGCCCGAGTGATTTGCTTCCGTGGCAGTTTGTCATTGAGAAATGCACTCGATCTACCGGCACAAGTGACAGCTTGTTTAACCCCTTCGTTCACCTCGGTCCCGTCGAGTAAATAGAATTCGGCGAGCGACAATGGGTACCCGGCAGCAGTGAATTGGGTCCGCGGTCCGCTCTTACAAAGCGCGGACTCTGGCACGAAATCCGACCTCTGCTATGATAATACAGGCCCCGAATCCATCATAATACGAGGGCAGTCACGAGGTTATTGATGGTGCGATAAGGAAAAAAAAAAATAAGTTCAGAACAATTTTAGCAGGGCATCTTACTGATAAGTGTTCTGGGAGCATTTAGAAGATCGCTAATGAAAAGTCAGATACAGGCAATCTCTAAATTTTCCGTAAATTCATGGTATAAAGTATATGAAAAAGAATTTTTAATATACACCCAGTTTTATACCATCTTTATTATAGTTTATTTTCCAAAGCAAAGGTGGGCTTATGTAGGCCTTACAAGACAGTCAAGTGATTTAATTGATCCTCTTGAAATTTAGCATGCATATTATCGATGCCTGATCACCTATTGACATTCAATAAGAAATTGTAAGGAGGCTTCAATAAAAGAAATCATACACAAAGATTGATCACAAAAAAAAGGTTATTAAAGGAACACCTAACTGACTACATTAAAAAAATCCTTTTTTCATTTGTGACCTCAAGCAAAAACGGTGAATTATCAATAATTTTCTTAGCTTACAGAATTGCTTCCTAACAAACAGTAAGAGTAAAATTATTAAATAAAACTGATATAATTAAAGAAGAAACCAGACTAAATCTTAGGAAATAATGAATTTGAAAACATTATATCAGAACTTATCTGACGTTATCGAGATTACTATCATTTTAATTTCTTCTATTTAAATCTTTCTTAATGATTTATTATCATTTACATTCGTAAAGTATTAATTCACTGAGGAAATATATTTTCTATTAATTTTTTTTTAAAAGTACATCTATCAAATATATCTGTCTTAACGAAGAATAAAATTTTATGTCTTTATTTTATTATATTCTTATTATATAGCACGCTCTATTATTTTGTTAAATTTTTAATATACGTTTTCTCTGATTTGAACTCCCCTATGGTTTGAGTAACTTGCAATATTTAAAATACAGTATATATTGGTATGTTCTTAAAAAATAATCATTTTAAAAAATTTGAATTGCAATAGCTAACAGCAATCGAAACTTATTTAGTAAGTTCTACAGGCAATACGCTATAGAGGTAAATTTTGTGGGCCCGATGGTTCAATGGTAAGACACTGGACTGAGGCCTGGAGGAGACTGGCTCAATTTCCGGCGGAGATTAAGATTTTTTCCAATGTGTTCATCTTCCTGGTTCATCCAGAATCCGCTAAGATTCATTCAGCACCCAGTAAACTGAGAACCAGGTTCTTTCTCGGGAGTTAAATGCGGGCGACCATCCGACATATTAATCTGTTGGTCTGGAACGCCAAAACCTTAACTCCACATAGTGAATACTTCATGTGAAATAAATTTTACACAAATCTTTGTTGAGGACTTACTTTGCGAATCTTTGATGCGCAAATTAAACTGAAATTTTCAATTAGGTACCATCCTCTATTTTCATAATTAAGTTGTTTAATGTAAAATTGTAAAATGTTTGCGTTTAATATTGAATTTCTAACAGTTAAATATTTAATGTTGACTCTTAAAGTCAGGCAAGTTGAACCAACGAGGCGGTCTTCCTGATTTCTCTAATTACGATCATTAAATCATTAAGGTAAAACAGAAATTAACAGGTAAGACAAAGGAATACAAACAGAAGAAAACAAAAAACAAAAATAGGAGATTTACTGTGGGGAAAAAAACACAAAAGAGAAGAAAACAAAGAATAAAATAATAAAGCAGGTGGCTGAAAAGGTGTTAGAGAAAAGAACTAGGGGTGGGGGACAATGCCCGTGGCACGTTCTGCTTTGTCAGCGTTTCTTCTACGAATACGCACAAGAGATGGAGTGTTTTCCTGCTTTTAATGAACAGGAAATTGGGTAGCTACAAGGAATGAAAAGCATTTTTTTTTACTGAAATAAAAGAAAAAAAACCTGCAAAATTGTACTAAAAATCCTAATTAAAATTTTACTAAAAAACGTTCTGTAACTTTTGATATTCCTTAGTAAAATGGAAACAAAATGCACCTATTTACAACTATACTTCGATTACCAATGGGACCCTGTTTCATCTCATTAGGACTCCTTAGCCAGATTTACATGCACTATCCTCTGAGATTTCGTCAACTGAATAAACCTCGTTCAGTAATCCAACAGCTCAGTTCAGTTCTTAAACAACTGTTAAAGATTCATAACAACACATGCTCTGCGATACTAAAGATGTAGATTTTTGTTCTTATCCTCATCTTATTAAATTTGCACCTTGTTAAACAATTGTATTATACGTTCATTAACTTTCTTATAAGTACATAACTGTTTTGTGATTGGGTTTGATTTTAATGCAGATATAAAGGGAAAACAATAATCTTATCAATCTTGATTTACATTGAAAAATGTTCTTAACAGCCCTTATTGTAAGTCAGCATATTATTGTGTGAGAAGTATTATTATGAATGTGTTGAATTGCACGGATAGAAAGCACATATTATTGTATAAGAAGTATTCTCAAATGTTTAATAACGAATTCCAGAGGATGAAGAAAGTTCTTCTTATCTTCTAATAATCTGATAAGTTTTCAATTATACGATAACGAAATATTGTGGAATAAAGAAGGGATGTTAAGAAGATTTTTCAATGTATGTCATGATTAAAGGGAAGATGGTTTGAATAAAGTTAAACTGAGAAACAGATTTTCTCATTACAGTCTGCAGCACCACTCAACGATGATTTAATATCGATAAAAGTATTGTCGCTTTCTCTATCAAACTGTTTTCGAAATTCAGTAATATTTGATCAACAAAACGCGAAAGGTTTTCCAGGAAAAACAAACGAATATTGACTAATTTCTTTTTCAATCTATTGCTTTTAAAGTTTAAAGTTTTTTGCTGTTAATGTTTATACCAAGCCATTACAGGAAGTAAAAGTTTTTAATAACATTTTAAAGCAGTCCCTGGTCATGGTATATAAAAAAAAAGTTTTTTTTTCCCTAAAAATAACTTACTGACATTTTCAGATAAGAAAATGTAACATTCACCACTTAATTTATGGTGATCCTACGTTAAGATTATCTGTAAAATCTGTGGTTTTTCAATCATTCTTGTATTCTTCGGATCGCTAATTCTACAAATCGATAATATTTCAGAGCAGATAGCACACCGTATCCAGCTCCGCTTAGTACCTTCTATCCAGATCCTCAATGTCGCTTTTATCTCTCAATTTGTCAGTCTTGTCTAACACCTCCCTGCTATCCTCCTGAAGTTGCACGGCCAGACAAATCTCTCCCGCGTCATCCCTCCAAGGAATGTTTGCCGATAAAGCCGTCCGACCATCATTCTCCTTGCCTCAGGAGGATGGCCGTCCAGATTGACCGCTTCCGCTCTTACAACGCTCCAATGGTTCTTTACAAAAAAAAAATCTAGTCCAGAAAAACAGATTCCAAATCCCGGCTTCTGTCCAACACAAGATGAGCCCCGATGAGATGCGATTCTGTTGTGAAAGTGTTTTTGGGTTGGGTACTGCACTGGGGCGGAAGATGTTTCGATGGTGTACGTACATAGCGGAGACACTAGCAGGCAAAGTTGGAGAGCGAAGATCACTCGTCCTTGGCTAAAACTTCGGCAATTGCAATCTTAAAGAGAAACTTCCATTCACGTAATGTAATCCCTGTCAGTAATAACAATGGGGAATAAAAATCTCTTCGGCAATTTGCTTCCATCAAATGTGGTAAGTATTCCGCACACCAGACACTTCCTTTATGTTATTTTGGCTCTCCTCTAGATGTATTAATGTTATAAAATCTTCACGTTCAATTCCTCATTTCATTATTTATCAACTAGGAATCTAGTTTGCTGGAGTACCGTGGAACTTCAAACAACAATGTTCTAGAAGGATACAGAAAAAGTAACTACTTTTACTATAACTATCGTATACGCCTTCCATACAGGACGACATGTATGCTTCTTTTGAATTCTTAATTTTTTTGTGATTTTTGTGAAAATGGGAATTTTTTTTAATATACTTTTATTATCAGCATATTGTTCAAATAAAAAGTACAGCATCTTTAGCGGCAAATATTAAGAGTCCCAAAATTTCAAAGAAAGTTCTACAATAAGGGACTATATTCAAGAATCTACTCATCAGCAGAATAATTATAGGATGAAAAATGTACATCAATGACGATATCAATTAATTTCTTTTCTTCGCCAAACTATTTGCCTTATATTGGATTACGACATCGCCAAGATATAGTGTCTTATCTGGATGGAGATGTTATCTAATAGACTATAAAAAAGAACCTAGGAAATATTGATATTTAGTAGTTCTCGGGACCGTAGTAGAATCGATTTGTCGTGCTCAGACAAGTTTTGCTTAGTTTTAAATTAACTTTTTTTAAAATTTGAATCGAGAACTAGTTCTGTTGTATTTTCGCTGATACTAATACAGATTCAGTTAACAATATTCTGTGTTATTAATCAAGTGTCAGATGAGGCAGAGATCGGATTGAAGTAGACAGCAAGAAAAACTATTATGTTTCAATAAGTAATTTTAAAAATTTCCGAACAAATACAAAATATTTGCTTTTAATTACATGTTCGTTTCAATGTTTAAGAAAATAAACAATTTAAAAACTTAAAATTTAAGATTCGAAATGCAACAATTTAATGTTACCCAACATTAAATGAATGTCAGGAAATGCGTATACTATCATTAGGACCAAATCTAACGATAAAACTTTGAAAACTTCAATTACATTTTAAGTTTTTCAGAAAGTCCGAATTAGGAAAAACAAAAAGTGGAGGTATTCTGTTTAAGACTGACTTTTGCCGCATCAGGGATTAGTTAGCGACAAAGCAGGAAGCTCAGGAGAAAGCGAGGGAGTTGGCAGCGTCCCAGTGTCTAATTGGACAAATGTGACTAATTGTAATGTTATTACCCTAGACGCTATTAGAAATCAGAAAGCTGAGTCTTCTCAGTGAGGAGATCCAAACATACCAAACGATGCTCAAATTTGTAGAAACGACAGAATTAAGGTTATTGGCCCAGAATTCATACCACCCTCGGGTCATTGACTCCTTATTCAATTACCGAGGGTGTTTTTTTCTTTTTCTCCTCCTCTTCTTGAGGGAAGTATTGAAGCAGAAAGTACGTCTTTAAATGCAACTGAAATTACCAGTGACCACTCTTAAATTTTGTTAGGACGCTGAATTGGTAGCAGAACGAAGGATGGGATGATGGTGGAAATGATAATGACTGGAAGAAAACTCGAAAGTCTGGATGGCTATTACACCGACGAAATAGAACTCTCACAAGAAATAAGATAAAATAACAAGGATTCCTTCAGAATTAGATATTCTTTCAGCGGCAAATAAACTCAAGATATGATACAGAGTAACATCTATAATATGAATATACATTTTTAAAAATAATATTGGTAATCAAATAATTCTTTTGACTATCCAATTAGTAGATTTTTCAAGAGTTTAAATTTTTTTTTCTCAAAGACATTATATGGACATTTGAAGTATTTCTGTAAGTATGGTTCTTAAAATTTACAATTCCAACTACTATTCCTCTCAAACATCATAATAATAATATTTTAAATACGCTTTTCATTATTTTTATTAATTGAATTGTATTGATAAGTGATCGCTGATCTGTCAAACAATCCTTGAAAGAATCCATTTAAACTTTAAGAACATTAGCAAACAACAATATAACAAGATATAGACTAACATTACCACCATTATACAGTATCAATATCAGAATACGAATAAGATACTGCAAAAATGCTAAATACTTGCATTAACAATAATGCAAGACAATTCTCCTGTAAGGAAATGGTACCATTACATCAAAATTTGAAAAAGGCTACAATCACAACTAACAACTTTATAATAATGTTACGAATTTTGATATTAATAGAATGCGAACAACATGTAATTCTAACATTTAGATAATGCTACCAAACTCTGTTTACTAAAACAATACGAACAATGCTGTACTCAATACATTTATAGTAAAACTCGAACATATTAGTTATACTCGAACAAATACACTGAAATAACAGTGTTACAATATTGCATTCGAATAATAGATTGATGAAATAAAAGAAAGAAAACGAGGAAAAAGAACTATGTAAAGAATTGTAAGTTATTTTAATTAAAAATGAAGAAAGATAAGATGTGTTCTTCCGCAGAAGCCAAAATCTAAACATTCTGCCCAACTGTGTTCGTTGCAAGGTTAACCATAACCGTTCAGCAACAGCGATTGCGAAATCGTTGAAACATTGATCGGATCTACACCAAAGCCTTCCTCTGTCTCCATTAAAGAGCAACTGCTCTTCCTTCCGTCTGCGCGGGTTCCCTTTAATAAAGACATCACCCTTAAAGCAAGCGGCTGTCTGAGGGCAATTCCTCTCCGTCTGCGGCACGTACATCCGTCAGCTTTTACGTTCCATCACCCTTGATGAAGATGCCGGCAACACAGGTGTTTTATGACCGCGAGAGAACACGGGTGCGGTCGGTCGGTTACATCCCCGGCCGCCGCCGCCGGCACTCGTTGTTAGCCTCTTGCAGTTGCATAAGGATGGGCGGGTTTTCCCGCGCGTCGCAGTTCGGCAGGGATGCATCAGAGTGGAAAATAGACCCTTCGTTAATGCGGGCATATCGAGCGATCTGTTTTCGGGGTAATTAAACTCCGAATGCTCATCCCTGAAGCTACCGAAATGATCGTAAAACCATAACTTCCACTTGTCCATCTTTTTTTTTTTCATAAATATAAAGACATCAAAGCAATCTTTAACAAAAGCAATTTCTGTATTTTTTAATAATTTTCCATAAAGTCTAGGGAAATGAGTAGATGTAATAACGACTTTATGTAACTTTTCTTTCTTCAAATTGGTCTAGTTTCTATATCACTAACCAATTAAGAAAAGTAAATTAGTAGATTATTTCAATTTGAAAATTCAGGGAATTCCAATTGGCATTAAAGAATGCGTAATTAGTAATTAAATACACATATCAATGAAAACTAGCAAATTTCTTTTAAGTTATAGTTCTATCTATCGGGATCTACAAGAAGAAGAATTTTGAAGAAGAATGAATGCGTTGGAAAAAGAAACATTCACAAAGGAATTTAATTACTCTGAAAATTAATTAATGGAATATCTTAATCACTTGCATTAAGAAAACATTGCATAACATTATGTGTTAATTAAATAAATGTTATATATCCTAAAGTATGTTTTTTTTTTGTTTTTTTGTTTTTAAATTTCTGAACAGGTTTAAACAATTTCACTTAAATGGATTTCAAGCTGAAATTTATCATTGGTTTATCCTTTTAAGTTATTCAGTCATTGAAAATCACGTGACCGCTGATTAGCCAATCATGGCTTTTGTAATCGTATATAAATATTGGGTAATTTTGTGAAATAAAAGAAACAGTAAATTACATTACATGAGATTTATATCTAATCTGATCTGCTCTTTCCATACAAAATGTTACAAATACCTATTACCATACAAATAGATATTACCATATAATATCAGTTTATACTACTTAAATGCACTTTTAATTACGCCTAACTTTTATAATACATATATAGTTTTAGTTAGGTCTTAATTCTAAACTTTTATATTATAATTAGAATCATAATATAACGAGCAAGTGGCGGAAATATATATAACTCAATTAAAGCAATTAGAAAGTAACAACTTCTGTGTATTCAAAGTTTTAACTACACTAAAATTTCGAAATCTGTTATCCAAAAATCTGTTTTACCCAATTTTTTAGAATATTTAAAGAGACACAAAAATATTTTTAGTGTACAGCAATTTATCTTTAGTTGAATCCTCATATTTCTATTTACTTAACTCATCTAAAACGCAATGAATCTTTTTAGAAAGATAATGTCCTACAATAAATTTTATGTACAATATTTCATTCTTCTTACCGAAGAACTTCTTCAGGCTACATAAAATGAGGAAAAGAAAACTTTCTTTTTCCTCAGCTTAAATTCGTTACAATACAAATTAAACTTACAATCCTTATTGCATGTTATCACTTAATCATGTACATCTTCAAAACAAGATGTTTATGAAGAATTTATTTTAAACATAACAGTAAGATGAACCACCAAATTCTTCAAACAATCCTTCTTCGTTTCATCTTTTAATATAATTAGATATAGATATAAAAACTATTTCCACACTCTTCCATTAGTATTTTAAAATATATAAAGACATAATTAAGAGGAAGTTTATTTTATAATGTCCTTAATTTAAAACTAGTAATAGTACTTACAGATCTAAGTATAAATATTAATTATTATACTAGCAAAACGTAGGCCCTTCAGTAGACTCGCGCACTGTTAAAAATCACTTCCCAAAAATTGCATTTTATATATATTTTAATTTAATTTCGATTTTTCACACTAGTGCCGCTGATGAAGTGAAAACAAATTGGGCCGTGTTTTCACAGAAACAGTGATTTGAATTTTGTATTGGCATATTTCAAATTTCAGATTACTATCCGGCTTTTATGTTTAGTAATATAAGTTAATTTTATTCTTATATTTTCTATACTGTTCTAAATTTTAAATTGCCAAAGACTAATTGAAATCTTTGCTTTGCGAAACTCAAAGGCCTTGCTTTAAGTTTTGCCTGTTCGATTATATATATCGAATATATATATCTGCTTCAGCAGATTTAACTTCTTAGTAAATACTAAGTAACTTTACGCAAACGCTTTTAACAAAGTAAACATATTCTCGATAAATCTCCATAAATAAATAATCACAAGGTTTAAAATCTTGCTGTTAACGATACAACTCGAATTAAGCCATCTGAGATAACTTAAGTTCAAAAATCACTAAGTTTTATCTTAACTTTCATCCGTAGATAATGTTGTGTTTTACGTACACTTGAAAAGTCCATGGATAGATGACGATAGCCTACTACTAATATTCACACAATTTCGATGCACAAGATCCAACGCTGAATAGACATTTCTTCTAAATACATTAAGATCACTTCCTTAGGAAGTAAATTTCACAATTTCACTGGAACGAATTATGCTTTATGTATTCTAAACAACAGTATTCTTATGCTGGTTTAGAATAACTTTGCGCTTAGCACTACACATCCTTCTACAAGTAAACATCTTCAGGCAGGCAGCCGTATTTAATGGAAGTACAAATATCGTGACTTATCTCTATCCGTCGATCACGATTTCTTTTTTTGTCACACATTTCTATTCTACATTGTTTCAAAGATAATCTCGAGTTTTTCCATTTACAAAACAATAGCTATTTAACTATATCACAATCACTCTTACAAATTATTGAAGCAATTATTGAAACTTAGTTAACACAAAAATCCGTGAGCCATTATTTAAAACAAAATAGTTAAGATTTTCAAATTTTAATTTTTTTTTAAGATTTTAAAATGTAACTATATAAAATAAAGATTTTAAACAGTTTATCTTTTTTAATTAAAAAATATTCAAATATTTTAGCGAATAAAAAGAAATAAGCATTTTGTACTTTTAGAAACTAAAAAAAAAGAAAGCAAATTGACATATAGAAAATTATATGTAACATATACAGTACTTATTACCGCAAGAATTTATCAAGGCAGTATTAAAAATATAATATTATTCTAAAACAATTGCTGAAGTTAAAATATGTTTAGGTATTAACAAAAAATGTGTATGTTCTTGTTTAATGCGCAATTATTCTAGTTATATTAGTATTATTTTTGTTCTTTGTTATTAGATTAAGTCATAAAAATATTAATGAGCTCGCTGGCTGCAATTTGCATAGGCTGATGCGCCGTTAGCGACGGTGAATAATCGCACTCATTCTCGGGGACAGGATCGGCATATCAGTTCCCCCGAATTATCACATTCATTCATGGACAAAAGCACAGTTATACGACAGCTATAGATTAGAACAAATGAATAGATTCCAAGTCCGCCCCCCCCCCTTCCTTTTTTTATGACTTCCGATTTCAATGCGTTGCAGTCTTTCCTATAATTATATCAAAAATATTGAATTATTATGACGCGTCCATCAGTTCTACTAAAACAGGAAAATCATTCCCGCTTTTTAATGTTTCAATTATGGAAGCTGTAGGAGCCCGAATTTCGTTATTAATGGGGGAGTTGCTGCACCCGAAGATTACCAGAGCTACTAATTTAGGATCATCGTTTCGAGTCTCTTAATTTCTCGAGTATTTTGGGATGATACCAGCCCATTCCAAAGCGCACTTTCTTTCCGAATGGCCTTTAAATTACAGCAGGGGAAATGCTGCTGGACCGACAATATTTGCTCACCGTCTAGTTTAATGTCTTGTATGTTAGTTTAAAATATCCGAATGAAACTAATGATATCGTGTCGCGGTAAACATCGTAAAAAGATGAAGTGTATGAGTTTTATTTATTGTAGAACTCGTAGGTACTTCCAATGAACGTAAAGCGGGCTTTTAAAATAGTTAAGTACCTTTTAAAATAGGATTGCCACCAGGAATTTTATCTATCTGTGTAAAATATCACGACATATGTTCTACACTTATGAAAATTTATAACAAAAGAATGACTTATTTTCTGTAAACATTACCAGGCAACCTAGACAAAAACTAGAGTGCTCTGTATACTTATACTTCAGAATATTATAATATTAAGAACAACAAAAAAAGAAAACAGCAGCCACTGAATTTGTCATAATTTTATATTTACATTAGTATAATTATCCTTTATGTATGTTCTATGGAAACTCCTAATACTGTTATATTTCTATGAAGAACAACATGTCAATTTTCGCGACATTTTACATTCTGCTAATGTTCTCGAAGCGACCCTAGTGTAAATCGTAATAGTATGGCAATAAATTACATGAATTAAGAAGGCGGGTTCACCCTCGTTCCCAACTTTTCAGGAACCTTTTTTTTTCTTTTGTAATTGGAATTCAGCAAATAAATTTCAAGTGTAATAAATAAAATCTGCTGGGAAGTACATTTAACGCAATCTTTTCCATCACGCAATCCATAGCGCATGTCGAAATAAAACATCATTACAGGAGCTAGAGTGGCTTATTACTTGCTGTGAGGGACTTACTTGACTTTCATGAAAATTCGATCAGATGTTTTTGAGTTATTTTCAACCGAAGGGAAACTCAGTGGCAAGCGTTCAAATTTTTTCTAATCAGACATAAAGAATATATTAAAAAGAAAAAAAAAATTAAGAGCTTGAATTTTGATTTTCTTACATAACTTATCACTGGCTTCTTTCATTCACAGTCATATCGGGATTTAACTTGGCTGGCTGTCAGAATTCAAAGTGCGATTGTAAGTCGAATTGCATGAATATAACTTAGGAAGGAATTCAACTTTCGTGACGCAGTTCTCGTACGTCAAAAAGATACAAATTTCAAAAGATCGGCTCTTCCAAATTGGTGACGGAGCCGAGATTTTGGCAAGCTCCAGCATCGAATCAAGATATCGGTTTCGAATTGCCAAACAACGTCGTCACCTACTTGTTTTTGACTTCAGAAAACCAATTGGTAATTTTTTTTGTTTTTCTTTGGCGGGGATTTGCTAAGAATGGTTTCTTAGAAAGAAAAAAAAATCTTGCATCTAAGGGAGCAGAAGAAGTAATGGTGGAAAAGAATTTCATTTTTCTACATTTAAAACATCTCAACTCCTTTAAAACAATTAAAAACAAAATTGAATAAAAATACAGTATACTCTCGATTTCTCGAACATCGATATTTCGAAAACCTTGATATGTCGAAAAATTATTTTTCCCCATGATATTACATCTAATGTTAATTTTAATTCTTATGTCGAAAAGTTTTCACTCAAAACCTTGTTATGTCGAATATTTTTCGAAGTAAAAAATTAATTTTTCCGGTAAAATTGCCGTTCAGTTGTGTCGAAAACTTGGAAAACGATGACTTTGCCGTTATTTTTCAAATAGAAAAATTGGTTGTTAAAGAACAATTTCAAAAGAGATGTTGCCAGGCCACGATACTAGACTTTTAAGAAATTCTAGCAATGTAAGTTCATTCTATTTTACTAATTCTTTTCAATTTAATGTAATTATTTTCGACTACTTTTAAAAATTAGTTATCTTTGCAGTATTTTGACTTATTGTTAACTATCATTACATATTTATACTTACTCTCATCTATCAAGAGTGTAATTTTTAGAATATTATTCCGTATATTATATTTTTATTTGAATTTTTATGTTTTGGTTTTGACCTTGTTATCTCGAAAACTCACTATCTCGAATTTTTATTAGCGTTCCTTCGACTTCGAGATATCGAGGGTATACTGTAAATAGTTTTTGTACGGGTACTTCAATAACACTTAAAATAGAAATGAATTAAAGTTATTGAAATATAACAAAGGAGAATTGACAGCATGTTACTTTCAAATTGCTCTTCTACCTAATCTTTAATAACGCCTGAACCTTAGACGGGTTTTATCTACAAGTTTCACGGTAACAGCTATCGTAATTCTAAAAATATAGTGTGAAATATATATCTACACACACCCAGTGTGTGAGGTTCAAGATCCCATAATTGAGAACTATAAGTTTCGCTAAAACTGTTCTTTCCAATAGAAAGAACATTAATCAAAAATCTATCAACTGCAGAACCACATATGTAATTGGAAGATATTGAGTGTATTAGTTACATAAGAATCTCAATCAAACAGGCTTTTAACTGTTAGAAAAAACACATTAAAGCTAAGAAGGGCACATGCACTTACGATTATTTGGGACTGATTAATTGCCTTCCATATCCGGAAAAGAATAATTCCGGCATCTGGCCCTTATTCAGTAGAGTTCAATCAATCCGCTTTGTGCAACGTTTCATTTAATGCTTAACGAATTGAAATTGGACTCAATTTTAAGAAGAGGAAAAAAAATAAGCTTTAAAGCTAATGGATTCCCCAGTGCAAGTCCTAATCTCGAAACCACTAACTTTCCAAACCGTTCCTTCGCCTTCATCCATCAGAATGAAAGATTAGTCTAAAGGACTTTCAGATGCTGTTTGCGAGCCAGTCCTTGATCCTATTCTAAACTCCTCATCAAATCGGTGGACTTTTTATATTTTTCTTTTTGTCATTCTCTTCTTCATTCGGATTTTTTAAGATTGGCCGAGGAAAAAAAAATATGTGAAAACAAAGATGTATACCAGCTGCAAGAATAGAAATTGGGAAGGAAATGATAGTAAAACAAGATACAAGAAGTATAACATATATTTTTGCAATTTATACAAATAGTTAAGTATATACAGGGTGGTGCAAAAGTCTGGACCCTTAAGCAATTTCTTATACAACAATGTATAGTTTACATATAACAATTGATTTACTTATAAACAATGCATAACAAATGATTTCCTATTTTTAACAATTTTGATATCATGGAAATGGATTGGACGTCGAGGACCGGTTGAATGGCCGCCAAGATCGCCGGATTTGAGTCCTCTGGATTTTTTCCTATGGGGCCATCTTAAATCAGTGGTTTATGCTAACAGACCAAGAACATTACAAGCACTAAAAGATAACATCACACAAGAAATTGAAACCTTAAGAGGGAATAACTATCTTCAGCAATGTGCAAAGATCATGTGTCTCCCGAGTAAGAAAATGTTTGGAAGAAGGTGGAAAGCAGTTCGAACACTTATTGTAAATTTATAGTTACATTTTCATAAGTACAATTTTTTAAATCAATTATATGTAAACTATAAATTGTTATATAATAAATTGCTTATGGGTCCAGACTTTTGCACCACCCTGTATATATGTATATAAGTATATACATACATACAGTAGACACTCGCTAATCCGGCACGTTCGGGACTTCGGCAGTGCCGGATTACCGAAAATGCCCGGATTACTGAGCGCCGTCTAAAAACAGCCGTTACTGCGAGGATAGCGGAAATACCGCTAAAATAGAGAGTCAAACTAGAAGACACAAAATGGCGAACGAAGATTTGTCATCACTGCCGAGTACGCCCAACCTCAGCCGATTGCCCGCGAACTCCGCCGAACGCGCCTGGAAGGCTTATTCAGTGTAAAAAAAAAAACCTTAGACCGATGCCGGATTATTGAATGTGCCGGATTATCAGAGGCCGGATTATCGGGGTTTTACTGTAGATATATATATATATATCTATGTATGTATATATAAATTAAAAACTGCATTACAATAAGCCTAATAGAAAAGAAGATTTTCTAAAATTCTAAATCAAAATATAAATTTTTATTTGGAATCTTATAAATTTCGCGTTTCTGTCTGCTTTATATTACATCGATGTAAATCAAAACGTATCTTTCTAGAAAAATGGCGTAAAAATGAAAGTCCAAAAATATTAATCTTAAAACAACAATCTACATGGCATGTTACGCCATTAGAATTTAGAAGGCACTGAAACAGAAGGATATTGTTTTAATAACGAATTAATTGCGTGAGTGAATTCTGATTATTGAAACTATTCAGTGATACTGAATGTCAAATTTTTATTTGTATAATGTTGGTTTGTTGGTTCTTTGTACAACGTAAAATCCATAACGTCTTCATCTTAAGACTATGAAGGACTTTAGTTGCTGTTACAAAACTGCTGGCTCTTGCACATACTGAAAATCTTGTCAAAAAAATCTAAAAATAGAATTAGTATTTTTGTGACTTTTTCATGAGGTTTTCATGATATAAAAGAATGTATTATAATTTCATCATAGCACGCAATTCCATTTGCAAAGAATTTTTGAGAAAGCAATAAACTTCAAAACTTAAAAGAAACTTTTGCAACCAAACTTTGTCATTTTATGTGTAACAATAACTTATTTATGTGTGCACGAAGAAAAAAAAGAAAAAAAGCCACTAACGTAGAAATAAATACTATAGCAGCAATAAAATGGATGTGACAATTAACAGAATTTATTGGCAAATCTAACGCTCAGGTTATGGGCAATCTCGTCATAAGAATGGAGAAAACCATTACAAGGTCATTACATAAATACAGAAAGGAACTCCATTCAGTTTTATTATTTCAGATTTTTTTTAAGGCTTGGGATCTTTGTATCTTCTCGATCAATCTCAACCTTTAGAGGTCAAAAATGACTTAATTGAAACCATACATTTATTTATTTATTTATTTATTTTAGATGTAATGAGACAGTTAAAAAAGTGAAGTTCAGAATTTTTTTCTTACTAGTTGACCCGTGCGAATAATTCGCAACAAAAAAATCATCTTTGAGAAATAATAAACAAATCTAACAGCTGTTGTGCATGTTAGTTAAACACACTGTCAATAGATGGCGTCTTCTCCATTTTTTAAAAAAGTTTGATCCGTGCGAATAATTCGCATGGTATCTTGATCAGTCACCGAATGGTAATGTGGAAATAAATAAATGAACAGATTGTCAATAAATGGCGCCTTCTACATTTTTGTAAAAAGATTTTTAAAATAAAGCTTTTTAACGAAAACATTAATTTTAAACCATTCGTTTATTTTTCGTCATTAGCGGGTAACGTAATCTTCAAAATGATTTTGATGGAGTATTAAGGGAGTTCTGGCGTACCGACGCAAAAACACCTTTGAGAAATAATATATAAGGATTTATTTCTAATTTATTAGTTTATTTTTTACTGTAAATTTAAAATAAAAAGATATAAGCAGTGTAACATATATTTTTACAATTTGTAAAATAGTAAAGTAATGTATGAATAAATTAAAAACAGCAATACAATAAGCCTAATAGAAAAGAAGATTTTGTAAAATTCTAAATCAAAATATAAATTTTCATTTGGAATCTTCTAAATTACCCTATTAATTGTATGATATAGGAAACCCTTGGTTAAAACGAGTTTGATTCTACGAAGCCATCGCATAATGCAAAAATCTTCGGGTAAAAAAAAAGTAAACAAATTAAGAGGTATTAGTACACAATTTAACGTGTGTGAAATATATTATAATTGTAGAAATAAAGAGGCCAACACACATTAAAATTATTAAAAAAATTAACACATTAAAATGTAAGTTACAAAGGTTTCAGCTCGCCTGCGAGCCGTTGACGAGTGATAATTTTAGTGTGTGTGTGTTGGCATCTTTATTTCTAAAATTAAGACGTATTATTTCGAAAAATATATACTAATAAAATAAATACTTAGCAAAAGAAAAATATTCTTCTGAGAAAGGTTCTGTAAAAAGGTACTTGTGTCATAAAAAAAAAAACTTTTTGTCAAAAAAATAATTTAAAAAAATTATTGACATTATTACAATTAAGCTGCTCAATATATCATTTGTATTATGAAAAATATGAAATATCAACTTATACAAAAACTATAAAAACTTTTAATTAAAGAATGGAAATTCGATATAGGTAGGAAATCCTCTGCGAAAAAAACCGAACTTTAATATATAGTTAAGCTTAATTTGTATTAATCCTAAACTTCAAGGGGAAGGCTAATTAAGCGGCAACAATTTTTAGATAAACAAGCGACATTAAATTAAGAAAAGCTGTATGTAGTTTGTTTTCTTTCAGATTATTTTCCTTTCATTCTTTCCTCCTTGTACATCAGCAGCAGGCACCAAAAAGAGTATTGATAATGGGAAAGTTGCAGCGAAACCTCCTCAAGTGGAAACTCCCCATAACTAAAATCGGACAAGCGCAAGCAAAATTTCTTTGTTTTTATTCGAGGAATATTTGTTTTTCTTTTTTGTTCTCGCTCTAGAAGCTTTACGGGTTGGTGAACTTTAAATTTACGATGCTGACGTCACCGTCAGTTGATTCAGTACTAGAGGCTCAGAAACAGTCTGGGCTTTTTTTTTATTTTTTTGTGATGGCCAAACAATTTCTTAAAAAGCTCGAAAAACAACTAAAGTGCTGGTTTAAAGCTATTCAGTCTTATCATAACTCCAACACGAAATGGAAAAAAAAAAGGTTAAGCCTATATTCAAGGAGAAAATATAAAAAGAAATATGAGCACGAATTTTGAAACTTGAAATATGTGTACGAACATGTGATTTACAATTCACCGACTTCTGAAAACTAGCGATTTTAGGAAGTGAACTGGGTTACAGATTGTAGAATAAGCAATTTTCTTTATTTTGCATACATTAGTTTCGAATTCTTGTCAACAACTGAAGCTGCTTTGATGACTTAGTGTTTTAATGATATAGCATTGATATATTAAGAGAACTTCGCATTTCTCATTGGATCATTTCTTTACATGGTCTGCCTATTTCAATACAGAAATGTAATCTGTTAATGTTTAATTTTTTTTTAAATGCCTGTATGACTTTCAAAAATGCTTGTCGCAATGTTTCCCTACTTCGTTGCTCAGCAAAATCATCTTAAGCAAAATCGTATCCAGTATTATAAAAATGTTCTACTTCTGTTTTGATTTTGTTCATTTTTTGAATTTTTTGAATTACTTTAACGTCAGTTTTCAAAGAACTTCAGAAAAATCATTTTTAATTGAATATGGAACCAGTTAAACAAAATGAATATCGAATGTCTTAAAAAGAATTCAATAATCTATAAATAATTCAATGACATATGTTATTTTTCTGCACACATCATTCAGTTTGTCTCGGGTCTTTCTAAAGGTCATGTTTGCCTGAAGTACTGTAGATCGTCTTTTCATAAAATACATGATGATGAAAATGGATTGGCAAATAAGCGATAAAAAAATAAATGGTTTAAATAAGTCAAGATCTAGTCAAATTCAGGAAGAAATGAATAAACTAGCAGGTTTTCATGTATTAAAAAAATGTTTTACTAGTTATGAATGAAGATCGAAGCCATGTGTGGATATTCTACTACAGTTGTTTCCCATTAGCCAATCATGTTAGCACAACATATTGTCCTCCAAATGAGAGATGGCCGCCCTGTTTTTGTGTGATCTGCGCATATATGATCGATTAGTCTGGTCAGGCATTTCCGTCTGATTTTATGACAGGACGCCGCCATTACGGTAATCGCTTGTTACTTTGCAAAAGAGCATTGTATTTATAAATAATATATATTTATTTATTTATATAAATACTTATTGTTAGCAACTGGTATTGAAATAACGCTAAATAGTCGAGAGAAGTTTTAATTTGGCGTTATCAACATGTCTTTGTCAGTGAAAACAGACGCCATCGTCCATTGTGA
Source organism: Thereuonema tuberculata (assembly GCA_023159025.1). NCBI lineage: Eukaryota > Metazoa > Arthropoda > Chilopoda > Scutigeromorpha > Scutigeridae > Thereuonema > Thereuonema tuberculata. The sequence goes on from JAFIDM010000003.1 coordinate 46,247,099, forward strand.
CAGGAAAACATAATTGATCAGCTACCGGAAGGGCTGCGCAGTTCAAACTTCCGCCGGCCAACTTTCATTTGGAGGACAATAGTAAGAATCTACAATGACTGCATTTGTAAGGGAAAGTTTTGGAAAAAAGGCTTATAAAAAAACAAAAATTACGATATAATTTGGGTTTCGAAAATGCCACTGCCGTTTCTTTTCAATTGCTACATATTGTAATGCTTTGTGCCTGATACGCAACGCTTGAAGTTAGGTTTTGAAACATTTCTGCAAAGTAACAAGACGAAGATTACGGTGATAAACGACGAACTGTGTTTCTATCGTGCAGTTACATTTATTAATATCACAAATTAAACGTGAAATAATTATGATTCAAATAGGCTTATTCTGTATTATTTTCATACTATATATTTGAAATTATTCCATCTATTCCTCTGTGTCTGTCTCGGTTCGAAGGGTTTTTGTTTTTTTTTCCGCTTTCAGCATTTCGTATCGTTAGTATTGGAATTTAATTTTGTCTGTATTCTGATTATAAATGAGACAACTAATGAGATTTCAATTCAGTTGTATGTCCTTTTCCTTATTTTCATAAAATCAAATTGTGTATTAACAAACTACAATAAAATATCACTATTTACTATAAATTTAAGCATATTCCAAAGAAATAGCTTTTATTCTTTTAGTAGTTATTTTAAAATGACAGCAGTCACATTGAAAGAGTATTTGATGAAAATTACTAAAAAATAAAAGAAAAAATGCAGCCTATTTCTTAAGAAATAGTGCTTTGGTATTATGAAAAGAACGAAGATATAAAAAAAGGCATAAAAAATCCTCATGAAAGCTCAGGCCATATTTCTTACGATTGATATTTTTTTTTTAAGTTTCTGTAACTTTTAGCCATTCTTTCCCTTAATGTAGCCACTGAATATTATATAAGAATATATGTCAGGGATAAAAAAAGGCTCTTATGGTGCTTTTGCATCTTTTAACTGGAACGAGAACTGTTCTGTAAGCTTTTGCAAAGAAATGTCACGACCAGCCCTGGAGAAATCACAGCTGATATAAGAACGTAGATAAGTTATTTAACATTTCCCTCTTATTTTTTCTTTTCTTTAGAACTGCACCTGAGAATTCATATGTATAAATTTCAAGGGAGACGGATACAAGAGGTGTGTGAAGACAGATACTGTAAATCATGAATAGAGCGTAAATCCCTGCAGAGAAAACCTTCCATCGACTCCAAATCGTCGCAAACATTTTTCTACAGAAAACAGGGGAGGAAAAGAAAAACAGTTCACAATACACACAAATCATCAATTCTTGCGGATTGTGCGCAAGCGATGAAAGACAAAAACCTAATCTTTTGACACCTACATATTGATATTGTTTCTTAGAGCTTTCTTTATCATCTTCTTTTTTGGGAGGAAAAAAAAAATACCTGCTTTACTCGCTTACATTTCTAGAATTAGAATAAAAATAATGACATCATAGCTTTCAATATTTTTATACATGGTCAATGTGAATAAACCTATCAAAGGATGTTGTAGCATTAGCTCAAGGTTTGTAAACAACCATTAATAAGCAATGAAGAGAAATACAGGATTTACACACAAAAAAAATCCAGAATTCAGTTTTAGTACGAATAGACTTTAATATGATATAATGTATTTTTAAGAAAATATGGCTAAATAAATAAAAGGAAACATGATTAAAATCATTGATTTACTAAATATTCTAAAACTTCTGTGTTAAAAATGTCCTTTTAAGGAAATCGACATGAAAAACTTTAACAATTCATTAAATTAAAGTAGCTAATAATATATAAATGTTAATAAAAGATGAATATTACTTAAAGTCATCTTTCTATTTTTTTTATATATCAATATATAAATTTGAATTATAGTTCATATACCAAAAGCCATAACTACAGATTACTGCATTGTTAATATCTTAAACAAGCAATTATCCAGAAACAATAATTATTATTCTAATAGATTTCTACAATCTTCTGTCAATTACTCGAGCCAAGACGTCATTTGAAGATTGGTGCACCAACAATAATTATCTTGTTTTCTGTTCTTTTAGACATTAAGTTTTCAAAAACTCGAGACATACTAATTCAATAGAAGAAACTTTCCTATTTCCTAGGGCGTCTTCGACATTTAAGTTTGCTTTTTTCGTTTTTGTTTATTTTTTTCCCTTTCTACTGTAATATTATTAGCCAAAAATAAAAGAGAAAGAGGTAGGGAGGTGGGAAGTTTGTACAATCAAAAACTCGATGATGCATTGTACGTGAGTTTCTGTTGGTGATCGAATCTCGTTATGGTTTCAGCACGACATCTTTTCTGCAGTTGAAATAACGGCACACAAAGGGCCAATAAGATGGAAAATTCGGTTGCCGTAAAGCGGCGCTTTTTCCAATCTTTAAGCACTCTGCAAAGAAGTGAGAGAAAGGAAAAGGCAGGGGGACGGGGAATAGGAAGGAGATGGGGGAGGAATAACACGAAACGATGATTTTGGTCGATCGTAGATACCCGAAACCGATAACCGTCGAAATGGAAATATGAATATTGAAAATCTTAATAAATAAAAGTCTTGATCAAAATACGTAAAATACATTCTAATGTAGAATTAGCAAACGAATTTCAGAAATACTGATGTGATTTCTTCATAATTTTCAACACTTTTTTTAATATTCTGAGTTATTAAATTGCTAAATATTATAAAGAAATCACGCTAATATATCTGAAATTAATTTTTATATCTTATAATATTCCTACTGTAATATATAAAACAAGGTTTCTGTAATGTTTTACTTAAGAATAAAGTAAATTTTTTTAAGTTAAATCAAAACTCTAAAAATCAATATTTCTTTTAAGCAGAAAAAAATTAACTTGTGCTACTGTAAAACTAAATTAATATTCAGTTAAAATGAATATTAGAAAATAAAATTCTAAAGCAATCATTGATAAATTAATATAAAGTAAATCCCAGTTAAAATATTTGACTTTAAGGGAAAAAAACTGGCAGAACAAAATATTTCAGTAATTTCCATTTTGAATTTACAGGAAAAAAAGTAATGAAAATGGAAATAATAAAAAAAAAATTAATTTATATCTCCGATTGGTGATCGAACTGCATTCTAATATTAAATGACTTTATTTCCATTTATTTTACAGAAATTTATAAAACTAAATATATTTAAAAAAATTTAACAGTGTCTGTAAAATAAAGGGAAAAGTTAGTTTTTTTCCCCCAGTTGCAGCAATCGAACAGCTACAGAATTACAGCAATTAGCAAATTACAGTAAAATTTCTTTAAATAAGGCTTTAAAAGTTTGTTTATTTCAGCAATGCCTTTTTTTAGCAAACGAAATAGTTAAAAATTTGAATGGTAAGAAACAAAATTTACATAAAAGAATGGTAAAAGGGTGAATTCATGAAAAAACATTTGATGAAATTAGATTAGAAAAGAGAATAAAATGTAATTTAAGGGCTTTTCTTTATGTCAACTTCAATTTAGCAAAATTGGTTCAATTTGATCACATATTTCTACTTATTAGATTAATTCACTAAATTCTTTGTTGATAGCAAGGTTTAAGTGTTTTATCGGTGCTAACGTCCCTTCTTGTATATTTTTATTAACGGAATAATTATAATAAAGAAAATCAAACATTTACAAAAAATGTTTGATGTTTGTGTTTTTGCTTCTTTAATTTTCCACTCATCTTAATTTAATGTTTTTATAGCCTTGTTTTGCTTTCTTTTTGCCGACCATTTACTTCAAATGCATAAATAAATATTTAATCTTTCAATTGGGACTGTTTTGTTTTTTTTGATATTAGACAAAGCAGCGGAATTCCCTCTAGATCTTGCAACATCAAATGAAGATAAAAAGTCTGCGAAAAAATGTTTTTCGCAAATATTAAAAAAAAAAAGATATAAATAAATAAAATTTACAGACTATTGTGATAATTTAGAATCTACCGAAATGCTATTATTGCAATTAAATGTGTGAAAGACGAAAATATTACCGTTTACCTATCAAAGTAACACATTAGCACAAAGTTATCAAGTTATTGGGGGAAAGCTGATAATTAAATATTAGCTATGAGAATCGGTGTATTGATTATCGAATCTAAATAACTCATACATATAAGCCAGCATTGCAAACTAATGAAAATTGTCAAGTTTGTCAATATTACTGTGAAAGTTTATGTAAATCCAATAACAATGCATTTATCCAAATAACGTGGAAATGTGTTTTAATTTAATAATTTTTTTTCACAACACTATGCAAAAATAATCACCTTGCAAAAGCAGATGAAATTAAGTAATATTTTTTTCTTTTTAAATCCATATATTCAAATATCTAGGATAGCGAAATGATTAAAATGGAGAGTGGCTCTAAATGAGGATTTTAGATATATATATTAATTTAACGATTTTAATTAATTTGTTTACATTCTTTATTGACTGATAACAAAGATGAGCTGATCGTTCATTTGCCAATTTATTCACTTAACTGTAAAACACTAAATGTAAATATTTAGCTGCAAATGAAAATGTCCACTCAACAGGGTACGAAAAAGAAAATGTATCTGCTCCGTTAAAATTTTACCGCTTAACCAAAAAACATCAATTTATTCCTTATTTTGAACTAATGAATTCGTGAAATGAAATAATATAATTAATTAATGCACCATTAAAAATTTACAGCAACTTATTTTCTACCTTTGTTAATATATTGCAAAGTTATATTTGTACGAGTTGAACTTGTACTCTAGGCTTACATACAGGTTGTTTTACATTTTATTTTGCGATTTTGCATTTGTAATTTCACAATAATGTCTAAAAAAATGTTTTTTTTTTTAATTTCTGATTCTTACAAACGGAATCTTTCAACTATAGATTTTATTTTCAGTGTAATTCCCAGAAGAAAATGAATAATTGTTATGTTTTAGACAACAAAAAGGTTGTACGTGGACAACATGTTGGCGTTCTGGCACGGAAGATGTAAAGGACCTCTTCTGCTACTGAAGAATATTTAACAATATCGCATTACACAACTACGTACAAAAAGCGTTGGTGATAGTTTTCATCAGTATCTCATTAATAATTTCAAAATTCTAATTCGAATCCAGCTATTACACATTCGAAAAACAAAATGAAAATTAATTCAAAAATAGACTTAATACAGTCTGAGATTTCTGTAACAATTGTTACAGAAACAAGAACTGTTAGACGACAACGATTTATGCTTTGTTTATGGAATAGTTATACTATAAAGCTAAATAATCATTGTTATTGTTAGCCGACAAAGATCGAGAAAATAACTTTCTCGAAAATAAATAAATAATAAGAAAATAAATTGTAACTTCAGTTGCTAACAGTGACTATCATTGTTCGTAATTATCCTTCCTCAACTGCAAATTCTACTAAAAGTTTGGGTTTTTTTTTTCTGTTCCTCAGTTTTACTTTAGTGAAACAACTAAAACACTAAAAACTCGTGTAAGCATACCGCAATTTCAACACTTTAAATCACCCTTGCAACCGAATTCAGAGCCCACTTAACTAAATAAATTTATAATTACAATAAAAACTAATAATATGTCATTTTTCCACACTTTCGCAATTCTCCTATTTTGCAACACACAAATCACAAAGGCAAAGACAAATTTCCAACCGCTGGCGAGACCAGATGGTGAATATTCTTCATTGTAGAGTTTATTGTAAAATCCATTCATCGTGTTACATTGTAAGAAGTCATGGCTGTGCAAACTTTAGGTGCCTCTTCATTCGCGATATTTTACTGCAAACTTATTCCCCATTTAAACACATTACAATTCTTTCAAAGATTACCTCAGGAGCATAAGAATGAGTTATGACATTCCGTTCTCATAATTCTGTTTTCCACTGCAGAAACCTTCGCAATGGAAAGTTAAATGGAAGAAATAAAGAAGCTAGATGTAAACTGCAGAACGGCCATTTTGAATCTCCAATATCAAACAATGTAACAAATCACATTGTTATTCATGCGAAATAAACAAAATGCTCAAAATTTCACATTTTTTGTACAATGTTGATTGTTTAGTAATTTTTGTTAATTCGAAACCTTATGATGATTAATTGTAATATTAAGATATTAAAACCTTATGATTACTTTAAATGGCTTGATTTCAGATAGAAAAGACTTAGAAACACACAGTAGCTGGTTTGCACTTTTTTTTTGTTCGATTATTCTGCAATGAGTTTAATGTGAAAAAATCATAGTCCTTTCAATATGTCTAATTACGGCCCAAGAAAAAGACCTTCACCATGATCCATACGTTTAACGATAATAATAGCACTATTACAATAAAAACATGTTGTTCAACTTTTAAATACATGACTTAATATGTCAAAATTTCGAATCATATAAGTTCTTAATTATCCTGCTTTATTGATTTAAGAAATAAATATTAAAATATACATTTAACTAAACAAAGTCATTTAGTTTTTCTGCTTAATGTTCTATGTTTTTGATGATTTTACCATCCATGATAATTAATTCATGTCAATAGTAAAAGCATTACTTCCTGCAAATAGCGCCCAGGTTAAGAACCACCTTTTCAAAAAATGACTTTACAGAATATTAGAAGCAGAGTTTTACTTATAAGAGATGAAAAAAGTAAAAAAAAAACTACGAAGAAATTTCTGAATTAGAAAAATTTAAAAATACTGATAAAAATAAGGAAAAATTCAATCTTTTTAAATTGTTATAATTTCAACTTTCAGATTTTCCTAAATTTGATTAACTTTGTACTTAAAAAGCAGAATAATATTCTTTTTAATATAATTTTCTTTCACAGAGCTGGGTTGAATTTGTCAAAGCTGATTACAATTCCAGCAGAGATTTTTATTTTTAATTGAATACGGTTTTTATGGCCGGAAGCCTCTTCTGTCTCTGACTTAAGAGGACGATGGCGGTTGAATGAGATGTACACTTCCGTCTTTCTGCCATAACTTATTAGTCTGAAATAATGGCAACAGTAACTTCATATTCTTCTCAATTCTCACGGCAATATTTGCCAAACCATAAATTTGTTGCTTTTGGAATCTGCATCAATTACTTGTTTTATAATCAAATTCCTCACTCTACTTCCGAATGAATTTCAAACAAGATTTTCGAATTCTAAGATTAAGAACACAAAATTTAACTTCCAGTAATTCTTTTGTAACTTACAAAACGAATCCCGTAATTATCTAAACAACGTTAAAGTATTATTTTGATCGCATTGTCGTAGGAGTCTCTTAATTCTAAATTTATTTTGTTATTCCACCTCATTTTTGTCTGGACATACTATTAAGTAACAGTGATCCACTGTTAGAGTGATCTAACAAAGAAAGTATATCAGTATCATTAATTAGCAATGGTCCACAGAAAAAGAGGTTTTAAATTTTTTATTGTTCCGTTGATTTCGCCGACTTCCGAAATTGGTATTAAAGACTTCTTTCCGGAAGTCAGTGAAGTCAATGGAAGCTCGGCTACTTCACAGAAAAAAATAAAATTTTGCCTAAACTAGCTTTAGATCAGAACTCCTGATTTCAAACAGGCCGACAGTACCGTATTTATATGAATACTTTTTGATTAATCATGTTTTGAAGTTTCGCGGTCATCTGATCGACATTTCTTTATTTTAAGTGTTTCACGGATCATTGCACAACATTTAAAAGGTTGGGGGGAAAACAAAAAACAAGATTCCGGAAATTAAAATCCGGTAGCTTCAATTAAATTCAAATTTTATATTGTGGTTTCAGAGCCTGCTTCAGGCGGAAATACTCGCTTTTAATATTATATATATTTGGTTTTTGTTTTGTTGGATTTTTTGCTTTTTGCAAACAACTTAATAAACAAAACCGATTCTCTAGTATCTGCATTATTTCGATTACAGTGTCGGTAGGACAAAGACTACCGTAGGGTAATGCAAGATGAATTTATAATATTCTGGTGCAAAGCGTGATAATTGCTTCAGGAAATTTAAAATATGAAAGAGTCTCCAGAAAATATCTACAGATTACGTAACTAGTCCAAATACAATTTTCAACCAAAACGTAACAAAATTCGACAATATGAAATTGAAGTTGTTGTTTTTTTTAATAAGCTAACAATTATTTGAGGTCGTCATCAATAATTTATTGGTCTAAATTTTAGAAAACAAAATTGTAGCATTGAAGAAACATCCGAAATAAATTCAAAAGTTAATTCATCATGTTTTCACAACTTTTTTTTTTTTTTTAGGATTTCTTAATGATTTTCTTAATAACCAAAAGCTAACTTTGTTAGGGAAACCTAATTGAGTGTACCCTATGAAATTAGTTTCAAGACGCATAATTAATCAATTATTAAGACAAAGATTAATTGACGTATTAGTAATGTTATTATAACAGTTTTATTTAGGTAATAATGAAAATCAAAATTATACAAAGCTCCTCGAGGACATAATATCTAATTCCTGTCCTTTAGATTAAAGATCAGCGGCTGTACAACTTCGAAATTTTAATTAAATAAAGACTAACTTTAATTTCAATTCATTTTATCCTTTTTATTTTTTTTTATTTTTATTTTTTTTTAAATCTTTTCACTAGAATGTTGCACCGTTTGCAGATTAATTTAATATTTAGTCCGGTTCGAAACCTGGTCGTTTAATTAAATATCTTAAATGTTTTCAATATTTTAAATAGTTCGTGTGTCTGGCCTTTCTTGAAACAATTCTCTATATATTTTTTGGTTAAAGTTTAGAACGCAATACCTCCAATGGCCGCCTGCCCTTGTGACTTGGTGCTTACAGTTATCTCAAGATCGCAGATGAAGGTTAGTTTTGCTAGTAAAAGATCGCGCAAAACAATTTTGAAAGCATTCTACATTTTACTAGTTAATTGTTCATTTCACATTATCCGCCCTGTTCAGAATAGTGCGGCGGCCGCCGGCTATCGGGCGGCCATTGGGGTGCCGTAATCTAAAGTTTAACCTATTTTTTTATTATTATTTATTGGTCTAATACTAATTTGTAAATTCCACTTTCATTGTTTTCTTTACAGTTGTTGTTCCATATAGCATTTAATTGTTTTATTTATTAATAGGTTGAAAATGTAACTTAATATTTGCTTTCAATTCCTAACTATTTAAATTTCGAGCTTGTTCATCCTATTTCCAATTTCTATCGGTTATTTTATATTGTCAAATATTTCTCGTATTTACGAACGTTTTTATATTTCGAGTTAGCTGTAACAGCTTTCAATTTATAACAAATACGTGGCTGTTTTCTTGAAATAAAGATTATTGTCAGGACAACAAATGTGTATTCATCATTAGAATTCCACGCTTAACCTAAAAAATGATTTCTCCTATATCTCCGCAGATTGTTTGTAATAGTACAACACGCTATATTACAGTTTACTAGATAAAACTACATAGTCGGTTTGTTACCATAAGTCGTTACCTTAGAAGCACAAAAAATTAGTTTCTAAAATTTTACAAATAAAAGTAATACTTAACTTGTTGACAACGAAACATCTTCCTTCTGCTTTGGAAACTGAACTCAAATGACCCACGCGATTCTTGGGTAGTACTCTCATTGGTTTATTTTTAATCTTTTTTTTTTTTGTTTTGTTATTATTTGCTCCTTACTTATTATTATTATAAATTAAAAATTTTAAATTTAATAAATATTTAATAAATATAAATATATTTTTATTAGCCTATAATATATTTTATTAGAAAGCAAGTTTAACGTCCGTAATCATTCATAAATGGAGAGAGATACGCCAACCGGACAATAAATGTGCTTTCGCCCATTGAGCCAACATCAACGAGAATTCTGTACAATTGTTTCATCCTTATTGTGGACTCATTAGCAGAATCTACTCGTTGACGGCAGGCCACTGCCGGGACCATGAATGCTTTTGGGTAAGCTTTCGCGCAGCGAGCCAACCGTCAACGAGTAGATTCTGCTGATGAGTCCACAATAAGGATGAAACAATTGTACAGAATTCTCGTTGATATTGGCTCAATGGGCGAAAGCACATTTATTGTCCGGTTGGCGTATCTCTCTCCAATATATTTTATTATCGTTATAAAAGGCGCTACGTATTATGGTCTCACCTCCATTTTCAGTTTCGGAACGCCATTGCGCGACATTAGTGAGCAGTGAATTAAAATCTTTCGCACACATTAAAAGATTCACCGAGATATTTTTGGAATTTTCGTACTGGGAATTATTTATTTTTCTGGTTATTTTCTTATTTTTCTGGTTATATATGTACGATGCACGTTAAATTTTGCTAATAGTCACTATAATTACTAGCTATCTAAAAAAAAATTCTAAAAAAAATTCTAAAAAAGTCTAAAAAGGAATAAGATTTTCCTATCTATAAACCATGTAAATACTGTTTATTTTTAAATTATGTTAAATTTAGAAAAGAGAAATACAAAAATTTAAAAAGAAAAACAAACTCCAGGGAAAAAAAAGTAATCAAAATCTTATGAATTAACTAAAAAAACTTAAAATTTTTGAAACAAATTGATCAAAAACTTAACAATGAAATTACTCTTAATTATTAATCCATGTGGAATTGAAGCGCATTTTAGTTCTATTTCATTTGGTTTTTAGCCTGTTTTACAATTAATTGAGATCACTATTTCCCGATCATTCTCTTCATCTTATTATACATAGATATACAGGGTGGCCCAAATTTATATATACGATTGGTTATAGATTCCTATATATACACTGTTCGCAGTGTCATGATGTGGGAGATTTTTTCCTGGCACACGGTGTGTCCATTGATACCTCTGTAGTCACGTCAGGATGCTAGAGCGTATCGAAACAGGGTGGCTGACCAAGCACAACCGTACATGTGGACAGTTTATCTTCATGCAGACGGTTACTTCCAGCAGGATAATGCGCCCGTTCACAAACCCCCATCACAATGGCATGGTTTGAGGAACACGACGATGACATTACCTTACTGCAGTGGCCCGCTCAGTCGCCGGATGTCAGCCCGATTGAAAATTGGTGGGATGAGCTGGAACGGGCTGTTCGCTCCATATCTACATCTCCATTAAATCTTCAGGAACTGCGTGACACACTCATGACTGCATGGTACATAATACCTCAACAACGTTTTCAGCATCTTGTGGAATCCTTGCCTCGGGAATTCAGGCTGTTTTGAGAACTAAAGGAGGCCCACAACACGCTACTAGGTAGGCGTATCTAATAAAGTGGCTGGACAAATGTGGGACACCCTGTATATGTAGATAGTGAGAATAAATCACATGCGTATCCTTGGTTATGTCCTTTATTGTGTGGGAGGAAATTTATAAAATAAATGAAGGCTTTCCAACCAAACAAAAAAACATGTCCAAAATACTATATTTCTTTCATTTTTGGATAGAGGGGGATGGGGTTAACCAATAACAACTCCTTCCTTCAGTATGCCAATGGAATATGTATGTATAGATTAGATCCACTTAACAATCTTCAGGAAATTCAACGTGCTAATTTATGGACACAAAAGACCGTTCTAAAACTTGCATCCACAGGCAAAATGCTGTACAATTACGAGAGAGCAAAAAGCCAAATAGCAAACGACCGAAGCTAGTATTTGAGTCTGCTTTTAATAGATGTAGTAAGTTTAGTGTGCTTAGGAAATGCTGATTAATTTATTTTTAAATTATCAGAATTCACTTGTAATGAAAAAAGGCTTCATGTTCCTTTAGTTCCCTGACACTCTGTCACTTGCTCTGAAAATAAAGTATGTGGTCTGATGATTGGTACTCAACAGAGGCAGGCAAAATTTCGTAATGTGTTTACGAAGGACTGGAAATTAAAATGTAAAAGGTTAATATTTCAAGGAAGAAAATTTAATTAAGTTTCTAATTTCAGTTTTTAATGAAAACTCCTTGAAAATAAAAAAAGCTACTTCAAAAGAGGAAAATTAAAATTTCCGAACCTATATTGAATTCAAAACAAACTCGTTAAGTTTCTGGTTTCAACAACCAAAAAAAAAAAGATTTAGAAAAAAATTACATATATTAAACAAAGAATAAGTATAAAAACGAAGAAATTGATTTTTTCTTCATTTCTAGAGTTGCAATCTAGTTTCCATATATTTAAGGACTTTAACAAAATGGCGGCCGAATCTTGGAAATTTTTTTGCAAGATTTTTCTGTGATTTCAACATATTTTGATAAGTTAGAAGCAATTTTTTTCAATTACTGCTATTCACTCCAACTAGGCAATACATGGCTTAAAATTTCTTTTGGTAAGACAAGCTTCATTACATCATGAGTACTAAGTATTAAAATTCAGTCAATCTTTCTCTATTTTACGTTAATTATTTCGAAAACTAAAAAAGATAATAATTTTTCAGCACCTTCATAAAAATTTATTCTAACAAAATTCATAAATTTAATTAGGCTCTTGGAGTTCTTCGTAAAAGGAGTATCTTTCCTTTTTCTTTCTTTCTCTCCTTTCCGCATTTTATACCTTTTTATATTTTTTTTTCATTCGTACTTCTAGGAACGAAGACGCCGATAGAGCACATTATTCTCATTTGACGCTAGATTATTCATTAGCATTTGGCCCCAGGTCTTTTTTTTTTATCGTGATGGTCCAAGTTTTCTCATCTTTCACGCTACTTACGAAAAGAAAGAACTGTCGAGAAAAGAGAAAAATTAATTTCTCAAAAATATAACTAATCAAATGATTTCATATTACAACCAAAAAAAAAAACACTGATCCGAAGAAAGATCTTTTTGATTTTATTAAGGAAAAAAAAAAATAAAAGGTAAAAATTGTGATGAAAGAGATAAAAAAAAAAGAATGGAAGAAAAGAAAATTCTCCCAAATCAAATCAACATGTCCTTTGAAACCAAGATTGGTATGAGAAATTTTTGTAATTTTCGAAAAAATTCTTTGGTATCAAATCCCTCCTGAACAATGAGGAAGACTCACGACTTGGCTCTGGAGTTAATGAATATTTCAATACTTCACGATAAATTGATATTGTTGGTTGTGATCTATGCTTGTTTTCTATCGCGCAGCAAAGCATTTTCCTGTTGTAAGTTATATGCTTTTTCCTGTTATTTTATTAGATATTTAATAATATTTATAAAGTGGGTGTCTATGAATACTCGGATAAACAAACAAGTAGATAAAGTCTCAAATGTTTTACGTAGAGTTTATAGAAATTGTTAATGTTAGAACGATTTAAAAGTAGAATTCGGAAAAGTAAACTTGAAATTAGACCATTCTAATAGATCAGAGCAGAGGTTCTCAATTTTGTTTCTCGAAAGCTCTGTTTAACATCAATTTCATTAATACTGCATACTCCTGGCCTAATTACATTCACGAATGTAATGTGAATAAATATGTAGTGTACTAAATTAGTTACCCTATGTATAATTTGAATGGAACGCTATTATAATTTCTTGTCTGTGAATCCGGTCTCCCTCCCATCCAGCTAGCGTGTATTGGTTGAGGCTGCTACACACGATCAAGTATACATGAAAAGTATGCAGTTTTATCACGCATGTCATGCATACTTGATCGTGTGTAGCGGAAATTTCGTACTTGATGGAGCTCAAGTATGCTGTATGAAGATTCCAACTTTATACTTGAAGCCACGGCTTGCGCATGCGCTTTGCAAAAAAAAAAATCATTTGTGACCTAGCTGTCGAACGATAAACATCTCTCCGTAGTTTCCTCCCAACATGGCTAGTGATCTGCGGAAAGGACACAGAAGTATTGAATGAATTCATTTGAGTTTACCAAAGTAATCCTTGTCTGTGGCGGATTAAATCTAAAGATTATCATGATAATAGGCTAAGAAAGAAACAGTATATAATATATTATAAAGAATATATAAAAACATTGATCCAAACGTCGACCGGGATATCACTGTGAAGAAAATAATAAATAAATAAATAAATAAATAAATAGAGATACAGCATTGAAAGAATTGAATATTTTAAACATTTCTTAACCAATTCTGATACTATATGGATCTGTAATTATATTTCTTTGTTATAGTTGTTTTTAATTTTTTAATAAGTTACTATACATATGTCTTAATGAGCGATTTTTTTTTTGGAGTGATAAAAGATTCAAACAGGTTTCTTCGTTCACTCGCAGATAATTATGCCAATCATTCGGATATATTTCCAATTCACTTAGTAAGTTAGTGTGCGAATAGGTTTTTATTTTCAATAAGCATTCCATACACCACATCCCACGTTTCTTCTTTCGTTTTGTCCTTTTTGAAATAAGGACACATGCAGCCAAAGCGAGCAAACCGTCGTGCGTCCGAACTCCACATATTTCAAGGAAAAAATGATGCTTGTCAAGCATGCAGTACCGTGTGGTGGCGAGGGGGTTTTTGTGCATACTTGAGCACCAATTATACTTGTCATGCATACTTGTTCGTGTGTAGCAGCCTTTAGAATAATACTTATTAAAAATCATGTCGTTAATAAAAGACATCATTAGATTTGGATTGGCTACCATAATAATGATTATAAAAAGAGAAAAATTACAACAGGATCCTAATTACCCTTGTCTTAGAGTTTAAAAATTTAATTTACTTCAGACGTTCAGTACAATAAAATAAAATACAGGGTGGGCATAAAAGAATGGTGGGATTTCAAGATATGTATTTTATGTATTGTTTACGGGATACAGTGACGACATCTCTAAAGTGGAAGTGCAACTGTCCACAGCATGGTTGGTCCGTTCCTTGATATCACTGATAGAGCTGGGCAGTGAAGTTGTCTTTCACTTACCCCCAAAAGAAAGAAAGTCACATGGTGTTAGGTCCGGCCATCACACCGGACATGCTTCATTCAGTCTGGCAGGAATTTGATTGATGTTTGCATGAGTGCCAGCTGACGAAAGGTGCGCACGTTGAGGAACTTTAAATGACGCACATCAAACTTGAACAGTTACACTTTCAATTGAGAGATGTTATGACTGTTTACGTTAAGCATTACAGAAAATACATGTCTTTGAAGCCCCACCACTCATTTATGCTCACATTCAGTTTAATTATTATAGCAACTTATTTATTTTTTTATTTATTTATTTATTTATTTCCTTGTATCTGTTACTTCTTAATAAATGCTGTTAAATATAACCGAAAAATTTCGCTTATAGAAAAAAATCTAGCCACGTTTTTACATTGTGAGCAGCAACATTTGAGGAAAATATAAAATGAGTTTTATTAATTAAATGGATGCCTAGACTATTAAATTGCAATGATTGCCCATATTAGTTTCCATTAATAGTCAAAACAAAATTAGAACGGATGTCTGGTTCGTAAAGGAAAGAAAGAAAAAAAACCTAAAGATCCTATTCACAATAAGAAAAAAAAAAAACGTGGAACCCCATTAGCTTTTCTGTTAATTTTATTGCTTTTAATTAGTAAAAACAATGCAGACCTGGAATAGGAGACGGCACTTCGATTGACGATTCACCAGCCCTTGTAAGGGGAGAGGGAACATACATATGTAATGTCTGAGGTAATTATGTGGGAGGGGGGTTGGAACACAAACCCACGTCCTAGAAGTGGAAAACAACTTCCACAAAGAAAGCCCTGAATGAACGAAAGACAACTCGACTCCAACCCACCCTTCGAGATGGAGGAGGAAAAAAAAAACCCTTTTCTATCTTCTTTGTTTTCTTTCCTTTTTTTTATCTTCAAGAAAAACACATGATTCTTTTTAAAAAAAAATTCTTTCAAATTAATTTAAATGCTTTCACCCACAAAGAAGAGAAAAGCGTTTTCCTTACAAAACAAAATACAGTAAAAAGAACAAAAAAAAAAGGATTCAAAATAAAAGTATCCAATTTCTGTGATAAGGATCTTCTATTAACAATACGTTTAGAAATTATTTGTAGTTAGAGAAAAACAAACTAAAAAAAACTGTTCTATTTCTTGGGCTATTCGTCATTTTGGGAAACATTTGGACATCCTTTCAACTACGTAATTTGAAAGATGTACATTGAGATCAATTTGTTATATGTATGTTAAATCTGCAATATTTTCCGTGGAATAATGTATCAAATGTTATATAATATAGAATAATCTTAATAATATTATATAAATAATAATATTGGTATTTCTATAGTGAGTATAATATTCCATCTAGGACATGAATTTAAGACCAATTAACGCGATTTCTTTGTCTTTGAAGGAGAAATTGTTCTTATGGTTATTATTGTGACTCGTTCAGTGTACACTCTGTCAGCCAAGCCATTTGTTGCCTGAGATACAGTCTTCGATGTATCCTCTTTTGTAATGATCTGCCAATATTGAGAAGCAGTTAACTTTAGAAACAGAAATTATGACTTCATAAAATTACATTATTATTCTAATAGCATATTTTTATTATTATTTTACTTAGTCTATAGATGCTTTGCTGCAAGATATTAGAATCATGCACAATATCCACACATAGAAACGATTGCTTCAAACTAAAGAAATTTCGTAATTTTCTGAGCAATTTCTACAAAGAATGGATATTATTACAAAGTCTAATTATTTTTTTCCCTCGCACTCTTCAATCTTTCGCCCCACTGTGTATAATAATTACCTGCCGATATTCCGCAGCTAAGAATTGCATGATCCCCATCAATATTCGGTGTGCTTCATGACGCTTGTCGAATATCGACCTCTGTACCCGGGGCACACCTGCACTGCCTCCTCTGTTCAACTTGTTCCCCCTCCTACTCACAACCGCCAAACGGTGATTGTTAACTTGTCAGATATGGAGAGCTAAGACAAATGGACAATACGCTTTAGCCAGGGACATTCCATTATGGCTTTCATGTATATGCAAATGAAGCAGCTTACGATTATTTATAGACCATTTTAAGAGCCGAGCGAAAACCGCTGTGGCGAAGAACCACGTAGTAGCTGCCACAGATGATGGAATGGACTGGCAGAAGGGGCCACTGCTACTCCGGTAGCCGTAAAACAATTCGCCTACTGAATCTCATGTTTCTTTGATTCTTACAGCCTTTCCAAAACTACACGAAACATCTAACCAAAACTTGATGATATTAATAAAGTAAAGTTATAATATTAAAGTTACGCAGTGAATAATGACAATGTCACTTAGGTCTTCGACTTGAAAGCTTTCTTTAAAAATAAAAAATACTAAATCGATTTTCTGAAGAAGCTATTGTTTTTTAATTTTTTAACTCGCTAATTAAAAATCAGCAACTCTTGATAGTTTTCTTAATGTTAAAAGATCAAGATGGCAAATTGTTTAACCAGTGAACTTTAAAAAGTTCTCATCAGATATTAAATCAAGTGATTATATTATTTCTAGGAGAAATACAAATAATAATAATATTTAAATATAAAAACATAAGAATATAAATAAATTGGAAACCCTATTTAGTTACAATTTAAAAATAATTTCGTCACCAGGAACTTCATGGCTAAACAAAACAACAATAAATATTTTCTAATATTTTCCTTTTAAAACTAAAACGTTTAATTTCAGTACGAATTATAGCATCAGTGACCGTTGAATGTTTACTTCATATAACATGAAAGTCAAACACTACCTCTTTCTATTTATTTTACTCGTAAATTCATGAATATTTTATTTGTTTCTCAAAAATGGAAGTCCTGCAGTTAATAGATTCATTTAAAAATCCACAAAATAAACTCAAAATGTTTATTTATATAGAACACGTCATGAAGACGATAGTAGGAAATAAAAATACAAAAGGCTTTAACCGGTAAAAAATAAATCAAATAAATACGACTTTACTATCCAAAAATGTATTTATTTCCACTTATTCTTTTTTTTTACTTAATTCTTAATACTTTTCGTAAGATTTTTCTTAAAACAGTAGAACCACGGAATCAACTATTAAATTATGAATTTACGACGCACTAAAGCAAGATTAACTTTGTGCAGTTCTTGCAATAAAAAGTGTTTTATTTTTTTTTCAAAAGTTTCTCAACTAAATTTCTTGGGAAATAACAAGGAGCAAAAAAAATAAAATTTTGACAGTGTTGTCCTCACAGTCAAATCTATTGTCATCTAGGATTCCGTCAGGGACCTAAGAATTGCGTTTCAACACTCAAGAGAGTTAATGTACCAGTGAAGTCTGCAAACGTTGCGAAATCAATGGGGCTTTTTTTTTTATAAAAAAAAACCATTCTAAAAAATATTACACTTGAAAAATTTTATTAAATGACTAGAAACTGTAACGCGTTGCAGCATGCACGAAAAAAATTAATTAAAAACCGGTTTCATGCAAGTGCTTGAAATGTATTCTTTTTCCCCCTCTTTAATTTGATTTGTACAGTAAGCAGGAAAGATACACAAGAAATACTGCGATTTGTAACATAGAATAAAAAAAAGAAAACAAGAAAAAAAATGTAAATTGGTTTCGTAAATGTAAACTATGAGACAAGAAGTGGTCGCAGTTTGGAACTCGTATTTATACCAATTTCTACAAGTTACAAGGTTCCAACAAGATATCATTAAGTCTATCCTACTTTTACATTGTGCTGTAAGAGGTGGTGACGGATGGAGAGAACCTTGTTAAAAGTTCTCCTACTTTTGTGTATTTTGAATTTTATTTATGGGGTCGCCAACTAGCATAAGACCGTAATTCAATCTGTCGCTTTATACAAAGATATGTTATGTAAATATACATTCCAAATAAACTAAAAGTTTCAATGATCTTATTTTAATTCACAGAATGATTAAGACAAAGTAAAATGCATAATAGATAAATCTCATAAAAAATCCAGTTCCACTTTTTTTTTCATGGTGAATATTCAATGAAAACAAATCTAAAAAGAAAAAAGAAATCCATTCTTCTTCATTAAATGTATTCATTCTTCGCTTCAGATTTTTCTTTATATAATTCTAAATTATAATTATAATTTTCTCTTGTTAAAGCGAATTCCCATACACAAAGCAATATCCGCTCCATCAGTTACTGAACCGTTCGCTGCGATTCTAATAAACTAAAACCTTCAAAAACAACATTTAAGAACTTTTTTTTTTTTTAGTCAGCAGTTTTTCATAACAGTAAAACAATGCAATTTATTCGAATTTGGAAATTTCAAGAGAAAAAAGGAACCAATTTTTCCATATTGTTTGTCTACTTTTTTCTATCTAATGGAAAGCATTATTTCTGTTACATTAATATTTGTAAGATCCTCTAATATATACAACAGAGAGCAAAATGTATGTAAAACAAATGAAGTTCAGAACACAACTACAAGTTGCCATCAATATCGTAATTGATTTTGTTACGTGTAATATATAATAAGGCAGTACATTTTTATAACATTAAACATTTAATAATGCTTGGAACATTTGACTGTTCTTCGTACTGATAAAGCATAGACATATTTGGAAAAGTAAGTGAATTTGAAAGAATAAGAGTAGAAAGAAGACCAATGCAAGCTGGAAAAGGAGGTTTCCTTTATTTTCATTGGGTGAGAAGAGCTGGTGAAGCTAAATGTAGACTTCGGGCTAATGCAAAATAATACCTAAGCTTTATGATCCGGATGAATGACAGTCAAATGCTCGAAACTGAAAGTTTTAAATGTTTAATGTTACAAAAATGTGATACCTTATTTTGTTGCATCTAATGAATTACCTAACCACGTTAAATAAAGACCTAAAACTTATTTTGTTAGGAATTGGACCAACAGCGGAGGAAACTGGACCCAAGACTATAGTTACATCCTGCAGTTAAAAGAGTCGAAATCGTTATTTATTCTACATTTTAGCAGAAATAGTTCTTATTCTAGCATTTATACTTAAGGATCAATCAATATGCACTAAATTTCTTTAAGCAATTAAATGAAAAATATTATTATGTAACATAAAACATCCAAAGAGAAAAAGTAAATTAATCAAATTGAAACGAAGCAAAGACCAAATAAAAAGACCTTGGTTAGAGACTAGAAAAAAAAATCAAGATTAAACCCTTCTAGAAACACAAAATTTAAGAAAGCCTACATTACGCCTTAAATTAAGATACACTATTATTAAAGAAATAGTGTTCTTAAAACTGCATTTGTTTTATAAGTTTCGATGCTGCAAAAAAAATGTCAGCAATTTAAATGATTCCTTATCAATAAATAATGATCTAACAGCTGAACATTACCTCAATTTAATGTACTTTCATTTATAGTTTTACAGTAGATTTTGAAAATCATCCTATTAGAAACTGAATTTAAGTTCTGAGGAAGCATTAGTACTGAATAAAACTTATTACAGAAATTGGTGTGAGAGGTCTCATTAATGTTGCTGACGTTCCTATATCAATTAATCAATTAAAGTTTATGTAAATCTATTTCCCATTTAGTCAAAAGAAACTTCACTGATTTTTTTTTTTTCATCTACATTGCAATCTTCAATTACAAGATAGAATTGAACCGTGTATATTGATACAAGGTGATTGGAACTTCACGACTCTTTCTTCTGTTTCTACCTTTTCAAATTTTAGTCGGAAGTACGAAATATCTCTTAAAAGCCCCCTCTCTCTTCAAAATTCGATGAGAGGGATAAACTTCATTTGAGAGGAAGAGATGGTAAGAGCTGATTGCACCTCTTCTCCCATTACCATCCCAAATAAGTCATCATTAAGGATTGAACCACTTAGAGATATCTACCGTTAGCAGCTGATGCACGGGGACCTTCTAATTAGCCGGCGAAATGGGAAGCACAGTTAAGAGCCACCGTTTGCTCAGAAGAAAGCCGTTTGCATCAGAAGTAGCGCATGACTTGCTAAACTCAGATGGTTTTTACCAAAACGAATTAGGAGTGAAAGGCACAAAAGCAGGGCGACTGCTCTGTTTCGGAGGTAGAGCGGAATTCGGTTCTTTGTTGTCGCGCCCGTGTAATACTTTGCAATCAACGACAAACCTACAGTCGGTAAACAAGAAAACTACCATTAGAACAAGCGCTGAAACTACGCAGAACTACAACCGATGACAACAAACAGCGCCGAATGCAGCTTCAACTGGCTTTATAACCCCGATGAATAGTCCGTGTTTATACCAATAACATACAGTCTCAAATGCTTCATCATTTTAAATAATATACTCATTGGAAGTTAAAAGCATTTCATTAAATACCTGAACCAAAGAGAATTTTTTTCACAGCAAAAGCATTAGGCAATGATAGACTATTATTTACATGTAAACACTGATACAGTGCACGCATATAGTTTGCTGTTAAAATTACACAATTTTATTCTAGATTCTGAAGTTTATTTAACTTTGGACATTGAAATACAATGCACTAGAAACAAGTTTAAAGAATAAGTTACAAAAATAAAACAAATAGACTTAAAAAACAAATTTTACTTAAAAAAAAAAGATATTACCAGTAAACAATTATTAGTTTTTAATCTTGAAGCTCCATCTCAAAATGAAATGGCGGCCGTTTCAAATATTATAAATATTAGGAATATTCGGTTCCGTCATACAAAGGAACGCCTTCTTTGGAAAAACCGCATATTTTGATAAGTTAATTTGTATATATTCACTACGAAAGAATTTATATATTCACTATAAAGTAACTATGAAAGAAACTACTTCTCAAAATGAAATATATCAGAAAATAACTAAGCAAATATTGATTGTTCCTTTAATTGACACTTAAAAATAGAACACCTTAATTTAAGATGAAAACAAGGTACAACAAAAATTAATGTTAAATTTAAACATGCGAGAAAATCAAAACAAAAAAAAACACATACATACAAAAAAAAAAAAAAAAAATCGGAATCTGAAAGCTTATTTTCACTGTTTGGATCGAGACAATGCTTCTTTACTCAGCAGCTGTGTATGGCAGTGAAAGTTGCCAAAGGCATCTAATTCAACATCGCAATGAGGGAAAAAAAAAGAAAGAAAGAAATTACTTCTATTTAGATTACGGAACAGAGGAAACGAAGATAAATGAACACAATCTCGCTCACTTGCCTGTACTGAAGTTAATTTTAGAGGTAATGAGGGATAAATTTGTTGATGAACAGTTCACTTGGATGCATAGCAGCATTTATTAATCGTCTTTCAAATATTAATGGAAAGATAATTGGTTTTCCTAATGCAGATCTTGCGGCAGTTTCAGTACGGAAAATTTACTTAGAGAAAGGAGAAATAGACTTCATGACATGTAAATTCTACTATCCACTGCTCTTTTGTACTTTAAAACCAAACATAACTTCCATATTGTGTACTAAAAACTTTACAGTATACATTTTGCGTTGTATTCTATATTGTGGTCCTTCATCAGCACACAATTCCTAGGTTTCAGAATTTTTTTTAATTTCAAAGAGACTTTTCCTAACAGAGAAATGGTCATCTACAAATGGTAGTCATCAATACGAATGCCTTCTCTTGGACTATTAGGAGGGAACGTGAGTGCGCGCCATCTTGTGTGCATGTGTGCCTGTTTGCATAATGCAGCGGATTATTATTTAATTTCAACTGCACTTTTGGTAGATTCAGCACTTAAATACTTGCCACATTTAAACATTTCGATCTCAAATTAAATAAATAAATACGTGAAAGTAAAATACTTTTGTTTTATCAAATACAGCTGATTTCTTTTTTATTTATTTACTTTTTAATACAGCCATTAAAACTTGATATCATGTTAGATAGAGTAACAATAGACAGTAGCTTTATTTATTTATTGAAATCTTTCTAAATAAGAACAAAAAATAAACCTTTATTCAAAGAATAGGAAAAAATTTTTAAAATACAAATTTCAAAAATTTCAAAAAAAAAAAAAAAAAAATGATCTTTTTCTCACTCCGGATTTTAACCCTTTAAAGTATCACATCCCGTAATAATGAATCTCTGGTTTGACGGATTCAGGTTGAATGGTAATGTGTTATTAGCTCAAAACTGAAATAAGTGAGAATTTTAACATATCCTGCCACATCACAATTTATCAATGTATGGATAACGAAAAAAACAAATGGTCATCGAAACCAACAGACATCTCAACTGTAAGCCTCATTTTGAATTCAGTCGATCCACTGCAACCGTAAATAAATGCGGAGCGATCTCCCTATACAACAAGGCTCGAAAGGAAATGTTTATCCTGAACACAGAAAACTGAATATTTGCTGTTCTGTAAAACTGTTTATATAGAACAGCGCTTGTTTGTATACGTATAAAGCAGAAACTGTTGACTCGACTGACGGGAAACATTCAAATACACTATTTTCTACATTCACTCTTGATATCTTTTAGGCCTTAAGACGTGTTAAGAGTCAACTTTCGACACTTAAAAAAAAAAAAAAAAACAGAATTTTCAATACTGCCTCTACTTCTCTCTGTCAAAACATTACAAAAACATGCTAAGCAGATGGGCTTTAAAAGTGATCAGGCTTTAAACACCTTGATACACTCAGCTTAGTAAACATAAATACACTCTTTTTTCCTTCATTTTTAAAGTATGTGGAATATCCTGTTTAAGGTGATGTTTGGATGTAACCAAACTGAGTCCTAAAACGGGGTTTTCATTATTGCTTCCTTTTAAACGAAATAGGCATATACCACTTCTAGTGTGTAAATAGCCTATCTTTTGGATAAAATTCTCGGATGAAGTTAAAATTGATAAAAAGAACTTACTACAGAGTGATTCAAATGTCTTGTCACTCCAACAATTTTTTAGCTGGATATTTATATTCTATCATTTCAGATGGCTGCCATAGCTCTTTTAACATGATGAAATACTTATTACAAGTCTATAAGCTCACAAACGAGCATATAAGACCCTTCTAAAAAGAAAATGCTATGGTGAGAGCATAAGCTGTTCATTACTGGATTAATTAGAGCAGTGGAAACATCTGTGCTCAGAACAAACAAAAAAGTCATTGCGGAAAAGTCACTTTTTTTGAGTTTATATTCTGTCAGCGTTAGAAATTTGATTTGTTTTCTTTAAAAGAATTATTCATAAGCCGTTAAATTTTGATTTTAAAGAAAGTTTAATGTACCATTTTGGTTCATGCATTTATTATGGCCTCCAGGGTACAATATTCCCACACATTATCTCAAATTGTCATATTGAAGTCTTCTTGAGAAATTTATGTTGTTTCCAAATATTTTGACATTTTCACTTACATCAGACTATATTATCTCACGCCAATGAAATGGAGAATCCCTTGATGTATATTAATCGATTCCAAAGTGGTTTACATTTTTTTATTATATCAAAACAAACTGGGAGGTGCATATTACCATCTTTTCCTCTATATATAAATTTTAACAAATATTAAATTTAATTTCGAAGGTTGTTATTTCGTATGACAAAACTTTGATGGAAAGTAAATATCTTGGTTACGACATAAAAATGGCTTAGACAAGGCAACGGTGACACATTTAGTGAATCTCTACGTAATTATATTTGAAATGTAAGTATAACAAAAAAAGAATTGCCCTTACGTAAAGTATTTTTTTTTTACAATTAATTATGTAAAAATCATTTTTAATACATGGAGAACGAAAAAAAATCCTTTCTATTAAGTTTTGAAATTGTAAACAGTAACGTAACGGTAAGAAGAGATAACAAAAGAAGAAATGAAAAGATAATCATAAATCCAGTGTCTTTTTTTTTTTGTCCAAGACAGCTCCATTCACTGCTTGTCAAAATAGTTACAGTGCAACTCTAACCCACTACAGGGTTGTGGATAAGGAGGCAATATGGCACGGTCGCTAATTGGAGTCCGAGAAAATGAAATCTGTCAGACTCATTTTTTCCCTTCTTTTCCTCCATTCTTTCTTCGGTGGACGGTTTGAATTAAATCCGGCAGAGATGAAAACTGCGGTAAACGACATCTCCGGGTTGCGAGTCCGGAATTTCTAAGTCACTCCTCTATCTCTTACATCCGAAGAGAAAAGTAAAGAATATGGACGAAAAAAAAAAATGAGAGGGGGAAGGGTAGGGAGAGAGCGTGTCTCGACGGAGTGATGTCAGGGCCCTCTCTACTTGTTAAAGCCTCCTACGAGATTTTATTTGGGAAAGACATTTTCCTTATGTTTGAAATCAGACATTCAGAACACGTTGGAGGCATATGATTTTCCGTAATGAAAGCACTATTCAGTTGGCGGTGCTCGTCATTATGCGAAGAAGGTTCGTATAATATTTCGCTTTTTTTTTCTCTCTCTCTTTCTCTCCTTCCTTTCTTTTCTCCCTGTCTTCCCTTTCACTCTTCAGGAATTCCGAAGCATCCCCTTTTCCGCACCGAACGTGCCGGAGGAAGAACTGTTTAACAAAACGACCAACATTAGAAGAAAGGATTTTAAGAATTACACGCCATCGTTTTAGAGACAAAAATTAATTCCCAAGACATCGGAATGGAAGCGCGCAATTCCTGAATATAAAAATAAGAGAAGCTACGAAAGAAGTGATCACCTGAAAAACACATTAACACAACGACGGAAATACCCCGGATTTACGATGATGGCCTGTCGTAAAACGAAAACATCAGTTTGCAAAGTACTCTTCTTTTTTTTTTTTTTTTTTTACTTATAAATGCATATATTCTACATGATTGCAATCATCATATACGTGTATAAATGACGCATATAAAGTATTTATAACTAAAACAAACACTGCACTTGTAATCTACTCTAGTCCGGCCATACTTTATTTTTAAAAATATATCTTCAACTTATTGTGCGGGAAAGGATAAGCATATTAATTACTGCACAGTAATAGACCGTACTCAGAAAAATGAGCCAAGAAAAAAAGAGAAAATAAAATGAAAGTTATTAATTTTAAATTTTAAAATTCATTTCATCACAGAGCGTAAGACAAAAAGATGTAGCGTGTTTCTAATCATACTGAAGCCATCGGGACGCCGAAGCCGTAGTATCAGCGGTAAAAGTGTCCTGTCGGCGAATCAGCTATCACAGTCTGGGAATAGTGTCAATTAAAAACTGTTGTATAACGAAGCGTGGGTACGCGAATTGTCGTAAAGCGAGGTATGGTTGTACGTACAGAAAGTCAGTCGGCTTCATACTCAATTTTTAAAAAGTTTTTAGAATTGAAAACCAAAATTCTAAAATGGGTTGAATTAGGAAAACGGTATCTTTCCTTTATCCTGATGTAGTATAAATATCCGCAGTTATTGTTATCTTCAGTACATGAAGTATAGTAAACTTAAGAAACATATTTTTTAAAATTTATCTTGAAGAGATATACTTACATATATGCCTGGATTATAACTTAGCACATCATTGTAAACGCATTCTTACCTAAAAAAGAAAGATAAAAAGAAGATATTAAACTTAACCCTGTAATATGAATTTAAATTTCTATAAATTAATCAAGTACAATTATTAATTTACAAAGGATACAAGCAGTATTTACAAATATGTGT
This sequence comes from Thereuonema tuberculata, assembly GCA_023159025.1. NCBI lineage: Eukaryota > Metazoa > Arthropoda > Chilopoda > Scutigeromorpha > Scutigeridae > Thereuonema > Thereuonema tuberculata. The sequence continues at coordinate 46,273,521 of JAFIDM010000003.1, forward strand.
GCATTTCTAAATAAACCCATATATTTCTATAATTTGTGTTTTCGACTATTGTACATTTGCATTGTAAAATGTCTAGACCTACCTACGAAACTTATACCTGAGTTTTGTATAGCAATCAATGATTCAATGTTTGAAGAAACAGAAATGTGGTTTTTGATTTGGAAGCTTGGAATCATGTTTCTGTTCAGCTTATATACATATATATAATATTTAATTATATTATATACATATAATATTTAATTCTTTAAAATTAGAGAGGTAAGCTTACTAAAATATTAAAAAAATATTTTACTATAAATAGAACACCTTAAATTCACTACAAAAAAACGTTATGAAATTGTGAAGAAATTGCGTTACACAATTGGCTTTATTTTATTTCTAAGTTGCCCCTAAGAAGAATAACTGCGATTTCAAAATAAATAAGAAGGGGAATAAAAAAGGCAACGCTCAAAAGCTAAAGAATTACTTTTAAAATAAAAATAGGTGCTAATGTAAGAATTCAAATTCATTAAGAAAGCAAATAAGAAGAAAAAGTGAAAAAAAAAAAAGAATTTAATTTACTTCAGCGCGAAAGAAGATAATTGGGTTACAAAATATTGATGTACATGAATCAATCATGAATCTTCCGTCGTTTCATTTCATGATGGAATAAAAAAGTATTTATTTATTATTTAGTAAGTTCTTCGCTGGAGATAATTTTCAATTCTCGATGAATTAAATACTCCGTAATTTTTATAGCGAAATACGAAATAAAGAAAACAAATTTACTGAAATACACCGAAACAACTTTTTGTTTGCTTGTAAGTCTAAAAAAAAATAGTCCCGCTTGTAACTTACAACTTTGATGTACATTATGTTATTTAAAAGAAAACTTAAAAGAGCAAACAGATGTTCTCTATATATTATTATTAGTAGTAGATATTATTATTTTTTAACAAAACTTATTTCTTTATTCTGTCAATTTGATTCTAAATTCATTATTCCTAGAGGCAATATTTTTTTTAAATTAAAAAAAATGAAATAAAGCAAAAATAAAATAAATAACATCTACATCACTTTAAGTTTCTATTTTATTTAATATCTATAATATTCATAACCCTAAAGTTTAAAAAAAAGTATTCTACTTTACCACTAAAGTATGGAAACCAATTACTTTTTAACACCAAATAAACATTGCTGCCAGTGTATTAAGTTAACTTTGGAAAATAAAATGACAGCCTCTTCTAAACTAAACGTTAACGGCATGGATAAGATAGAACGATCCATGCTGGCTTCTTTATACAGTCGCCACTCCTACACATCCTTCGCAGGCAGGGTAGACATTGCAACGCCTTTGGGATTCGATTCATTAAACAATAAACAGTTGAGGGCAAACAGAGCTGCAGAACACAAGTCAAGTTGGCGGTTTATTTCCAAGTGACAACAGGTGTCAAGACAGAGGTTCACAGGTTACAGAGATAATCAGAATTCTGAATATAAATTAAGTCTAAGGTTAAAGTATGCAAATGTTTCTTGAAATATTCGTTCCTGTTCTTATGATTAAAATGGAAGGAGAAAGTGCGAATTTAAGAGAATAGTGATTAACTAAACCATCGAGGACATTCTATACAATGTTAAGAAATGCATTAATAGTTCTTTTGGTTAATATAAACAAATTTTAAATCACGGAATTGTTTTATACAGAATCTACAGAGAAATATGAAATGTGTTCTTTTCAATGCAGTTGTTGTATCAAGATATCTTTTTACCTACATCTAAGCAATATCAGCATTTAGTCATATTTCACATGCTTTTTTGTTTATTTTACACAATAATCACAAAAGAAGCTTGACTATTAAAAAAAGTCCTTTTAATACCCTCCTTTTAACTCGTTTAACATCTGTTATTTAGCAAAATTTCGGAATAATTTCAGCATTGAAATCATTTTCAACTTAAATTAACTTAAATTTAATTATCTTAAACTTAAGAAAGGAACCCCGGAATTATTCCAACAATTTGCTAAATAAAAGATTATGTTTTCTAATATTTATTTAATAGAAAAAAACAACTTGACTGTTATAATTAAAAAGTGTATAATGAATACTGAAAAAGCAGCACGATTGTTTTTATATTAATTTCTTCAAATAGTTTATCATAATTTGTACAGAAAAATTCCGCACCTTTTGCAGCTTTAAGAAAATATCATTAACTTTAAGACGGAGAGAAAAAAGACTACAAAATTACATCACTCCAAGTCCCCAGACTTCCTTCACTGAAATGCGTTCAGATGGAATTAGAAGCTCTGGAAAAGTAATTCCATTTCATTGGAAGAAGTCTGGAAAGTTCGAGTGATGTAATTTTAATAATAAAGATATAAATTTAGGAGGACTGTTAATTTTTTACTTTGATTTTTCTGTTGGGATCAAACATTCACAGAAAAAGAGCTTAATTACGATAAATTCATTGTTATTTTTAAATTCGTAAAGTTCAGTATTATCAAAAGCAGAAAAAAACCTTAAGTTTCCAACTGCTGCTTCGAAATACCGAAATGACAAAGTAAGGCAATTGGTTAAATCTTCACTTTTTCATTTAGAAAGAGGCGGTTGTTAATAATGCTTGGTATTAGTTGATTCTGTTGATGAAGAAATATTCTAAAGAATATTCTAGATTGTCAGTCCGACGTTAAGCGCCCTTATAAGAAAGTTGGTCCTCGTTTCACAGAATGTCGGATATCAACACCAGGAAATGTAAATTAAGATTGCACAGTCAAAAAAGTAAATCTCAAAGTCAAAAATGTCATAAACTCCCAAATTTGTTTTGACTGCTCGTTGATTTCGCATGCATCATTAAGCTTCACTTCCCTTTTAAAGCCTACCAGGGTAACATCTACGCGAATTGATGAAATATACATAAGATAGGAATAAATGAACCTTATTTTTACTGCCACGTCTACGACTGTCGTCAATGGGCATTCCAGGTCAGCTGTTTCGTCGTTATTACAATTCTTCAGTTAGGTTTCCTCAGTAGATAAACAAAAACTGATCGGAGATATTGAACAGCTGACTAAATCAGACTGATGATGAAATAGGTGCAATGATTTCTACTGATAATAACCCAAGGTGGTGATTAACATTTGCATTAATTTTATACATGATTTAGATGCTATTCGCAGAAGATATCAACGCATTCAATAAAAAGGGGGGGAAAAAAAGCTTTACTCCGACTGATATAATGTTTCAGACAATAGATTAAACACAAATAGTGTTATCAAGCTGTTGACTACTTTAATGTACAAATCATGCAATCACGGTTTTCCTCATTGTTCATCACTGACATAATCACTGATACTCTTTGATCGTGTAATTTGGACATAATACTGCGTTAAAGTTTAAAGCTTTGAGATATAATGTGATTGATAAACTTTTTTAAAATATACAATAGATCTGTAATAGCTACCACAATACCAATCTCCAAATATCTAGCATTTTTATGTTTTGTCAACTCGTAGATGCAAAATTGACTTTTATTCTTTTTTTCTTATTATTTCTTTAAAGTTGTTCTAAAGTTCTTGGAAGTCTTTCCTTCTTAAAGGTAGCCGAGAATGTTGGCAGCACTTGAGCGACTGCATCTAATGAGACGGACGAATCAATACCCAAGAAGTGATAGATTACTCTCCGGAACTCTTGATAATTTACTTCCCGGCGCTAGGAATCGGAGGAAAAGGAATGGATAATACCAATAGTTGGTGGCAAATGCGTGTCTGGGGGTTAAAGAGGATCTATTACCTATCCTGCACTCCGAGACGGAAAATAAAGATGCAAACGAACAAATAGGAAGGAGAGATGAAAATGGAAATGCCAGGGAATGCGCTTTCTAGAGAAAAATATAAAAGCAATTAGAATAAAAGCATTTTTAAAGATAAGTCTAGCTAATAAGAGTCAGACATTGAAATGATTTAGTTTATATGTTTTAATTTTCCTTAATTATATTTTTAATACTATTAACTTTTTTATTTTTGTTTTTATTTTCTTTTTTCACTTTTTAAATAAGAAAAAAAGAAAGAATAAAATATATTTAAAAATTTTAAAACTGCCTAATATCAAATATTGTATAATGTTTGTTCATAATAACTAAAGCTATATAATATTATTAGTAGTAAGTTGCACCCCAAGTCGATACCATTGAAATTACTGTACTGACCAATTTACCCCAATTAGTTGTACGGTAGTTAATCGCCGAGTCAAAAGTAGTCCAGATATATTATTTAGTTTTCAGGCAATGAATACATGAAAAAGTAAATGAATACATGATAATAAACATGTTATTATTTTTTAAAAATAAATTAAAGTATTAATGTCAGCTATTTTAATTTTAAAGCAAAGCTGAACGATATTACTTAACAATGCCAATGACATCACTCAAAGGACAATCAAAATTGTCAATGGCTGCCAATACACAAGTACTTCTTTACTTTGAATGTGAATTTAACAAAATATTTAATGCAGTCTTGGCATGATTTTTTATTTTAATAATTTTTCTTTAAGCAACAGGATAATTTTGATTAAAAAATGTAAAGATCTCTTCATATTTTACCTCTTCCCTTTAAAAAAAAGTAAATATTTCCGCCTTAAATGAGTGAATCCGAATTAGAACTAGCTCATTGATATAACGATCAGCCATTCGGTGATAAGATGGCATCATAGAAGCAGTGGCATCAAAACCAGATGTCAAATATAAGGGAATAATAGATCGACTGTACAGCAAAAATACAGGGTGTCGCGTATAAAACCTACTCCAAAGTAATAATACAATACAAAAAGAAATGCCTGTTGGGGTCGGTTTTATATGCGACAACCTGTGCTACTAACATAGAAAGTCTGTAAAATAGCTTTTACTTCACAATTTCTGCTGTAATCGCATAAAATACTTACTATCCACCAGGGACTTCAGTTATTATGTGTAACTTTCAGATATTTTTTAACAAAATAAATCCGTTAAACCAATAGCGTTAAAGATAATATTTAAAAGATTAACGTTATATTGTTTTTCTGTTGTAATCAGCAATAGAGAATAATTAATCATTTTCGGAGTTTTATTAGTATTTTTAGCTTTATTTTAATCATTAGAAAAAAGAAAACGCCAAAAAAAAATTGTTAAAGAAAATGTTAATTTGACATTGAACTCTTTATAATAAAAAATATACTCAGTCTTAATTAATTTTTAATTTTTTTAACAAATTTAGAATGACTTAGAAGAGAAAAAGAAAACAGAAAAGGTAAAAAAAAGGGAAACAGACGAGTCTGGAAAAAGGAATATTTTAATTTTTATTGCAATGATTTTCGGCTAAAAGGGTTTCCGGATTTTTTTTCCACTTTTTTTTAACTGATCAATAAGGAGGAAAAAAAACTGAACTATTGTTAAATTCAAGAAAACTATTTAAAAGGTAATAGCGAGCACTTACTCTTTATTTTCCTTCTCTTCTTCCTTTTTCATTTGTTTGAATAGAACCCTAACTTTCCATTTTTAATGAGTCTACTTTTCATCAGATGGAGAAGAAAGCAAATAGGGAAAAAAATTCGAAAGAGGATTAAGAAGAAAAAAAAAATAGAAAAAGATAGGGAAAAAAATGAACGAGTGGAGTAAAAGAAAAAAAGAAGGAAATAAAAATCAATAAACGCAGAATACCACGTTAAACCCTTCTGTATAGAAAACGGGGAATGCTTTCAAGCGGAGGACCCTTTTTTCTACTTCTTTTGGTATTTTCGTTTCGTCTTTTTATGCAATTTGAGGATGGCCTCCAACACCTGAATAAGAAATTTCTCCTACGCGAAGACACGACCCGAGAATGGGTAGAGCTTAGATCGTTTGCAGGGGTGTGTCGGACTCTCCCTCCTCCACACTCCCCTAAATGACATTTTGGATTCAGCTGTTCATCTCCGAGGAGCTGGACAGAAGAGAGGGCTTTCGATAAACTGGTCGGACACGTCCAGACGTCTCCAATGCAAAAAAAAAAAAAATATTTACAAGTTTATATAAAATAAGAGAAAGCAAAAAATTATAATTGCAGTGCCAACTTCTGCATACTTATCATCGTCAGTCACTAAAATAATGATTAAGATTATTTAAGATTCATTAGATCACTAGGTTAGCATAACAATTTATTTTAATTGTAATATTACTGTTAATCAAGTAACAATCATCAATAGAAATTGAAATGTAGCTGAAAACTACTACTAAATTTTCAACATTTCTGGTTACACTGGCATATGAATCGCTCAATAATGATTGGATAATAATGTTCTTTTATACTAGCTATTTCAGGATGTGAGTAATAACAGAAATCTACAAAATACTTGACCTGAATAATTAAAGCATACTTCCAGAATTTCAGAATGTGTTCCAGAAATTTAAAAACAAAACAAAGTATTAGGACTATTTCTGTGATTATAATAAAGACTTTCTTTATGGGTATGTTCTTCATTAAGACAGCGAAAAACTTCATTGAGATAGCGAAAACTAACCAGTGTTTTTCGCTACATGATTAATCAAAGCATGTAACATTATCATATTCTGGGATTTTTTTGTAGTAAGGTTTAGGTAAAAAAAATAATAATATACTTCATATTTGAGTTACACCGTTAGGGAGGCGTAGCATTAACATTTTGGAATGACAGTGCTGAAATTCTAGAACGAATATTGTCTTTGTTTCGTTTTATTTTTTGTTTCAGGTTTTCTAAACACCATCTGAAAGAGAATCTTACATGTTGATATGAAGCTTCTCGTCTAAGTTTACATTGATTAAGAGTTATTTACAACTTAAGTTTCAGAATTCTAAAATAACTCATTTTAACTGTTTATTAGTTATCTTTATTTATTATTTTTAAATGTTTAAGATTTAAGGAAAACGTTTCAAAGATTTTATTTTCTATGTTTCAAAATATTAAATCTTATAATAAAATTCAATCTCGTAAAAGCTTAGAAAAGTTAGCTTTAGAAACCATAGACAGCGATGAAATTTGAGACTAGTGAATAAATTTGTTTAATCTTACTATTTACCAAATTTCATGAAAATCTTTCTTTCTTTTGAGTAGCAGACAGTAAATACGTGTTTCCAGACACGACATGGTTATAGGACATGCAAAGCCAAACCAAAAAGAAAAAAAAAACCAAACAAATTCTAGAGTTTCCCATTGTTAAAACCTCCAACAGATTTTCCTGATTTTAGCGACGGGTTCTTTTTAGCCAATGGAAAATTCGATAAACAGCGAGTAAATTTGAAGTTGCCTTCGGCCAAATCCCATTCACTTGCCACAGGCAGTAGATCAGCAAGAAAAGAACTGGCAGAAAAACGTTCTTCTACGATGATGTAGGAAATTTATTAGGTTGACACAATGACTTGGTAATAATTCACTGCTCGTAAAAAAAGCCAAGTCGTTGAAGGCTTCCAATTCCTTTTCTTTGCAGATAAAGATTACCACTTAGGCTTTTCGCAACCCCCAACTGCTGTACTTAAGTATTCATAAGCAGAGAAAACCAACCACATATCTTCCTGAACAGAGAAAAACGAAGAAATATTGAGTTTCCGTGACTGACATTGTGATATAGTTTCACACTACCAAGATGTGCGGGTTGGATAATATAATGGATGACGTCTAATTAAAGGTTTTTTTAGTGCTTTTTTTTTTATTATTTAAGTTAATTGAAACGTCGAATCTATAGAAGATAATAACTATGTCTCATCACTTATTCATTGGGTAATCAAAAATTCTTAATTACGTTTATAATCTATTTATTACTGTAATTTAATAAAGTCTTCCATAAAAGAAAGTAAAAAATAATCTCCAAGTCAAAATTAAATATTTAACTCTTTTACGTAGTTTTATTTAATCAACTAATTAAAATGGTTTCATTTTAAATGTATAAATAATTAATAAAAAGTAAACAAAGAAGACTGAAAGCAACGTGCAAATTAAGACAATGAGTTTAAGTAGGAAACAATCAGCTCGTGCTTCTTTACTGGCTAATTAATAGTATCCAATTACTCTTCTTCTGACAACTTTTATTGCATTTATCAACAGTTAATTTTTGTATAACATTTCTGATATATAATTTAAAAAAGAAATATGGTTAAGAATCTATATTAGGTTTATGACCTATTGATTCTCCGCGAAAACTTAATTTGATGGTTCATGCAGATTTCCTGTGACTTCACAGTAAAAATTTTGTAATGACGTCTTATCGGTCAGATGTATTGGTGGTATATATGCTTGAGTATATGTACATATGTATGTATGTATGTATGTTGTTTTTTTTTTTTTTGTTGGATGGATATAGAATGTTGAGAAAAACCTATTTTTTTGTTTTTGTTTTTTTGTAACATGATTAGTCTATCAGAGCTTCTTCATTGGCTCGAGACATAAAAAGCTGCAGGAAAGAAAACTTACCTTAAAGTAAGGTACCAAGTTATTTGCCATTTAAAGTTCAAGCTAAAACTCTAGAATTTACGAAAAAGAAGTAAAGAAAAGAAAACGATATTTATAGCACTGATCATAACAAGTTAAGCTTTGACCATAACACTGATGGAAAACACTTGCATGGCATAACTTACTATAAGATAAAAAAAAAGCTATTATTGATAATGATTCGCGAAAAGCCAGAACTGGATATCGTATTATAAAGTTTCGTTATGTTCTGCGTTCATTTCTTAGATAATAAGAAACTTCCTTTACGATTTCGGTTGTACGTATCTAACCGTAAGATTGCAGTTAACGATAGGAAATATCGCTTTGTGCTTAGCGGACACTGGTCTGGCTGCGAAGAACCATGTTAACGGCTTTCGGAACTCGACAAATTCCACTGAATAACTTTTATCTCTGGCCATTTGGAGATTCCGATTGTGACAAAGAAAACAGGGTGGTGGCTAAGCCATCTGCACTGGGTTTGGTCGTTTCACAGACGGGCAAATGGGAGATCGGAATGTACGCCAAAGCATTCCGGGAGCAAATTCGCAGATAAACAGGTGTGTTAACAATTTTGTAAATAATATTATCTCCACTTACTACGGAATGTTCCTGAACTTAATTAACTTCTAATCTCGTAAAAGGTAATAAAGACCCTTCGGGTGCGAAAGGCGGTGCAGAATAGTACAGCTAAATGTACGCGGTAACTCAAGGGATTGTAGATGCACCGACGAGTACAGACAAGATAGAAGAACTCTCCTTGAATGTTAGCAACAATTAAGGAGCTTTATTTACAGTATATTACAAGGTAAGGCAAGCTCAATAGTACAAAAACCATCACTACATTTAGTAACATCTTATTTGTAAGAATGTTTTTTTTTAAGTTCTCATTCCATTTCAAATCGTAAAAGCAGATGTAAAGAATATGGCAAACAGGAAAACTTAATATTGTTGTTAAAGAGCCAGTGAAGCTTCCATATAATATTATAATGATTCTGAATTTTAGAAATACTTAATTGAAACAGACATTTTTATTTGACAAAATATAATGCCATGTTTAACTCCATGTTATCATGAAGCTTTCTTTATTTTAAACAATTCTTTCGTTCACATACTTGCATTAAATGTATTTTTAATATTCATTCTATAGTAATAAACCCTTTGAATTGTATTTTTAAATGAAAACAATGAGCTTCCGAAAATAAAAGCACAAATCAATCTTGTAGGCCTATCCAAACTATTTTATCCCGTATTACTGCGGATTATTCACGATTATCCATTCTTACACTGCATGTTAATCCAATTACAAACAACGTAATCTTTGCGGATTATTTACTTTTAGGACTTTCTGACAATTTCGCCAGAGGGTTTAAATTAGCATTCAAAAATAAACATTTTCGGCCAAAAAATTATCAAATAGTGCCGAAAAGAAATCCGGCAAAAAAACTCATTCGTTTGATTCCTATTGTAAAAGAATTCAAGACTTGTTAATAGATGACATTTTTTCTGTTTTTTAAAAAGCATGTCATAGAAATAAAAAAGAAAATTAACCTTGTATAATGCTTATTTATTCGCTATTAATATTTTTGTAAATACTGATAAGTTGAGTATACATATCAAAAATACAATTTTGCTTAGAAATTATGAAGAGATTCTGAGTTTCGAAAGATCTGTTAAAGCCAATTTTAGCAAACCATTTGGGAGCTATTGTGATAGTGATCAAAATCGGTAGCTATTGCATTGGTCCTGTCCGTCCGTCTGTGTCTGTCCACCCTTACCAACTCCCGAACGGAAGATCGGATTGATAAACGGATTTCATCATCGTGTTCAGAGGCCCAAACAACATGGGAATAGGGTATTTTTAGAGCCAACGCTCACCCATGTTCAAGATATTTGGCATTGTTAACATTGCACCCTCTGAACAACTCCCGAACGGAAGGTCGGATCGACAAACGGATTTCATCATCGTGTTCAGAGGCCCAAACAACATAAGAATAGGGTATTTTTAGAGCCAACGCCCACCATGTTCAAGATATTTAGCATTGTTGACATTGTTCCCTCTTAACAACAACAACGGAAGGTCAGATCGACAAACGGATTTTATCATGTGTTCAGAAGCCCAAGCAACATAGGAATAAGGTATTTAGATATTTTTTAAGGTATTATTGAATTTCATTGAATTTCCGTTTATCTTAAATATCAAAAACGCAACCATCTTATTTCAGTTGTCAGCTATAGCGTGATCCGTAAGTTGTCAGAATGATATGCTGAATGTTGTCGGTTCGAATCCGTGTATCTATATTTTTCTTCTTCTCTTAAGCTTTTTCGCTATGTCCGAGTGGATTTTATTTTTGTTTTTCTTGTTTTCCAAACGTTCTTTTTATTTTTTTTCTATTTTTTTTTTTATTTTTCCTTTCGTTAATGTACTTTCTTTTTTTATTATTATTTTAAAAGTTTGTTATTATGGGTCGCCCTTAAATTTATGTTTTAGCACAAAATTATATTCACTTGTTTTAAATTCCAAAAATAAAATATTATTCATTAACTAAACATAAAGCAGCAAATGCCATTCAAACTTTTAACGGTCCTTTGGAATGGTAAATATAATTAAATACAGACAATTCAAACAAATTTCGTCAGTAAAATGAATTAAGTTTGATTTCGAAGCACACATTCAGTCAGAAATCAGTTGCATTGTTGTAACTATTGTTACGCAATCAGGTTCTATTGTTGCAATAACTGCTCATTACATCAACAAATTAAAATCAAGTTTCTCCCGTTCAATATTCAAATTCTAAAAGAACATATAAAAACGAGTCGATTTTGTTGAATACAAACAATGTTCTTTAAATGCTTTAAAAAAAAGCAAAATTCTGTGAGAAAATAGCAACTACTGCAACAAAGAATATTCTCATAGTTTCTGAGAATCTTCTGTATCTACGGGTTCACAAGATGAAAAATTTAAAAGAAAGGATTATACAAAGTATAAATTTCTTTTGTCATTGATAAGTTTTCCTCATATTTTTTTTTGTAAAATATTCCTATACCATTATCGATACACAAACTAGGCTTATGTCCATACAACTGACCTGATTGTTACTTATGTTCAAATAGTTTCAATTCCACGTTATATTAAAAACCTTATTTAGATTCTTAGTCCACTTTTTTATTCTTTTATCTCAGCAGAAATAAAACAAATAGATCACTAAGATTTACTATCTGAGATTTGTCTTTCTGTCATATGGCTTTGAATCTTTGAACGCTGAGTAGCCGTAGCTGATGAGATTTTTGCCGAATCTCTATCTCAATACAGAAATTTCTTGATTTACAAACTTATTAAATTATACTGAAGTTCTTTTACTTTTTTGTTCATTTTTTCTTCATTCTTGTTTGCAACAAATGCCACTTATAATCAGGATAAGGGCTACCAGAAATTTTTAATCACTTTGGCTTTGCTTTACTTTAATTCCTCATCTTAAAAAAATAAAATTTAGCTATTTAAATTAACGTTAAAACTAGATATTTGTTAATAATCATAATTTTTTAAACACTGCATAACTATTTAACCAAATCAGAACAACAACACCATTAGCACATAAAATAAAAGAATAAGTGACGTCATGCTGTCATTCTTTTTTTCTGGTACAACACCAATGCAGGGCGACTGCAAGCGAATGTTAACAAACCTAGCTCGTATCGTCCGAAATACCGTTCTTCGTTTAGGAATTCGGTGTGCCGGTGAAAAGAAAGTGCGCAATTACAGTGCTTGCAACGGCAATACGTTTTCCAAGTCAAAAGTAATTAGCTGTTGTAAGAGTAACGGAAACATAAATTATCTTTCACCATACAATGAAATTAAATGCTCTAATTACACATTTCCACTACGGAAAAACAGATCGAAGACATTAAAGGGTAAACATCATCTAAAAAACCCTAACAAAATACCTCCAAGAAAAATTCGACATTAAAAGAGAATGAATTTTTATCTTTACATTGGAGCAAATGAGATCTTTTAAGATTCTTAATTAAGTTTTCCCTAGACTACTTTTAATTTAATCAGCAACTTAGAACTTCCTCGCTTGCTGTTTCCAACATTTTTGATGATGTGAAATTGTAGAAAGGTTTCTAATAGGGTTAACCTTGTGAAATATATCTTAATACAAAATCATAAATCTATCTTTGATCAAGACTTATCTTAAAAGTCGCAGGCAGTGATTTTATTGAAAAGGCCTTAAAGTGAAATCTCTAAATTTATTACATTCATGTCTAACAATAGAATGTTGTTTTTTCAACAAACACACAAAATAATTTTATGTAAAGCATTGTTCAACTATACTAAAACTTCAGGCATCAAACCGTGAGTCACAGCAGTGGTAGTGATATATGTATAATAGCAGCATTGTAATAAAGTATTTTTACAAGAACTACTGTGCCTGTACAAGAATCTCCCAAATAAATAGTAGACGAACAATATTTGAAGCACAGAAATATGTAGATACATTATGGAGCTGTTTCCGATTTCTGAAGGTTAGTAGACCAGTATAACTACAGCTAAAAAAAACCACTAACATAGTATTTATACATAATAAATATTTTAATAGGAAAAATGTTTGTTAAATATAACTCTTACATGTTTCGTAACTATTAATAATAAAATTTAATGATAAGTTAATTAATCGAAAGCATGAAAGTCAGAAGTTAACAAATATGTATACTGTTAAGTGACTGAGTTTTATTTTTATCTTGTTGGTTGATTATTGTATTAATGTATTATTATTGTAATTAATTTTTAAAATTTTCGGTATTTTGCAGTGATATCATGTTTTTTGTTGATAGTTAAAAGTTTATACTTTTCCTTTATTAATTTTCCAAACTATTATTCTCTTTGGAAATCTAACAAAAAATAGTTGCGAAACATGTAAGTTATATTTATTTTAAAAATAAACATTTCCCCCATTAAAATATATATGTGTAAATTCTACGATGGGATTTTTAGCATTTACGCTTGCAATAACATATTCTTATGATTCTCTGACAGTCAGATCTGAAATATTTTGATCTTGCTACTTTTCATGAAATCATTGTTAGAGAAATAAATTTCTCAAGATTAAGTTGAAAACAATGATCATAACCTTTCCATACGCTATGGAATGAAAACTTCATTTTGAAATTAAACTCCCAATGCTTTTGTGGTGCATTGCAACTGCAAACTTACAATTCTGACTTCGGTTATTTAATGTCCAATAATGGCGTCATAACTGTCCCTGCTTTTTAGCACCTGTCCCTGTACAGCCTTTCTACGTCCCGGATCTCTGTCGGTCTCAACGATAGCGCTCCAGTTCTACGAGGAACATAAAACGACCGAATTATGATCCCTTCCGCTTAAAACTGAAATCCTCGCATTCACTGCCAGTATTTGAAGTCTGGATGGCCTCCTGCGAATATGAAGAATGGTTTCCGTGTCTGGGCGAGGTAAGCAGACGGAAAAATCGCCGCTTCAAGAGTTCTCGGAATTGATGGGACCTCTGTTGAAAAATGCCCCAGAGACAAGTGACCATAAAAAAAAAAAAAAAGAAAAGAAAAGATGAAAGGAAACAGGAGAAAGAAAAATTTTTGTATTTAATATCATTTCTTTTTATGGTTTTACTCTTTTTTTTCTTTGCAAAATTTATAAGCGAAATAAAAAAACACCTCAACCGTCAAGGGAAGAATATAAATACACTGGGATAACTCTCTTTCATTAGAAATCATGAAAAATTCATTTTGCAAATGATACGATTTAAGAAAGAGAATCGTATAAAAATTATAGAGTACTTCATAAGTAATTCATTACATAGAGTAATTCATACACTGACGTTAGAACTAAGATGCACGATTGTATATTCATTTCTAGCGGTCGCTACGTTACAGCTTGCCTGTAAAACATATTGGATCGCTCTTGCTTTTATGCTTGCTGGATGTCACACTCTGTAGTGGCCAAACAGAGATATTAGAATGAAACCTTCACCATTGTGTTTAGCATCAAAAAGTAGTCCAAAAATATCAGGCTTCTATGACCACTCCCTGACCGGATATTGTGGTGTCAAAAGTGGTCGCTTCCGATAAAGAGGAAAACGGCGATAGACGTCCCCCCAATATCGATCTTTCTGAACATTTTGTTTATAAAATTCTGCATATTATGGGGCCGCTTTGCTTTTGACACAGTCTAAAAACATTAATTTATCTTGTTAACATATGAGTAGCGAAGATTAAGAAAGAGTAACAGGTAAGATAAGAAAACGAATAACAGTAGAATGGAAAAATTATTCTATCAAGAAAAGTAGTAATGGACAAAAATGATACAAAGAAGAAATGTTCAAACATCTGTTCCAAGTTAGCATCGCGATCATTACATGCCAGCATGTAATGTTTTTTTTAATTAGCATTTTTAATAAGCTTTGTTCAACCATTATGAAATTCAAATTACAGCACTTATTTTAGCTGTTTTTATGTCGTTTCATTATAATTTCCATTTATGGATAAATGCGTATTGTAAGTGCAACGTTTAACTAAATGTTTAAGTTAGGATTGCAATGTATCACCAACAAAGTTGACATGGTAAAACGAATTCAGCAAAACATTCAAATCCAGTAGAATGGTTTAAACAATGCAACATCATATATCAATAAAACTGTTAAATTAAAATTAATTTAAGACAGCCATTAGGATTATCAAGACCTAAACCTACTTAGGAAATGAAAATGGTTTTGTTATTATTTCTTTACACCTTGGCATTTTACAATTAAGAACTATTATTGTAGTCGTATGAAGATAAAAAAACCTTTTAACTCTAGAAAAGATATTGAATCTTGACGTGGTTTCTGATGATGATTCTTCTGAGACTCAATTTCCCTTTTACATGATCAAAGGTTTCATTTTGACGACACAGAAAGAACAGAAATTCAGGCTCTTAACACTTTCATGATGACCCATAGTGAGATCTTTTATCCTCTACGGACAAAAGCGACACCAGAGTCAGTTGATTCAGGTGGCAATGCTGAAACATCTGAAAGTTGGCCAAATTATCTTTGGATTGACCAACAAGCAAATTTCTTTTCCCTTCCCTACAATATTATTTCACACAAATTTTTTAGATTTTTTTTTTTACAATTTCCTTCTGATAGACAATCCAATTCAATTCACTTCCCAACAAGATAAAATAAAGGAAGAGAGAAAAAAGTACTTTGAATCACAACCTTTTTATCTGTCCTATGTGGTAGAACTTCAATTCTATGCAAATCTGCACTTATTTATATGCTAATATGCCTCGTCAAAATGTCCTGAAAATTCCTCTCTTTTTTCCCCCTACTTCTCTTTACCTCTCTTCTAGAACCGAACCTTTGAAGAAATGCCAAATTCCTCTGCAGGATTTTAGAATATTTCATCTGGAACTGATTCAAGGCCAATGAATCCGGAACTTCTTATTTTTACTACGTACACTGAGAGAGAAAAGAATGAGTCAAAAGGAAAAAAAATATATTCCCGTGGCCGTAACATCGCTTGCATTATTCAGTGATGAAGAAGAGCAGATACCTCTGCCATATGGAAGATTCTGCAATCGTTTACCTTATCGGGCAAAAGGAGAAATGTGAGAGACAAAGTGTTGCCTAGATTTTTTTTTTCTCTTTCTATGCGTCTCGAAACATAAACAGCTTTGCATTAAAAAAAGAAACAGAAGCAAAACACAACCTTCAGGCATTAAGCATCCAGAAAAAAAAACAAGGGAATGACAAGACAAATGATAATAGGACAGAATGAGAGATTTGTGGAAAAAAAGTTCCCAGCACAGAATCTTCCCTGATAACAGTGCATTAAAGAGAAAAATGGCAAATAATTACGTAAGACTTACGAGGATCAAAAAACAATTGAAATCTAGATGTGCTGAAAGAGACTGAGATATTTAGTGCTAAATAATTTACGCATTTAAGTTATTTTTACGTACCTGAGAATTTAGAGATTATGCGGCCTTCTTAATATCTAAATCTTTAAATTAAGATATTAAGCAGATTTACCAAATGTTTTCATGCACTAATTTAGAAACGGCTCGTATGATCGATCTGGTCAGAGTTTTCTTTTTTTACTGCAGTAAATTAAAATTTCACTGCTCATAGGTCAAGTATAGGCTTCTTATTCTCGTTAAGTAACATTTAAATAGCATTTACTGAATTTTGCTGAGTTTCGCAACAACACTGAATTGGACTTACAGAAGAAATTTAAATGAAAAGAAATTAGGAAGAGAAGTACAATTGTGAAAAAGTTACTATTATTTACGCATCACAAATGATTTTAAGGTGATCTTAAGTTCTTTGCTAGAGGCTTTTTTTCCGGAAATTCTAAGATTAGCAATGGATTAGGGAAGAGTTCTACCATTCAAAAATAGTTCAGCAAACAAACGCAGAAAAATAAATTACAGCTGAGATAAAATTTTCAAATATATGTTTTAGGGCGGAGCTCTTTATCTACTGGTCAGAATTTAGATCAAATAAAAGGATCGCTAAAATTTCAGCTTCCTACTACCTCCAGTTTTTGATACTTGTATTCTAAAACTTTCCTGTTCTAATTCTTCCTATTCAAGACATATTTAGGAGCGTTACAAACATTCTCTCCTAACCTCAGAGGAATTATAATCCTTTTTGGTTCTGTCGATCATTCTTAGATGGTTAACAATAATATTAACGTATACTTTCTTTCCGTTAGATTACTTCGATGAACAGTGATGATTAGAATAAATTCATTGTTATTTAACAGAAAGAAATCACACACTACCTCATTGTTAATTATTTAACAATGGTCCTCAAAAATCTGAGATACTTTACCCACGATAAATGTACTATGATGTGGTCAAAATGACAAGCTACGTTAATATATCCTTAAGAGTTTTCATTTGATATCGTCGTCTTTAATAGATGCTCTCTTTAATAAGGCATTATTCCTGTAGAGTTTTTGGCAGTGGTGGCTCGCCAAGTATTCTCCCCTACTTTGAGATAAATGGAGCCATTATTTGGCAATTCCAAAAGTTACAAGCTATATATCAAAACTCAAAAAGAACTGTAATTACAATCGGCGACTACGATAGATTACGGCAAAGCAAAAATATTTATGTCGATGATTTAGAACGAACTCGGAAGAGAACTGATTTGATTTAAATAATGAGATTGATAAACTAATTATGAAATGAACATCAAAGGTAAGCCATTAGTAAAAGACTCTTTGTCTCTGTTTCATTTTGAGTAGTGCAAATTTGTAATTAAAAGCTGCGATTAAAAATAATCTTATCAAACAGTGTGACTGTATATCGGAATAACATAAGTTCTGAACTTAAATTATTATTACAAGCAATAAAAATTTGAGAGATTTTTCAAAATCTTATCAGTAGTGAAGCATATTACGCTGTAAGTTTAATAAAATCGTTATTTTATTATTAAAGTCAACAAGACATAATGACAAGGCAAGTCATGATTTGGCTGCGATATTTAGCAATTTTAAATCTTTAACTAAAGATAAATAAGAATAGAGAAACAAAATAAAAATGTTTCATTTTTTATTGTCAATATCTGTCCATATCTTTCTATTTATTTAATTTCATTCAAGCTTTATTTAATTTAAAGGGTTCCGAGTTGATGAAATAAAATAATGTTACGCAAATGAATGTAATATGGTTCGAGTACAACTTCTTATTATTTAATAAGACCCAATCGCTCATTATTGACATTTTTCCTCTTTGGTTAACTTTTCTGGGGG
The DNA here is from genome assembly GCA_023159025.1 of Thereuonema tuberculata. NCBI lineage: Eukaryota > Metazoa > Arthropoda > Chilopoda > Scutigeromorpha > Scutigeridae > Thereuonema > Thereuonema tuberculata. The sequence continues at coordinate 46,291,739 of JAFIDM010000003.1, forward strand.
ATCTGACCTTGGGGTTATGTTGGTACAAGAATAACATCTTGTTAGAATAACAAAAATAATATGTGACACGTAACAAATTCGGTTTGAAGAATAGTAAACGAAAGAAATGATCGTTGTTCGAGAATCCCTCTTTGCACTTAAAGAGGTTTCAACTTAGCTCCGTTGGGAACTCCTCATTGAGATCCACGGAAATTCTGCGAGGAATGTGTATCAATACCAATTGAACTCTGCCGAATGACAGATGTCAGTTTCAGAGAACTCCAAAGGGAACTTACATCAGTTTCAGGGAACTCCTCAGGGCAACTGGTATCGGTTTCAGAATTCCATAGGGCACTTCAGTTCAGAGAACACCCGCAAGGCAATAGAAAGATACCACGTATTGGTTTTCAGGGAATTCCGCAGGGCGCATATATCGATTTTAAGCCAATCTCAGAAAAAAAAGTAACGAATTTTAGATGAATTATTAATTTGTAATATTAGTTTATATAAGAACTTATATTCAAATTACATTAATTATTAAACAAAAGTCCGTCAAAAACAAGGGAAAGTATAGAAATCCACAAAATAAAATTCATTTTTTATAATTTTAGGTTGCCATATTGTCAAAAAATCCTATAAATATATAAGCTAGCAAATTTCAAATTGCTTTTAAACCTTTTCCAAGGAAAACAAAAAAGGATTTTATATTTTACATTTCCACAGAAAATGTTTAAGATCAAAGTAAAGCAAATATAAATCAATTTTTTTTTGTTTCATAATAAAATAAACAAATAATTTTATTGTTTGTTTGTTTTTTGTTTTTTATTTTTTTGTGATTCACTTTTTTTTGGGAATGGTAAATTGATAATAAAACTGCTGAAAAAGGAAACATCTAAGATGTTTCTTTTTTTGCCTTTCAGTTACCATTAGGATAGACGAATCTAAGGAATTATTTTATTTACATGTTTAGATTTGAAGAAAAAAAAATGAAGCAAATACAATTGATTCAGCCATGAACTTAGAAAAAGTTTATTTATTTATTTATTTTATGAATATGCATTTTTTCTTTAAAGCTTTTAAGTACTTCAGTACAGCTGAAATACTGAAATTTCACCCTTTTAAATCTACACTATAAGTCTCAAACACTATCATAACATTAGCCATTGGGTTTTGAATGGACAACATAAAACTATTTTTATAAATAATCGATTCTGAATGTTATTTAGAATTTTCAAGTCCTCATAAATTTATTAACTGTAATTCATATTTTTATTTTTTCCATTTGTTATACGAGACATAAATATTTATTTGGGAATTGTCTTCTTTAATAAGATTATATCTCTTTACGAGTATAACTCCATTACACATACCACTGTGTTGTACATAACTAGAAAGTTTACATTTCCATTAAGAAGCCCATTTTTTATTTAGCACCTAAGAGAATTTGTAAATATTTATTTACGACCGAAAAATGGTAGAGAAAAGAGCAAACGACCTGAACTACTTTCTAACAGACATAGAAACACGTAATCCCAATTGCAATAAGCTCTTTCATAACAGATGTTAGCTGCTACACTCTTATCCTCACCACTGTTGGGAGTTCTGCTGAATCGCAACTTCTGCCAAACTTGGAATTAATCCGAGTGGAACAAATTCGCATTCGGAAGAAATCTTGTTGCGGCCAATTCCGCTGACATAGCAGAGGGTAATGGTGGTGCAGTTGCTTTTTGCCTAACCTGCCTTCCAGGGCCAAACAACGCTGGTAAACACCTGCATTCAACTACAACAGAAAATCAAATAAGAACTGAATCAATATTTAGACAACTTCCCATGCTTTGCGTTTCAATGCATTTCGGAAAAGCTTGTGCACTATTGACAATCCAACATCTGTCTTACCACAATTACATAAATCAACTTCGCTGGTGAAAATTTTCCAAACCCTTTAGCTATTGAGATGCAATTAGTGTTACACATTCCTTTGCCCATTCTGTTTCAAAATTTAAAATATTGCCTTTGGTAGTGATTATCAATGTGTCATTTCAAAATACGGCAATCCCTACTAAAGTATATAAATATCTTCCCATAGTTAAAGGGTGTAACAGGAAAAAGACTTGATTCTTCTCAATCATTTAATACGTATACTTATACACATCTATATGTTTATATAAGATTAAAGTTTAATAAATACGAACAGCTCAGAAAATATCTTGAAATACAAATGAATTGCAGTTCAAATCTTTTAAAAAAAAATTTACTTAATAAGTATTCGTTATTTCTGTGGCATTAAAACTTTGATGAGACTGAATGTAGGGCATTGCTTAAAGCGAGTTGTTGCATTTGTCTGAATTCAACAATTCTCGATACTCAAGGTCTAAATAAGTCTAGACAATTCACTCCTAAGTTCAATACCTGTCTGGCCTTTATTATACGTTAATAACTTGGTGTTATTTGTAATTGTTATTTAATGAATTGAAAAACTTTTCGTCGTTCAAAATATATGTACTTTCAGTATAACACAATTAGAACAGTATTACGATATACTGAAAGTACATCTATTCTGAACGACCAAAAAGTTTTCAATTCATTAAATAACAATTACAAATAACACCAAATTATTAAAGTGTAATAAAGGCCAGACATTCAATATTCGATTTATTTGAATAAATAAATTTTTATATAATAAATTTTCAATTTACAACCAAGCGTACACTATATCTCAAACAACATCTAGAAATATCTTCAATCAATATTCAGAAGATGAATTTCATCAAATTTTCAAGTTC
>JAFIDM010000003.1:46294510-46350461 GCA_023159025.1 Thereuonema tuberculata
TCTTCAATCAATATTCAGAAGATGAATTTCATCAAATTTTCAAGTTCCCTTCGAAACTGTCGTCTAATGAGTGTCATAAGAATTATTTATTTACGAGAATCTTCAATAGAACTGCTATTGCGTTACTGTAAACACCGCAATAAAGATTATAAACATAGTGTTTTAAATACGTCAAGTCATCCGAATAATTAATTAATTCAAGGATTGAGGACAGAGTGGCACTAACAAATGTTGACTGCTTCATTACACAGGCGGGTGTAAAGTTATGAGGTCTGCTTTTAAGTTTTATTATCTTAAAACGCAAATAACCAAAATCTGGAAAACACTTTTGTACGTTAAAGCCTCAGTGTTCGTTAAGCAAAAAAAAAAACCGAGATGTTGATTAAGATCCCGCGGTAATTGAAGATAACGATGGCGGCGTTTAAGGCGACCATTTGTAACTTCCAGTTGGCAAACACTTCATCATGAGATCGCATCTTCTTTCCACCCAAATAAATGCTATAAAATTTACAGCGGGGAAAGTTTTATTTGGCACTCAATTCCCCGATTACAGGATCTTTCCCTAGCACTTAAAAATAACGTCTCAACCGTCTCCATGATAGATGTTCACACACCGACCTTCTTTGGGAATTAATACAATTTGCCTGGACTTATCTATGAAACAAAAAAAAAGCAAGGGAAGAACGAACGTGATTTATAAAGTTTGTAATGGTATTAAGCGCATCGGTAAATTCCTCCAAATTTATGCTGTTTACTCGATCCCCTGACATGATCACATCGACTGTATTGATTAATCGGATTCCCGTTTGTGGATTCTCGGGGACCGGGGTGAAGATCTAACCTCTTCGCCCTGCAGGCCTATCTAAATTTAGGCATTCCGAAACAACGTCCATGAATATTTTTCTGCTGCATTTACTTTGAGGATCCTTGTTAATTCACCTCGCGAACGTTCATGAATAGACGTAACTTAAAAATCAATTAGTCCAAGACCAAGTTCAAAATGCAGATTGCAATTATCCACCCTAAATATTAATGCTATTAACGTCGGAAATAAAAAAAAATATACCCATCAAAAGGTTTATTAAAAGTAAATGGTTAGCAATTAGTGTCAAATTGAAGCTCTTCTGTAAGAGAAAAACTAAATTTTGAACAAGACTCTGAAATTAAACTTAATAACAGTTACGGGTACAGAGACTGCGAAAGAGAAAAAAAAAAGCGAGAAGGTAATGAAAAGATAAGGCATAACAGTTGGAGTTATTTCACAAAGATTGTAGAATATCATTCTACAAATTTACAATGTTAGTCAAAACTTTACTATTAGTTATTTGATGTTCCTACTTTATGAAATTTTACGACGTTCGTTTTCGTAAAAAAAATATGCTTTGCAAGTTTCGAAAGTATTTTTTTGTTGAAGTCGCCAGAAAACATTATGTCGAAGAATGAAATGAGATTAAATACATATATAAACAGTAATTACGGATTAATAATTACCAATTATTAACGTGAAATACATATTCTAATATAATCCAATAAGCTGTTTAAAAAAACATAAATAGATAACGAATGGAAACATTGAATCATATTGAACTGATGAAGGCTAATATCAGCAATGTGTTTGCATTTTGTAATCCGACGCATTAAAATGATACTGTTTTAATAAGAGTTTTTTTACTGTGTTTCTATTCGTTATTTATGTTCCAAAATTAGTTTTTGAATTTGAAAGTTTCCATAAAAGCATAACGAAATTTCATGTAAACTTCTGATGAAGTTAATAGTTTTGTTTTTACTTCAAATACAGTCATGCATTAAATGAAAAAATAAATAATTGATCAACTTTAACGAATTTAGTTTCAGCGATTAATATAAAATTTCATCAAAGCCAATAGAAGTCAACGATTGAAAGCGATCCTTTGGCTATTAAAAGCGAAAAAAAAAAAAAATGATCGAATTCGTTTATATTCTATTTTACAAATACTTACTCTAAAGCGTAATGGAATTGTGATTATAATTTAAACATGAAAATCTAAACCATTAAAAGTTCCTTTCCAAATCAAATGTATTTTTTAGCATTCATTGTAATTCACACAGATCAATATTTAAAGACCTATTCACTCTCAAAAAAACAAACTGCACTGTGAAACTTAAAGAGATTATTTTAAATTCTATTCACATACAGGAAAAATCATATCAAATATTAAAGATAACAGAAATGATAACAGAAAACCAAAAAATAAAATTTAAAAGAATTTTGTTTTTTAAATGTTTAAAACTGTTATACTTTTCGTATCAAACATTTTCTTATCAGAAGCAAACTGAAGGAAATTTAGCCTTAATTTTTCAAATCAGCATTAAATGTCGGGATTATTGATTAACGAATAATATTATTTTTTATTTTAATAAGATTTAATTAATGAAAAGTAAAAGAATGTAAATCTGAAACGCTTTTACATTTGATACCAAAACAGCTTTATAGAATTTCAGTAAATGCAGTAAGTGGCCATTACGGATGTAACTACAGAATTTAAATTTCTTTCTATTATTTTAAAAAAATTTTTACAATCACATTTTCCTAAAAACATAATCAATAGTCCTGTTTCTCTCCTCTTTAACCTATTTACCTAAGGTCTTTGTTGTTTCGTCTCACTTCTTAATTAAGACTTAAAACTCCAAAATAAAGAAAAGTAAAAATATAAAAAATATACAGTACCCTGCTGTTAAAGAAAGTACGCTTTAAGTTGTTTGAAGAACTTCTCTTGATATCAAAGCACAGGAAATAAGATTTCACTTACATTAAGAAAAGATAATAACTGCCTTAGTATGGCTTGTTTAGGAAGCGATCATTGGGAGTCGATTAGATTTTTATGATGGAATGAAAGGTTTCCAGGAAACCCACAGAATCTTTTATGGCATCGACGCAGTGATAAAAGCATACAAATAAAAATATAAAAATAAAATATGAAAATCACGTCTTTACAAGACTTCGAAACCTTCTTTACAGCCTCTCAGAGAGAAGCCCTACTTATTCTGTTACCGAATAAGTCTTTGTTACGAAAATGATGTTGCAGTCAACGTATTTTTTTTCTGTTTTTGAATAAGGAAAAGATTTCAAATCATTGAGAAAGATCTAGAATTTTTTTGTCTTTATTGCATTTTTTTGGTTAAATTTAAAGTTCTGAAATTTAAATTAAATTTCGTAATATTGGCAGACAGATTCTTCACAGAAAGATGCAGCATAAACTGAGTGCAATACCGTTGCTTAACTAGATTTCATTAAAAAAAAAAATCGGTTTCTCTGAAATATCTATGAAACTTAAGGCAGTTATTCTCAACAGCTGTGCCGCGGGAAAAAACAACTAAAAATATTATTATTAAATAAGGCTTCTTGTCGAACACACAAAATGAAATATCCCGAACTTTCATTGCTACAGACTAGTTTCGAAATACTACAGAATTGCATTTCTTTTTCAAAGTGATTAACAACATCCGAAACAACTATTTGTAGTCAGTAAAACAAATGAGGGAGACGATAGCCCATTCCTGTAGGTGGGCTTAGTTGCATCAGCGATGAGAGGGCGGTAACTTCTTCAATTTTTTCTGTGTGTTCGGCCAGAAGCCTTTTTTACGTTGAAGACTGCACACGTAAAATACTTGTGGTATATTCTTCATTAAAACGCGAAAATAACAGAAAAATATAAAATAAATATTTTCTGCAACATTGTTTATTAACACCAGAGGAACAAGTAAATTCTTAGTAATATAAACTGGAATGGCTAAAATTAATGAATCGATAATTGCACCATTTTTATAAGTCAATGAGAAATGTGGGCTTGAGGTCGAATAAGTCAGTAAAGCAGCGAAAAAACTGAGTGCAGTGGGATATTAGGAACAAAAGTTAGTGGGCGTCCGATTTTTCCAAATACCTAAGTGTGCTGCGAAGCAAAAAAGATTGAGAAACACTGCTTTAAGGTATATATATCCTAATGTTGAAAACCCTGTGAGAATTCCAGCCCCGAAATATCAATATGTCTACTTATTTATAATTTGCTTTTCGTAAGAAATTTAATATTACCTGTTAAAGGGTATATTGTTTTTTCGGAACTAGTTGCGTTGTTACTAAATTATACTGAGTCACTAAGAGTTTAATTAATTCAGGCACAACAAACTTCAGTTGAAGTGAAGTAAATATCTGATTATAATTTCTGATTACATAACATTTTCAGAACATTAAACTGTAAAGTGTTGTTGAGGATTTTACAGTAACAAAAATGTTTGTTTAATTTGTTTTAAAGTAAAACTTGACGTTTATAAAAAAAGTACTTATGTGTCAATTAATTTTATTCAAGTATTATAAATTGATTAACAACCATTAATAAATGTCAGTAGAAATAAGCTCCTTTATTTTTAAAGCGTTTATTTTGTAATTTTTTTTTTTTCACGCGTAAATTTCTCGATAAGGATACGCACGGAAAACTTTTGAAATACAAAACTTTACCATCATCTCCTTTGGAAACACGCTAAATAGATGAATTTAATATTAAAGGAATGATGAATTAAGGAGATTTAAGCAGGAGATCCTTTGGGATTAAGCAAAATATATCTATTACATATCCGTTTTAGAAGATTATTAGAAAATTTCACTTAACCATTATTTTACGTGGAATGACTATCAGGAATTTAATTTAAAGAAATTCTTTTTCATTTCTCGGCTTTTTTCATTTGCCCAGCCAGAGTGAAAAGATTTGGCTCTACGTAGACTGATTTCATTTTTCGTCCATCAAATAGATCTGCTTTTTTTTTCTTCTTGCTATTTTATATTCCATCGCTCAGTTGTTGAGTCCCAAAACGATAAAGCAGATGAGCTTCACTCTTTTCAAAGCTGGTTTAGTAAATTGCTTTCAAAGTCCTTTATAACACAACGTAAAGACCGATTTTCCTCTACGTCCTGATCGGCTACACTGCCTAACATCTTCAACAACTACGTACGGGGAATAAAATTTGACGTAACGGTGCATTACTGTGCGCTTCCCCGTGAAAGAAGGCAGTTTTGCGGCCGGCTTTCCCGTCCCATTCCGCACACTCCAAACTCCGCAGTCGAAAAATAATAAAAGCGTGAAACGATCGGCGAAGGCGGCCCATTCGGGATGGGCCTATGGAGAAGGGTTTTGTAATGCTTCGCAATCTCTTCATGGCGCATGCGCAAAACTGGTTAAGATCTTCTCTCCCATAGTGATTTTTCTTTATCTCTTCACAAACACAATGGAACCCATACTTAAGCTATGAAAGTCGGAATGTAAATGTAAGTTTTTATGAACCAAATGAAGCTTGTTTCAACTTTTCAGTTAAAAAAAAAAAGTTGTTTAATATAAGTTGTAGTGAAAGTGCTATACCAATGTTACCTTAACTTTTGCTTTAATTTATCTTAATTATTTGCATTTTTGCATTAACAGCCGTTATATTACTTCACGATGAGAGTAACCTTCTGTTATTGTTGTATGCTGTAAGTTCTAAACTTCACAAACCTTGCAGTATTAAAGGTGTTATTAATTACATGCGCTACAAAAAAATACTTTTTTAAAAAATTTAATGAGTAGTAACTACAAAATTAGTTGTAATGAGTAATAATTATTATGCCAACTTCCGAATATCTTCATGAAAAGTGTCCAAATAAATTATATTATTTTAATATTTAGGATTTTAGGTCCCTACATTTACAGTTATTGGGAATCTTAAATTGGATAGCCAAATTCCATCCCTGAAAATTTTAGCTGCCTAGGGTTAGTATAACTGCTACTTATCTGTGAATTAAAGCTGATTTTTTTAAAGATTCTATTATAACCAGTGAAAGCAACGAAAAAGTTTGATGTGCCGTGGGATTTTAGAAACAATGTTTGGCGTGTCGCAGAAATTTAGGAGATTTAGATATATGCCCTATGTAGAAGCACTGTTCTAGGGTATAACTGAAAGCCGATCCAAAGCGACTTGTCACTTTCCGTTTTCATCACTGGACACAGTTGACAGCATCTTCAAATAGATTTCAAAATCAAGATTTTTGTCCAGACATTCTAGCATTTCCATTCCATCAGCTACTCAGTGACCAAGGACGCTTTTTATCATGTCTAAGGCTTCTATCAAGTATCCTTTGCACCAGCCCTCGATTGTACAAAATCCTACATTTTTATCCATAGCTGAAACCACAAAATCTCATTTTCGAATGATTTCAATTGGGAGAAATGAAAAGTCATCTATGGCTCTGTTTGTGCGGAATGGAAAGCTCTTGCGCTCCATCGAATTCTTTCCCGCAGAATCCTTTAATTTCCGGCCTGTGGGTTTCGGAAAGCAGCTTCGGTCAGCAACTATCCAATCTACTTAAAAGGCGGGAAAGACAAAAGCGAATATACATCAACACTTATTAATGTAAATCCCTCAGAGTAGATAAGAACAAAAGAGAAGATATTTTTCTTACTGGAGTAACAAAAGAATCACCTGATATTTAATGAGTCTTAATTAACTTTATGGCAAAGTGGTCTTTAACAGATTAAAGGAATCTCTTAAAATTAATACATGGAAAAAAATTCTTTTCTAAAATAATTACTTCATTTATATTAAATTCTTTCGTTGTTACTCGTATTGGTAAAACTGTAAGACATTACAATGTGTAGCAACTAAATAGAGGATCTTGGATAGTTTTGAAGATCTTAGTAAGTCATCTTTGAACATATAAGAGGGTTTCAATAATAACAAGTATTTCTACTATTTCGGTCTTAGAATTTCACTAGGATGAACGTGTCACTTTAGAATTTCAGCTGGGATCGGTTGGCTCGGATATCGTTGCTTAAGATTTACAGAAGAACGTTCAACCCTTTGACGTCACTTCTTTACCGTTTTCGAGAACGTCAGGTTCGAACTTCAAAGTCAATATTATTCAAGATTATATCTAATTACAAAATTACCGAAGTCTTCTCTTAAAATTAAAAGTGATTGTAATATAACACATTACGTTAATGAAGAATTTTATCAGTTGTACGTAAATGGGATTTCTTGAGCTTATTTAATATCTGAGTTGGTGATAAGAATAGTGTAGACTGATAGCAGACGCAAAGCATTTAGATGAAGAATTAAAGACGTCTTTAAGAAAATAATGTTTAAAAGCAATTGAATATTGTAAATCTAAAAGTGATTCTTCTTTTTTTTAACAAAATATGATTTCGAACATTAAAAAACTGCAAATTTCCTCCAATGGACTGGCAGTGCCAGAACACGAGCCGCGAATGGCAATACATCATGTAATCGACGAATGGAAGTCTCAGCCTAAGAACCCAACAAGAACTTACTTTTCCCGAGAAATTCTTCTTCTTCGCAAACGCAATTACCATGGAATAATGAATGGAAGGTGATAAAACCCAATAAATCCATCACAGTCCCCGAGAGAAAGAGGAGATTCGGCGCGCGATTAATGATATCCCGTCTCCGGAAGCATCCGGGGTAAAGACATAATTGGACAGGAAATTATGGTCTTATCTTCTGATGAGAAACTGCGTCGAAGCAGAGCCAAAAAGGTGAGATGAACCGAAATCACCTGAGCGAGAAGAAAGACCGGGTGCCTGAACGGAGCTCTCGCGACCCTTCCCATTCCCATCGAAAGATTATCGGATATACCAGCAACGCCTATCTCTTTTCACTTCCTCCTCAATTACTAACCCCGCCTACATTTATTTCGATGAAGTTTAGTGATTTTGATAGTTAAAAGTTCGAAGTTATAAAACATACAAAGCAAAACTGGTCATCAAAGGTGATATTCTATAGCCTGCGGGAAAAAAAGAAGTTAAAACGGTTAACCAAGTAAACACTTGGGTCTCATTTATTATTATATAAAGAAAAAAATAGCTTGATGTAAAGAATTTATCTAGAGCAGAGATATTTAACCTCGGAACACACCTCGAGGAGTATGTCTATCAAATGTGAAAAAAAAAAATCGATTAAAACCACATTATAGTTCAAAAAATGTTTTACAGGTTAATTTTGATTTGTTAAAATAACTTTTACTTAGCCGGGCACACAACAATTCAGTTGTATCTTTGTTCATTGAATAATTTTTAAATAAGAGCAAATAAGTAATATGTATTTGTAAAATCACAAGTTATTGTCTACTTATTGTAAACTATTAAGCGATATATTTTGGATGTAAATTATGTATTTTATATTAGATGCTTGCTATTTTATTAATATATAGGTAAATTAAATATTTTGAATCAGAGGCGTCACTAGGGTTGGTGTCACCCAGTGCGGTAGCTCTTAACCTTGTAAAAATATCTGTTCAACCAAAAAATTAAAAAAAAAAAAAGATTATAAATTTCACATTCAAAAGGAGGACGGTTGGTCACCTTACTTTTTGTGATAGAATAATAGACAGTAATATTTTGCATTTTGGTGTCACCCGGTATGGTCCGCACCCCTCGCACCCCTAGTGACACCTCTGCTTTGAATTACTGTAAGTACCAATAATCATGGGTACGTAGTTAAAGAAGAAAAATATCTGATGGTTTGTCAACATAAAAGCTTGAATACCACTGATTTAGAATATATCTCGCAAAGCGAAGTAGATCATGAAGTATTGTGTGCCAGCACAAAAGTAATCAAAGTAAATTGCATGTTATCGTGATTGTTAAATTAGAAATATTGAAGAAAGTATCTGATACAAAGATAAAAAAAAAAATTTGCTCTTTCTTTGTTAATGTACTAGTGACTAAACACAATTAAAACACACTTAAAGTATAAGTTAATGATTCTCGTGGAAGCTGGAGCTATTTTACGTTTTCCACTGCTTCATGGAAAGAGAAAAAATTTCGAAGCTACTGTTTCCATAAGATATGGATCTATAGCTATGCAGGGAAATTTGCTTTGCACATATGTAAATACACTCATGGACAAAAAAATTAGCGCACCAAGAAGGAGTCGTCAAAATGAAACGAAAATTTACATACGTAACGACTACTTTGATATAAGTAAATGATTAGAAAATCAAAGGAAAAGGATAATTTATTTCAGAGAAAAAGGCAAAAGAACGGAGGAGTTAATTCTCCGTTGGACCCCCTCTGGCGCGAATGCACGATGCGATACGATCGGGCATTGAGTCATACAAGTTCTGTATGATGTCTTGAGACATTTCATTCCATATTTGCTGTAACCTTCCCTCTAGTTCGTTCAAACTCGTGGGATGCCCAACTCGTCGTCCCAAATGATCCCGAATATGCTCGATTGGAGACAAATCTGGGGATCGGGCAGGCCAAGGAAGGGTAGTAATAGTGCGGAGACAGTCTTGTGACACCCTTGCCGTATGAGGCCGAGCATTATCTTGTTGAAAAATGGCTCCTGGGAGCCGTTGCATGAGTGACAACACATGTGGTTGCAGGATTTCATGAACATACCACTGGGCTGTCATGGTGCCACGGAACAATACTAGGGGTGACCGTGTATTGTAGGCAATGGCACTCCATACCATCACACCAGCTGTGGGAGCGGTGTCTCGCTGTACAGCAAAGGCAGCATTGAAGCGTTCACCACGGGCTCTCCACACACGAACATGATTGTCATCACTGCCGAGATTGAATCTGGATTCATCGCTAAAGACGACCTGGTTCCATTCCGCTGCAGTCCAGTTTCCTCGTGCGCGGCAAAACTCCAAACGGAGGCGTCGATGGGTGGGCGTCAAGAGCAGCACACGTAATGGGCGCCGCGATACCAACTGTTCTTCAGCCAGGCGCCTTCGTATGGTTCGAGAAGACACAGCGGCCCCTAGTGAAGGTGCTACCTGTGCCTGGATGGCGGCCGATGAAGCAGTTGGCTGTACGCGTGCATTTCTGACTATGTGGCGGTCTTCTCGACGAATGGTCTGTCGAGGGCGTCCTGAGCCTGGTCTTCGTCTACATGACATCTCTCGGGTCCACTGGTCCCAAAACCTCCTCACAACACAATCAGAGCGGCCTAATTGACGAGCTACTCGCCTAGCTGACCACCCAGCTTCCATCATCCCAACGATTCTCCCTCTCTCAAACTGCGACAACTGCGTATACTGTCTTCGAACACGGCGTAATGGCATGTCTACCTCAGCTCTTCCTTTGTAAATGATTCAGCACACTCAAACAAGCTTTGGTTACCTGTTTTATACTCCACAGAGTACAATGTTCAACGCCCTCTACCGGCTATACGTAACCGTATATCACGCTGCATTTCTAATCATTTGCATATCTCCCCGACATGTACCTTCATTGCAAGTTTCGTTACGATCCCGCAATTATTTCTTGGTGCGCTAATTTTTTTGTCCATGAGTATATATTGATTTCCCTTAACACTTGGAAAAAATCTATAAATCAATTTTCCTTCAGTTATTTAATAATTGTAGTATGAAACGAAATTAGTAATTTAATACAATATCTAATAGTACTGAAAATATTAAATTATTATGAAACTCGATCATATACATTGCAAGGAAACTTAAAACGAGCCGATTCTGTCGAATCCAAGGTCACGGAAAATAGGGTTTCAATTTGCGACTAAAATAACAAAAAACAAAACCCGATATATTTTTCATTGTTTGGTTATTCAAGAAGAGCTTGACAAATTTGCTGTCGGTTACATTGCTTCGATTTGAACTGTAGACATAGAGACAAACAATTTTTGAATAGTGTGTTTCGTCAATTGTTCACCTGACGACAAAGTACTACACAACTACTCCTGGATTTTGTCTTTTTCTTCGGAGATACGATAACAAACAGGCTAAAAAACAAAAAACATTTCAAGTTATGTGGTTTTCGGGGAAAAGGTAATGTGAGAAGACATTGCTGCTAACAATGAACGTGAAGAAACAAAAGTTTGAAAACGATTCATTTTCCTCCTACATCCTTTTTACCAACCCCGTACAGGAGGGGAGAGGGACGAAGCTCTTACGTTCATTCTGTCCATCCGTACGCCCGTCTGTCACCACCTCTATCCTACAAGTTGGACAGACATAATGCTGGGCGAACACGTACCAATATGCGGCAATATTGCCCAATATTGCCCATTGCCGATTGTCGGAAAAAAAGGAACAATTTTAGTTGGCGAGAAATATTGCTGGTGAGCGAGCGAATCACATGAACGGATGAAATCACGTGACAATGGTGACATAGAAGGAAGGCGGGACTTTGAAAATTGGAAAATCACTCACTCACGCCGGCCATTTTGTTTGAGAAACAAGGCTTAAAATCAGCAAAATGGGTCGGCCCAAAACAGATAATTCAAACAACAACATTTTGTCAATTGATAATGAAAGAATCTTAATTGATTTCTACAGAGGGACGGCGTTTAATACTATAACAATTCTGTACGGAAACACGCTCTCTCCAGCTCTCCCTAGTGAGCAACGCCGTAACCAGGCCAATACTCGTAAAGGAAAACCTGGGTGTTCGCGCACAATACCAACTGCCAATATCAATAATGACCAATTATTGTCCACCAATACTGCCGCTTATTGGTAAGTGTTCGCCCAGTATAAGTTACATCGTATTGGAACCCTTGTGGAGCTGGGAACGAGTTCCGGTCTACATCACTTCCTGTCTCAGAGGAAATGGCCGAAAATGAAAATTAATTACGGATCGCTTTGGTTTCGTGTTCACTATGAAATCAAATTTTTTGTCTAAAAGTCTAACTAATGTTACCGAATGACAAAGACAACTCATAACGATAAGTTGAAGTTTCAATACAGTGCCATGTTACAAGCTCCATCCTCCAATTCTTAAAGCAACATGAAACAATTTCTTTTAATAAACCATCTTTAACGAAGCAATGTTCAATTGCTCTGATAATTACGATCAATTAACCGAACTAAATTAACCCCCACGATTTCTTGAAATAAAAATTGAAGCCGAGACATACATCCGCCCGAAACATTGTATTTTCGATGATCCCGAAAAAAAAAAAATCAATACCGTAGCACTGTTTCCAACAAACAATTTTCACTTTTCAAAAATATTTTTTCATTAGTGATTTGCTTGTTATCATCGCAACAACATACTTCAGAACTAAAATTGAATATTAGAGAAGAAATTAGTTTTAATTAATTCAAACTTAAAATTAAATATTTGCTACAGATTGATTTCTTATAATCTTTGCAAGTATCTGTTTATGTTATAGTCATGCAATGTTGTAATAGCTTGTTTAATTGTTTGAAAAATCTGTTTTTACTCGCATTTATAGACTCTGTAAAAATGGATCTATAAGATCCAAAACATACAGAGTATATTTATTAAATCTCTGTAACCTACACCGTAATTAATCCAAACATGTATTTTCATTTTTCTAAAATATATTCCATAATATGTAAAAAAAATTAAGGAAAAAAAAATAAAATGGCATTCATTATTCTCTAAAGAATAATTGATATGCATATAAGTACTCAATAAATTTATAACTGTAGATATTTATCTTCTAAAATTTGAGGATCACATTGTTTTTGCTCGTTGAATGGGTGAAGTTTTCGAAATTACTTCTTTTAGAATAATTTTGAATGTCAAAGAATAGCTTTGAAAGTCGGGTGAAAACATTGCAATATCGAAAAACATTTTTTCCAAGTTTTCTTTTATTTGTATTATCTTAGATAAAAAGAAGAAAATAAATGGCAATCTATTATCGTATATTATCTTTCTGCCTTGATAATTTTATTACACCTAGGGAGTATTTACTTGGTACAGTAATTACTGGAAAAAGTATCAGAACATCCTAGCTAATTAAGTTGAAGAGTTCTGGCATTATTCCAGAATTGGAGATTTGTCGTAGTTTCGTTGACTGTCCTCGATAACTAACGATACTAAATATAGCAGACATTTAAATTTCAACTTTCAGTATAAAATTAACTAGAAAAAAAAATATCTTATACAAAAAAAAATTCAAAGTAAATCTTCCGGAATGACACTCCTTAAATATAACAACTATAGGTTTTTTTTTTTGGTTTTTTTTTAAGTTATTATATTCCTTTTAGCATTCAAAATCGAAACTTAGGTAATAGAACTGTTTAAGAGTTACGTATCTTTAATGTATCTTTTTTAAGTCTGGAGCTATTTATTATTTTAATATAATTTTTTGATAATTGATACGAAATAAAACAATTAAACGATTTTTCAAATTAAACAAAATGCTAAGTCTGCTTAAGCGATATGATATAATTATCCTGATGATTTTAAAGAAAAGAAAGCACAATATAAAATGAGGATTGAGTTTTAAAGAAAAGATACTAAATAAATTAAGTTCTAGATAACTGTTGTATTTAACTCGTTTCACTAAAAAAAAAAAAAAAAAAATAGTAAAACAAAGGTGATTTTGAATACTGTTATAGTTATAAGTAATAGAGAATCCTTATATATTATTTCTCAAAGGTGTTTTTCTGTCGGTACACCATATCTCCCTTAATACTTCATCAAAATCAGCGATTGAGACATCATTTTGAAGATTATGTTCACCGCTAATGACGAAAAATAAACAAAGTGTTGAAAATTAATGTGTTCGTTAAAAAAACTGTATTTTAAAAACCTTTTTATAAAAATGGAGAAGACGCCATCTATTGAAAATGTGTTTAACTAATATGCACGAGCTGTTGGAGTTGTTTATTATTTCTCGAAAGTGGTTTTTTTGTTGCGAATTATTCGCACGGGTCAACTAGTTTTACTTTAAACTGAATACATGGATAAATATAATTCTAATGTCATAAATCAGAAATGCCTCTTTTTATTAACCTATAAAGCATCTAACTCATTAAAATTAAAATCCTAGATGTATAAATATTTTTCCAATTTCTAACCGGACCATGCCAGTTGTAGGTATTTTTATCATAAAAATCGCACTTTTTTTATTTTTCTGCAAAAATTTCTGCAAAAAATTTTCTGCTGCTTCGGCAACCTGTCAATTTTAATAATGCCAACAGCTGCTAACAGTCTGTCTCTATTAAGAATGACAAAGCCAAGTGAAATCGATACCAGGTTCTACATTTCGGACACAAGGGATAATGATGAAAAACGGAGTTCGTGAAAAGTACCAGCAACAGAAGGATAATCCTTAACGCGAATGGACGCATAACTGATACTTATGGTAAAGCAGATACAAGAAGATTACTAATATAAAAAAAAAAAAACAACAACAAAGCTATATTGATTTTTTTAAGTTGACTTAGTAAGTATTATAACAATATCACTTCTTTACGGCCAATTTCTTAAATGTCTCTATATCAACAGAAAATTTGGTAAAACTTTCAAAATATTTTAAGTTTTCATATTTAGTCTGTAAGTTTGAGAAAGCTGTGGATTTACTAATTATTTTCCAACTTACCTCCTTAGCTAACACATCAGATATTAAATAATATCATAATTAGAGAAACCCTTTGCTATTTATATCTGGCCAGAAAAGAAGCTCACAATAGAGCTTTAAAATTTTAAGGTACTTTTAGGTCCTCGATGACGCTACGAAATGAGTGCTTGTTATTCCTTTAGCTTTTTCATTTACTTATTAAGAACTAAAATTTATAACTCACCAAATTCAGGCTCTAATTGCTTTTTACTAATTAACTCTAATCCAAATCAAAGCATACATCAGTAATGGACAGTTGGATTAGTAATGTTTATCAATTTGCTAGTATGACCGCAAAGAAATACGGATCAGCTTAGCCAGCATCTTAATCTGATCATTATCACATCACCAAATTACAATGCACAGAAGAAGAAAACTGCCGAAAGATAATACGTTTGAGTATATACATGTGAAAATAAGCTTTAGGATAAATTTTCGGTTGAGTTGATGGAAGCTCGTTGGTCGAAAATGACAAATGTCAAAGGCAATTCTGCACATTACAACAATAAATCATTAATGAGCTAGGTTTCTTTTTCCCTTTATTTTCTTACAATATCACATTCATCAAATATAGTTTAGTGCAAGTGTCTCGGAGGAGGAAATTCGTCAATCGTTCTCTGCTTCTATCAGACGTTCTTCCAGCAGACTATTATTTAAGGAAGTGTGGGTGAGCCAATGCAACGAGAGCGATTTCCGGGGATGGCGATTAGAAGCCTCCGAAATCTTCCAAGACGGCACTTTAAATTTTCACGACAGTGATGAATAATTCAAACGTTGAGCTCGCCAATAAGCGAGCGAAGCAGCTTTACCAAGACTTAATTAATCATGCCCAAGCGGGATGCAGACAACCCGTTGAACTGCTCCAGCTTCACTACTCTTTACCACACGTAAATATAGGAATTGGACAACGAAAAAAAAAAGAAAAGAAAGGAAAAGTCGATTATGCCTTTTGGCAAGAGGAAATCTTCGCGCAAAGCCGTGAAAATGCCTTACAAACCCCGCCCCGCCCTCCTCCCCACTTCTTTCCCCTCCTTTGGTCTGCAGGACAAATGATATCGGCGGCTGGTCCAAACGAGCAAGAATCTTCCTCGCACCCACACTGGCTAATTTGTCTTACTACTTACCAGGGATTTGCAAGTACGAAGTCTTCTTTCAGGATTTGCAATTATTTACTGGTCTCCGGTGCAGCGATTCCATTGCTCACGATTAATAGGTTTCGCAAAAGAAAAAGAAGAAAAAAACTTGGAATTTCAACAAACAAAGTACATCGTTTGTAATAATAATATTTACGTTAAGACAAGATTAATTTTTCCTTTTCGGGTTATGTTTAACCTTAATCCACTTGGGACTAAAACTGAAGATGAATTTAAATTAAGTGGTATTTATTTATTAAAAAAAGTATACGTTTATACAGAAAAACTTTTCTACAAAGATTTTTTTTTACTTTTAGATCTAATAAATTTTCTGGAAAGAAAGCTTCTTAAGGAAAGTGTGACTCGTAATGTCAGTACTTGTGCACCTCCTAGCAACTTTTGAACCTTTGAATGACTTCTTGAAACTTGATAATAATTTTTATCGGCAAAAGCGATCAACTACGTGGTAGTGGTTAGATGGACTAATTGCCTTTCCTACAGCAAACTGTTCTAGCTGTACTGTTATACAAAAATATAATAAAAGCCATTAGCAGCCTGGTCATCAATCATTTTACTTCAGTCTTACAGAATTTTTAGTTTTGTCGTAGTTTTTATTTTGTTTCCTATTTTCGAATTTCAATCAGCGGAATTTTCATTAAGTTTATTGTAGATACGCCCACACACACACACACACATACACACAACTAGAGTTGCTTTCAAACTCATCTTCGTTTTTTTTTATAATCAAAAACATCATCAGAAGATTTAGGCATGTTAATCTTTTATGACCAATTTCTCCGAATAGCCGTAAGTTAATCCTGTAAGTCCAACTGAACATAATAAAATTACGATTGGAGCTAATAATAATTAAGAAATTAAAATAAAAACAAAGACTGCACAAACGTATGCTTCCGCACCTTCAGCCATCATCCATAGAAATCTGGGACGGCAGTTTCATTCTTATAAGAACTCGTCAGCCACATTTTTGTGGAGTCTCAGTTCGGGGAGCAGTGTGGGATCCTTAATCTTTCGTGCCTTCTGAATCCTATCATCGAAAGTAAATGTGTCTAACGAGTCTAATAAGGTCCGTCCCAGATTTCAATCGATGATGGCTTAAGGTGTGGAAGCCTATCTTTCTACAGTCTTTATTTTTATTTTAATCTTTTTTATTGGGATGTTTATCCGTTCTGGACGTTGAAACTTATTTTGATATTACTACTGGTTGGAGAAACCAGCCGTTAGACTTGATAAAGTCTCTGCAAACTCTTGAGGATGCCATTCACATAAATATTAAAAACTGAGATAAGTTGTAAGGTTTAAAAAGAGATAAGTTTGCTCTCCGTAACTTTAACTATTAATAATTTCAATAATCTTAAGCTTTTTTTCAGAAAGAGGGAATAGAGATAAATCTATTTGAAGTACAAGTCTTCTTGAAACTTATTGAACTTAAGTAATTTCATTTCGTCTTCTTAATTAATATAGATTTTAAGTCTCTTAATACTTTTAAGTAGTTGTGAAAGTATATCGTAGCTGTTATGGTCTCATCAAGCAACGCGATAGTGCTTATTTCGACGAAGACTGTCATCTCCTCATTTATATTCCGGGTTCTGCTGAAGAGATGACCTCTGCCGCAATTCAGATCCATCGATTGCTTCAAGAGGGAGACGGCAGGGAAATCTCGTAGTTGCCGGGAACCGCGGGCAAATTTTACCGATAACAAGCCCATATTAAAAGTGAAACTCCCTGGGGTCGCTTGGATGCAGGGACGAGAAGGGGTTATAGTATCAACGCTGTCGTAATCTTGTTTACCAAAACTTAACACCTTTCATCTGCGTGGGTCAGGTAATCTCGATAAGGAAACCGTCTATTTCCTGCCTGCCATCCCCCCTCGGGTCATAAAGCCTTCTGCAGCCATTATCTGTAAACAATCATTAACCCTGGCGACACACATCAAAAATAAACGTACACTCCCCGATAGAAAACCCTACGCTCCTACCAACCCTAATCAGACGAGTCGCGGATAATTTATGGGGGGGAAACTCTCCCTCGCTTCGATCCGGGGGATATCAGGAAAAGAGAAAAAGGTCAAAAGTCAAATGATGGGGATGAGTTCAGTTTGATTTAAACCCGAAAACAAAAATAAAAAAGATGAAAGAGAAAATCGCTGAACGGCAGGTCTTGAAAAGAAAAAAGTTTTATTTCAGCAAATCAGACGAGGAAAAAGAAATCTACACGGTTCCAATAAATTCGATTTGGAAACTACGTAAAGCATCTTCAAATAGATCGATACTGCACCGATCAATGTATTCGATCGCTCAATTTAAAATTCCAATCGTGATTTATCTGTCAAACGGCTCTAGATGTAGATGTTAATCCCTGATACTTCCCCCTCCAGCTTTCGAGCGACACGTCTGAACGATTTACACATTTCTTGAGAAAAAAATTCCATACTAAATTTCTTTCAAAGTAATAAAAGATAAAAGAAATCAAAGCGTTTGTGGAATTGAAGAAGTCCTAGCTTTGAAAGCTGTAGTTTCCTGGTTTCACTACTCGTCAACTCAGATAGCATAGAGAATTCTATATATATAGATCTATATGGTCTCGTTAGTTCCTCTGTACAATTACATAACCAATTTTATTTGGAGAATAGTGACACGACATTGAAGACATGTAAAAAGGGGCTCTACAGCGTTAAAGTTTAAATAAAATCTAAAAAAATCTCAAATTTTTAAAGAACGGCGAGCAAAAGCCGAAATTTATTATTCAAAAGAGGATTAAGTCTATGTCCTCTCATATTAACAATCGCGTAAGCCTCCTATGCTCTCACCGTTGAGGATACAAACCCTTATAATATAAATGCTGAACAAATGACAGCTTCCGCCACTGAAGTCTGCATTTCTGAAAACACAATGTGTAACTAATCTTTCCAAACTATCAAACTTTCAAACTACAAGAAAACTAATAATCATGATTTCAAACAGTTTTTTTTTCTTTTAAATACTCGTATTTCATTCATTAAATAACTTTCTTCACTTTTATTGCTCTTTTGCTAATTTTTATTTTTTTAATTTATTTGACATTTGAATTATATTTTATCAAATGTATTATCTCTGAAGAATGGTACTCGTTTGAAAAACCGATATCATCACAGAACGTTCGCATCACAAATGGAAGAAGTGCTAATTTTTAGGAACTCTACTTTTTTTCTTAAAAATTTCTTGAGGAAAAAAATGAAGTAGTATGTCGTTTTCTCAGTCGACTGCAGATAATAATCATTACAAATTGCTTCTGTTTCAACGAGTGCGATGTAAGAATGCATGTAATAATCAATCACTCGGGCAAAGAAGCCGATAATGACCGCACTACTGCCTATCTTTTTGTTCGAGGACTGGGAAGGTGGCACACAGCCAAAACCTAGGAAAATAGACTAGCACCTTGCTGAAATATTAAGTGAACGTTGATGGCAATTGGAAAGGAGGTTATTTTTCTCCATTCCGAATAATAATGGAATCGCTTCTAAAAAGAGGCAAGATGTAACATACAACTCCTTTACTCGATCCTAAAGTGGAATTCATAACACAGCCTTTGATGCGATTGGCAAATAAAAGGCGGCGATTTATCAAGATTTCAGGCAAGAAAAATATGTCATATTCGTTGCTGTAAAGAGATTTTTCTTCTTATTTTTAAGCCGTAGATTATAAATATCTATTTACAACAAAATATAATCATATATTGCTCATATGAAAATGAGATGTATATCACAATGTATATCAAACGATTGTAAAATTTAATTTATTTATTTATTTATTTATTTCACTAATGCTTTCATGACCTGGATTTATTGAACGAAGCAACACTAACTTTCCAGCCAGGTAAATTACCCTATTACCCTAACCAAGGAAGTTCTGACTTGATCTAAAGGAAAATATGAATGTCAGCTTTTATCCAATGAACAATGAGTGTCGAAATCAACTTGTCTCGTTAACTAGTGATCATAAGAGCCTTAGCTGTTGATCTTCATACAATGAAGCTTTAACATCAGATAATCGATGCTGTTGGCTGTCCTAGCTATGAGGAAGATTTATGGTCACACCTTTTTCTTTGTGCCGCAGACAAGGATATTGTCGAAAATGTTTTTAGAATCTTTCATTACAATCTTACCCAGAATAAGTTGAAATTGAATTATTCTAGAATGTATTTATAACTATTTCTTTGCAGAATTTCTATAATTCCTGAAGAAACTGTTCACTGAAGTTCACTTTTACTTAAAATCTTGTGAAATCAAATCTTCTGTTATTTTAACTTTTCAGTCTTTCATATTTTTAGAAATTGCAAAGTAATATAATATGTAACCAATTACGTGTGTTGCATATTATATTACATCAAGATGTGCTTAAATCGAACGGATAAGAATCCCTTCTGTTATTAAATTTCTCTTCCCCTTCAGGCATTAAAATAAATTAAATTCTCAGATGTACGCTGAGCTCTTCATCTCAGTTACCAAGGCTAGGAAATTATAACGCTGAGTTGCAAGGTCATTCTTAAACTTAACAGGAGATAAGAAAAAAAAAATATCCGCTGCAGTTTCAATAACAAATGCATTTTTCTATGAATTACAAGAGCTTTGCAGATTGCTTCTGTATATGTGTTGGTTAATATACATTGTTTGTGAAACAGACGATACAATGGTATATATGCATAAGCTTACTATGTACAATACGTGTTAGTCTGAAACTATGAAATGGAGAGGTGATTTCTATTTTCACGACTTCAGGGAACTTTTTTATCGTTATTTTTAGTAGGAGACTATTTACTGCAAAGCTATGGGCTGTTGTGTCTCGAAAGACAATATAGTTGATAAGTTCCGTGTCATGTGATTTAAAGCGCTCTTTAAAGGGAAGTTATAAAAGTAAATATTGAACTATAGTAATGAAATTCTCTCTGAACAAATGACAAATCGTGATTGCCCAACAGCCTCGTCGTGGTGTCGTGAGCGAAGACTATTTACTTGGGCGACTCAAATCTCAAACACACAAATCTAGTCTAAGATTGATGGCGGATGGTAAGAGAGGAAATAGCTCTTGATGGGAAGTTTTCTCAACGTAAAGAGGTTTTAGAAAAGAGGAAATGTGATAACAAATTATTGGCGGATGGGAAAAGACCTAAAAATTAAAAATAGCAAGAGGAATTCATTATGAAAATGAAGCAACTAATTTATGTACCATAATTTTATAGTTTTATGCTCCCTTTTGAGGTTGACTATGAAATGTCTAATATTTATTAACAATAATTTAAAACTAATACCTTGTGTTCACAGCTGAAACTCTCGGGACAGCTGTCTCGCGCTTGGTGATGCTGATCAGCAAGAAATAGTTAACTCCGAACACATTCTTCCAGGACTTATGTATACATGCAAAAAGCCTCATGTTTTCAGAGGTTCCTATTCACTACTGATGAAGGGTAACAAGCGCGAAACAGCTATTCCAGGACACTCAAAAACAATCCCCCCCCCCGTGTTTCAATGATAATTAAAAGCTCCAGATATATAACTTATCAATTATCAAAATAAATAATGTCATTCAGTTTCGTCCTACCAAGAACCACAAATTCGGTTGTGGTCAATTCGTCAACTTCGTCGGATATCAGCACGTTTCGATTAACAGCAATTAAAAAGAAACGACAATGCTATTGATCATTTTAGAAACTATTATTAACAATTCTACCCTTTAACTTGATGATAGCTCATTCTCGTTCAGGATGTCCTTGACTTTTCACCATTGATCAAAATTCGATTTACCAAAACCATTGGAGGTACAAATCTGATTCGAAGTAATTTAATAATGATAGACATGTTTAAATATGCGAATCCAATAAGTGGCAGCTATAATTAATAGGGAGAGCCAACATATTGTTCTATTATACAGTGAATGATTCATATAAAATATCATATTGAACAAATAATAATGAAAGGTGGCGTTTAATGCGTGTGTGTAGCTATTCCTATTGGACTGGGCAGCAATGGAATTGGATTGGATCATTACTAAGCCGAAAATGAAAAGGTTTAATTATTAAAATCTGGCAGAAAAATTTGCATAGATCTCATATTAACTAAAATGAATTTACGAGAGAAATTATTAAAGATCAACTGTAACGATATTACAAAATGTAAAGTTTAAATGGAGTTTTATGAAAAACTAAATATTTCCGTTCAGACGACGAAAGTTATACCGTCGTTCGTATTTACTGAGCACGTCATTCTTACATAAAAGTAAGTGCTAAAATATATTTGAAATTAATATATAGCGGTATATGAATTTCTAGCAGGGTTTTCGGCAAATCGAATTAAATAATTGCCCATTTCAAATTTGATTATTATTTATCATGGTAGAAATGTTTATTACAAAAAAGGGTTTATATTAATTACAACGAATATTTTTAACGCCTAATGTTCATTACAGAACCGGGTCTTGATTGTTAAGTATCGGTATCAGTTATCTTTATTTTTACTTATATACGTATTTGTTTGTTTATTTATTTATATGTTTTAATGATAAACAACTTCCCATTCGTTACGTTATGTATTAAATAATCTAGTTTATTAGTATACACAATTTTTAAAGGATTCTATTCCATCCATCAAAACTTCAATCATTCTGTAATTTGCAAAAAAAAAATTGAGGCTTCCAAATTTCTGAAATTAAAAAAAATAAAATTGAGGCCAACACACATTGACTATAATTAAAAAGTTTTATAAATTTAAAATTACACGAACGTTTTTGGAACGACACGAAATAATACTACAGAATTCAGGACTATAAAGTCCATCAAGATCATTGAACTTAACTGCTGTAATCACATGTCATCGCCCGACATGCTGTTTGGCTTTAGATCCTGAATTTTTTTGTATTATTTTTACTTGTGAAAGGAACGCTGGTCGTTCCGAAATCGTTCGTGTAATTTTAAATTTATAAAGCTTTTTAATTGTAGTCTACGTGTGTTAATTTGATATAACAAATATGTTACATATGTTAAATTATTTTATTAAAAAAATAATTTCCTGGATAGGATACAACGAAAAAAGTTAATAAGGAATATCAAAATAAAATTAAATTGAAAAAAATGCAAAATATCTATCAAACAGTTAAGAAAATTAGGACTGATAATAAGTAAGTAGCCTTCAGCAAAAGATCAAGAACAAGTACACTGTGGATTTACATGACGTATATTATTATACATAACTGTTTTCAATATGAAATAGATATTTAATTACTTATTTAAATGACTCATAAATAATGAATAGTAAATAGCACAACGCTATAAGATATTAAGAATACTCTTTAACAATGGTAAACTTAGTCAATATAATAAGGGAATTTACATTTGTTTATTGAGACTAAAAATTCAATAACCATCTTATGTTGACCTATTATGAAGTAACAATGTTACTACCTGACAACTTGAGTTAACACTATCTATAACTAAATTACTGACGTTTAAAAATCACTCAATTTCGGATAAATAAAACTAAATAAAAATCCTGCCGAAAAAAAAGAAAGATTGTAATTCAATTAGATCTGTAAAATTAAAATAAAAAAAATAGCAAAGCAAAAACAGCTTACAAGCATGGAAGTGCAAATACTATGTAAATTTGGAAAAAAAAAGAAGAGGAAATTGTTACCAGAAACTTGCCTTATTGGTTCAGAATTAATTTACGAAACCTGGAGTTGACGTGCTAGCAATTACTAAAATCCCCACAACGTTGATGAAATATGACATCGACGTTTTATGGAAGCCCTGACAACGGCCTCCCACCAACCAGCCACATTTTGAATTAATTACCTTATCGATTCCGTTCCCTTCTACTACACGTGTAATAGTTCTCCCATTCTCCCGTGATTTTATTATCTATCATCACAAGCAGTGTAGCACGGCCATCCACTGAGGCCCCAACAGTTAATATTTTCCACATTTGTTCTCCAGATGGCGCCCATTTCGATCATGGGCGAGCTCTTGCTCAAGCGGCTTTACTGACCGGTTAATATACTATTGATTCCATTTCGACTGTCGTCATCAGAATTAAGAGATTTAATTCGTTTCCCTTTCTCGTGCTCGTTTGATTGATGTACGTTTCCAATTGGAATCTCTTAATATCTGTCGATGAAGTGCTTAACACTTTGGATGATGTTTGGAGAGCAGAAACATAGATCCACTGCTGTGATTACCATAAGTTACAAACTTAGTGAAATACTTGAAAGTACTTCTGTACAACCGAGAGCTCTCGGTATTTGCCTAATCTGCAATGAATGTATCGTTCCAACTGAATTATTCATATTGTTCAACATCAATGCTGTCTCTCTGGAATTTAAAGTCAATTTACTGTCGCATTCAATGAAAATCAATTACGAGTTCAATCATTCCTAGATGACGATTTCCGATCTGTAATTGCATTTGCTGGTTTTTATTTTCCCTATCATTTAAAAATCAACAAAGCAGAAACAGATAAAAAAAGTTATTATAAGATTCTTCAAAAGCTTTTTTTTTTTTTTTTTTTTTTTTTTTGCGTTTGTTTGTTTTTCTAAGTAACATAATTTCCTAGGTTCGTCTTTACAGAAATTGAAATCTATTAATTTTCCTTCCTTCACAAACTGTTCACTGACAATGTGGATTCTTAGTTAGGTTCCTGAACTATGCTGATCCGTACTCTTAGACACTACGAATATCTAAATGACTGACTAGCGATGCTTGAGGGCGAATTTGAACATAACCTACTTTCCGTAAAATTTCCAGCCACTGTATACATTCCTTTACAGTGTTATATGGCTAAATGCGAATATGTAAATTTCATTATATTATGTACATGCACATACAATTTTGTGTGGACCAGATAGTCCAGTAATATAGGGCTGCGGACAGAAGGAGATGGATTCAATTCCCGGCAGAGGTCTGAAATTTTGTTTTAGAATATTATCTCTTCTTGATGGCCGTAAAATATAAGTCGGATTTCTTTCCCACGGATAAAGGGGGGCGAGCATTGGATCATGGAAACGTCTAAGCCTGTAAGTTCAGCATCCCATGATCCACGAAGAATCACATAAGAAATACAGGTCTACCTGAATACACATGTTTGTGTGTTTTGTTATAAATAATAAAATAAATTAATTTATTCCCTGCATGGTTTTATGTCTTTCCTGCCTTCCATGTAGTGGAACATCCTTTTGAAGTCAAAGGGAGGTTGAAACTCCAGTAGCGCCGGCTGTTTGAGGGTCATAGTCATACAATTCAATCTGGTTTAATAAGCAGATTTTTAAAACAGATTTGAGAGAAGTAATGTAGATAATTTGCAATCAAAGCAGTAACTTTTGAGAGATTTCAGCGAAACGGATAGTTTCTCCACATTTAAGATATACATTTACTGAAGACTCTTATAGACGTAGAACGTAATTTTGTTATATCGAAGTATTTGAATAGAAGACATCCCGTACAGTATGCATTAAGCTATGGAAGAATGGCTGTGGAGCTTCGATATCCTGAATTATTTAAGTGTTCAACGTTATTTACTCGAGAAAATTAAAGGTAATGTGTTCAATGTAAAATATCTATCATGCCGGAGGCATCGGAAAATTATATACATAATTTGATCACATAATTAGTTCAGTTTTGTACACTAATATAACAAACAGAGGTTGATTCTAATTAATGTATGTGGGAATTGCAATATTGCCTCGCACTAATAAAGTTTATCACTTTATTGTCATGAAATTAATTAAGTCATTCTTTTTAACATTTATTTTATTATTTACCAATTTTAAAGTGATCCAATTTTGAAGTGTGAAGTAAATGATATTTAATCTATCAATTTCTTATTGACTACCGAATGTAAACTGACAATTTATCAATTTGCTTATTTGGACATTTTGATACTTAATTATTTTCCAATCCAACTGATTCTTACAAAAGCTGCATTATAACACAGCAGCCAAAAAATATGTATTTTATTATTTGTTATAAATGTTTTAATAAATGGTGACGATGGTTTCATTGGTAGAATGGCAGTTAATCTTCTTCTGGTTAATCTGACAAAAACGCAATATTATTATCGTATCAGTAGTGATGAGACGTACGTAATTACTTAAAGGGATTGCTTCAAAAAGCCTTAAAACTACCAAAGCAATGAACGTGTCAACACTCTAAGAAGCTTGATCCTGAGTTGTGGCTTAATGTTAATTGTAGAAAAGGCAAAATTTTGTTTCTGTACAGGTAGTCATGCACTTCTCTAAATAGCATATCAAAAGATGGAAATGAAAGCAGCAGGATACAAAATCAAATCTAACAAAAAGCTTTAATTTCAATTTGTGTCCAATGGATTATTTTTCCTTGTACGTTATATTACAAAGGACTGGCACTAGAATACCTGTGAATTAGCCAGAAATCTTTCCAATTCATACAGTTCCATTAATATCTACGTTAACTGAATTGATGTGAAGCTAACAGAATATCGCTTTAACAGCAATCCCTGCTTTGCATTTCGTTGCAGAATAATTTTGTGGTCAGACAATGGTTAACGCTGCCTAACTAGTTTGATTTAAAGTTAAATTCACTGTTAGCGTAAATGGAAGTAATAAACATTTCAGATCGGCTTAGTTTTAGAAATTAAGATTTTTATGATGAAATGAACTTTTATTAACTCTATCATACAAAGAAAGCTAACAAAAACAAAAAATAATGAAAATCTTACGAAGCTTAAGTATTTTTTTAATACACAGCAATAACATTAGTATGCGGCATTGCTCGAGAAACGGTGTTCTTGATTAGTCTATCCTCCATTCCTGTCCATTCTTCCCATCATCGAAACATCCTTCCTACAGTTCTCAAAAACCACGAAGTGTAGTTTGTATGGTTTGTTTGTTTGTTTTTTTTAAGGCAAATTTGTTGATGAGATACAATCGAGAAGCTACTGTTTCCTAATATATTAAAAATATTTAGTATATGTTAGTGTGACATCTTCCCTCTCGGTTTCACCACCCCTTTTTCATCCTTCTCTGAATTCAAGGGCGAAGCAAGCAAAATTTTTCTGCAAGGGAAAAGTTTTCCATAAGTTTGTAGTTGGAGACCCCATCTCAGTCTTCCTCGGTTCCAGAAATCATGTATGGTTCTTCCTTTCGACCCAATGACAAGCAATGTAAAATATAATGTTAATAAAAAATATTAGATTCTTTAAATCTAAAAAATTTAATATCAAAATATAGAAATAAAAGTAAGAAAAATTAACATCATATCTCTTATCATCAATTTTCGTTTGTTATTAGAAGGTATTTGTGACAGTTTTCATGAATAATGTTTCATAATAAATGTCACAAAGAGTTCATAGGATTATGAAACTTAAATACAGAATCAATTTTAATTAACGATTGTGGGTTTTGTTGTTTTTTTTTGAGAAATATTTAACAATGCTTGGTCAAGAAAAAGCTTTCAGGATATTCAAATTCCTTTTCGATATTGCAATTATTTTGAAAATATCTCCATTGCCATGTTTTACGTCCATTTCCTTACTTTTTCTGCCAAATATTTTTACGATGCTTTACTGGCAGAATTGCAAAGAGTGGAAAAAAACCTCAACTGGTTGATTCCAACATTCCTCTGCTAACAATCGCTGCACCATCACTCTTTGAAGCTTACTTCGCAAATTACTTCTGGAAAAGAAGGTTTTAGTGAAAAGTCTTTTTAATTCTCTCGTGAATTCAACTGCTTCAAGACACCATTAAATATTAATTTTTACCATGTTGAAACTTTTCAAGGAACTAATGTATTTCAGCAGACAAACTTATCCACTTCACATCTCTGCTGCAAGCTAAAAAAAAATTCTAATACAAATTTTATGTATTCGCTCCTTATAATTCGAGGTTTCTTTTACTTTTAGAATTAATAATTACAGACAAAAGTAACGGAAGATCCAAACCAAGTAAACGCTGAACTGAAAAGACATTTTTTTTATAAAATCATTTCCTGAAAAAAAAAAAAAGTCACTATACAGCATTAACGAAAGTTCTCGAAACCCGTTTTTTTCTGTTCCAAAATCTGCTTTCTTTTCAAAAGATTTTAAATTAGTTGAAAAAAGGAAACAATAGAGGTCACTTCTAACATCAACGTTTACCATTGTAATTCTGCAAAAGAACAGTCTTCCGAAATGCTCGACAACAGCGCCGCTCTGGTGGCAAAGTCAAGAAATAATAAAGCATAATAATACAACAATAATAATAGAAACTTTATTATTAGAAATAACTAGAGTTAATCTAATTAGATTAAACAAATACCATTTTGTCCAGTTCTATTAGCAGTTTTTTTTTTAGTTGTCGAAAAGATTAATCGAAATGAATTTTCGCAGTCCTTTACTTTTAAGTTTTATACACGATGTCTACTATGACTGATAATCTCTGTTAATGAACCTCTATGCTGTTCCTAAATAATAGAAACTGTTTATTTGTTTGTCAAAAGGTCGTTAATCTATCAAATATTATTTTCTTCAGGTTTTGACCTCGTAAAACATATTTCATTATCGTAAGGAGCGTTATTAACAGAAGTTATTACAGCAATTTAGGACCTAGGAACATTAGCCCAGGATCTCATTAATTTTTAATCTTCGTTGATTTCGATACTTTTTGATTGACTTGGGTTAATAAAAATTAAAAAAAAAAAAAACATCAATTTGTTTCCATATCCTTTTTCTTAATAATGAAAACCCTTATTAAATGAAACGGAGCTTTTTTAAATGAAATGGAAATCTTATTTTTCTTCCAAATTCAATTAGGAGGGTTGTATTGATTTTGCCCCTAATTCAGTCTCATGTAATTCTCAACTTTAAAATAACGAAAGAAAAACGAAATTCCTTTGGGATCCAAGTAAGACTATCTTCCCGCCTTCATAAACCAAACGATCGATAGCACGACGAAACCTGAAGACTATATTTAGCTTTGAAAAAAAAAAGAAACAGAATAGGTACATCTTTATGTGACGTTTCAGATACGATCGCCGTCCAGTTTTGTTATGTGATTAACTTCAAATCTAATTCAACTTTTGTATGAAGTTATTTTAAGAATTTAGCTTTTTTTAAGGCTTCCTTTGTTTGATATTTAACAACTTTTAAAAAAGATGCAATGTGCGGTGCAACAATGTTTCCTCGAAATTTGGAATAAAAGGATTCCAAGTTGAAAGGGTCATGAAGCTTCGGAAAAACTATAAACGGAAATATAAAACAAACACTTAAGCACATGTCCTCAATACATCTAGCCTATCTGAAAACAAAGCTTAACGTGCGGCGAAATAAGTAACAAAGTAAAAGAAAATCCGCACCTGAATAAGAGAAAAACAGAAGAAATGGCCTTTCTGATTTAGATTATGGGGAGGAGTTGGGAACGGCCGTTTCGTCCTTCAACGGACTCATCAGCCCAACCCAGCCTCACCCTAATCAAAATCAGAAAGGCAAGATCTTCTTGGTGAAAACTACTGTCTAACTGGCAGTGGTTCCACCCACAATAAAAAACAAGAAATAAAATTGCTGCATCATCCGATGCCAACAAGACCTTTTCTTACGAACTGTGCAGGCAAAAAGGATTTAATACAAGAATAGATGATTCAAAATAAAACATTAATATGAAAACAAAGCAGTGGTTTTCACCAAGAAGATCTTGACTTTCTGATTTTGGTTAGGGTGAGGCTGGGTTGGGCTGATGAGTCCGTTGAAGGATGGAATGGCCGTTCCCAACTCCTCCCCATAATCTAAAATCAGAAAGGCAATTTCATCTTTTTTTCTCTTATTCAGGTGCGGATTTTCTTTTACTTTGTTATATCTAACTTATCATGACTAATAATGCTTCACCGAGTTATGAATATCTCCCATAGATATCACCATTATTATTAGGGCGTGTTTTGGTGGCCCGTGATGGTACACTGGGCTTTCATATTCCCACTTGTTCTGGGAGAATTTCAGTAACAAATGTATCATTTATTGAAAATCCTGAACTCATACATAACAAAGAAATGCCATTAGCACTACCGGTTTCTTAGGTTAGACATGTTTCTTCGTTTAATAAGAAATTTTAGTTATTATATCATCAGAGATAACTATCAGTTTCCTTTATCTCCTAGCTACAGTTATCTCTGAAAATAGGTTCAAATATGTTGATTCCAACATTACCACATTTCGCTTTTCTTTACAAAAGAAAACGTTGGTTGGTATGCATGGAGCGAAGCTTTTTTTTTAATGTTGATTTTGGACAAAGAACTCCTTTTGATTTTTTATTATTTTACATTACTAAAGGTATTTCCGAATCTTTCCAATGCAAAAAAATCAGCCCAATTGGTTTCGGAGAATGTAGATTACAAAGGGGAACTTCCCTTTTAGAGAAAACATCTGGGCTTTTGACGATATTTACTGAAGTCAGAATATTGGAAAGGATATCTTAATTAGGGATATCACAAGCAAAATATTCTTTCGTAGACGAAAACTTTTCAATTACGTATTTGTTTTGACTCTTATAATATGAACAATTGATATCATGCAGTTTGTTGCTGTACAACAATTTCCGTTATATCTTCGTAATATATTTTCTCATTGAATGAAAAAAAGTCATTTAAAATAGCTTTATTAGGTCCAGTTTAAGTAAGAATTCAATAAATTTTACCTATACAGCAGAATATGGCAGAATAATTTGAATTGCTACAATATTGTTAGAATTTCGTGTCTGTAATTTTAACATATTGTTTCTCTTGTTATTGAAATTTAAATAAGCAATTAAGGTTTGCTTGAATAATTTCTTTTATGGTTAATACCACAAACATGTAGATTCAACAGCAGAGAAAGAGATTCAGAACACTGCATCATAATGAAGACTGGCAGTCACTAATGGGGAAACATTTTGCATATTTGTTTAAGAAACCACTTGGCCACATCATCTAAGGCCATGTAAATTGCAATAGGCCAGTTAGAAGACAAATACTGTTTTAACCACAATCTGAAACAGTGGCTGATTTCTTGGGCTTTTCCTTGGTAACTATGGGTCTGAACTAAGGCCTAACTGACCTCAAAGCGTCAAAGAGTTGATCGCAACTTGAGTCGAAGCGCATTTACTGGAAGGATTCTCTTCACTACAAAAGGGTCGGTCACGAGGTTGACTTGAAACTTCAAGTAGATAATTACGCTGGAAGAATAGCGTTTAAAACGGTTAAAGTTCGTCATCAAAAATTCACTACTGTAGTGCCCTTATCGTTAATGAGGTTTAGGCCTATTTCTTTTTTCTCTGAAATAAATATATTAATATATTATATATGACTCTTATAAAAAGGAATTGGGGAAATGTACAATCAAAAGTTTCAGAAAGAACTAGAAATAAAAGTCAATTTCTATTTCCAGTTGTATCCAAGAGGAATTCTTTGCAACAACTAAGATATGCAGCAAATGATAGATCTGTTTGGAGAGCCTTAGTACATGAGGTCACCAGAAGTCGTAGACGACTTGATGGAACCTAACAACAAAAATCCAAGAGGAATATTTTCTCTGACGTATAACATTACAAAAGATTTTATTTGATTCATGGTAATATAAAAGTCTACTTATTTCTTATGCAGCAAACTATATCTAAAAGAACTAAGGGCTTCCGGGACGTTATTGAAAAATAATCTTAATTCTTATTTTGTATATTGAAATTGCCCTTTATCTTTTGAAGTCACCCACCCGTTTTACTGCCTTACTAAAGTCCTTCTGCAACGACTCAAATCTTACTTTTTTTCTCATCCAAAACGTCGTGATGGCCATCAACTGCATCTTCGAGTCGAGCATTTTGAAGAGGGCAGATCTAGGGAGGGGTTTAAGCGAAAACAGCAAGAACTGTGGCGCTTCGGTTCGTCCGAACGAGAAAGCTTATTCCGGTTCTTTTCGTTATCGGACAAGCAATCGCGGAAACAATCAGCGACAACGACTTGGTTCTTTCCACTGTTTGTAAGCCTTAAAACCACTTGTAAAAACTCGTTCATGGGATTGTAAATGATGCATCCTCTTTTGATGGAGTCAACCCGATATTTTTTTATTATTGTTATTATTACCTTTCCCTCTTGTAATTTCGAAGCAGACAAGTGAATTTTCCTGTGAAATCTTTTATGATAAGGATAAGTAAACAAAAATACAGTGTATCGGATTGAACCATGTTTAGACGTTCATCTTTTCCGCCATAAGTCTTGTTTTGTTCCCATCAAGATACCACAAGTTTAATTCTTCTATTAATGTATTTACGTCTGCAGAACGTAAAAGTTTACATTCTGGCAAGCAAGAATTGATAGACATCCATTGCAGAATTTTATGCAGAAAAAAAATTTCCGTCTTCGAAATAACATTGGAAAACATACACGCACACACTTCATATTTTGTACATAAGTAAATGATTAAAATTCATTAAACATATAATTTATTTCAGTAGCAAACAAATATTTATCTTGTAAACTTCAAGCTGAAGTTCATAGGAAAAGCCGAGATGTAGAAAATAAAATTTGGTTTAATTTTACCTAATTATTCTCTTAACTTTACTGGTAATAAATAAAATGGGGGAAAAAAATAAGATCACAAATTTAAATATCAAACCAATTTTGCTAACAATAGCAAAAAAAAGTAAATAATAATAAAAAAAATATCCTTTCGATAGATAGCACAACTTTTCTCATTACTTTCAATTTTATAAAAGCCATTAAAATTACTAAATTATCTATATTTAAAGAAAATTAAGCTAATAACATGTATTTTGGACAATACTATTTGGTTTTCAAACTGTTGCTAAGTTACCGACGATAAGACACAACTGAATTAAGACGTAGTAAGCGAGGCTAGGGACGTTATCTCACATACAGGGACGTTATCTTATGTGCAGACATTAAATAATGGGGAATTAAATTTAATTTACAGTGCTTTAATTATTTGGAAAAAAAATGCATTCCAAAGTCTTAATCCGTGGTACTTTATCGTTGTTGGTAATATGTCCCGTTTAGACATTGGTATTAGAATTAATAATTTAACAAAAATCCGGAAAGAAAGTCTGCTGTTATGTAAGTCTAGTGTAAACAAAAAAAATCCATTCATTAATAATTATCCTAAAGAACAACAGAGTACAATTCTTTGTTATAAAAAGTAATTATTTCCAATGAAAGAGCTGAACAGTAGATGTTAAGTTAATTGTTATATGTATCATAGCATCATATGATATGACAAAAAATGTAAAACTAGTTGCTGAATTTGCATCTTCTTTTTGCAGAAATAATACGTATTACAAAGTCGGATAAAGTGGAGTGCCGGATAAATGACAATCAAGGAAGGAACTGTAATGTTTACTAGTCATAATCAAGTAAAATGCGTAGCTTCATGGTTAAATTCATTCTGAATACATAGAGAATTCAACGTACAATGTTAACTGCGATTTGAAAATGTTTAATAAAATTAAAAAATGTATGAGTAAGAATTAAGGCAGAGCTGTTTTCTTCTTTTAATATTTACGTAACCTAAAACAATGGGAAAATCTGACTCTTCAATCGCTTCAACATGATGTAGACCCACATGAAAATAATATACCTAACGACATTAAGTTTAACCTAATTAATATAGTTGGAACTTTTAATTAATCACAAATAAACTGAAAATTTTATTTATATTTCATTAACTCAAACTAAACATGATTGTAATTTAATGCTCCGAGAAAGATAAATACATATAAGCTAATACGAATTAAAATAATGTAATGAAATGTAAATAAATTTTAATAATTTTATGAAACCTCTAACAGTTTCTTTTCATCTTCATGAAGTTAATTTAAAACATCAAAATAAGAATTTTTGAATCTCTTAAATTAAAAAAAAATACGAAGTTCGTTTATTTATAATTTTTAAAAACTTTGGCTTAAATGAAATCAAATTCTTTTTCAGGCTCAAAGGAAATGAGGAGGTCTCTATAATCTTTTATTTATTAAAACTGCAGAAATTTAAGGATTTGGTCTAAAAATCCGTAAATCATATCTATTGATCAAAACAATCTAAAATTGACATTTGAATATAAATTTTAGGGTTCTTATAAGAATGATCCTTTAGTGATTGGGTACAAATCGGACCAATAGATAAGATAAGCGGGCCAAAAACTACCAAAAATGCTTTTTCATTTATTGAATTTCTTTTTAATATATTCCAGATGGCTTCTTGTGTCCTACGTTCTCACTATTTTGTTTGTTAATGAATATTTTTTTAAACTCTTATTTACGATCTTACCATGTTGATATTAAAATGTTGGCACACCAATTGCATGTTTCATTTAATATATTTAATGGAGGTAACTTTGATTTCAGTTTTACTCTAATTATTTGAGTCTTGTTGTATATTACTGCTGGCTTCAATGTACAACTCGCATATTCAGAGATTTTAAAAGTATTAGAATGTTGGTAATTACTTCAGTTTGCATTCCGCAGTTTACGTTGTTTCTTTCTGATTCCTTAAGTTTGGAATACTAGGATTTTCGGGATTAACACTAGAGAAATTTCTGAAATTTCCGTTTGGAGACTGATGTGTCCGCCTGCTCGATACCTTGGTCCTTGTCCCTTCAACCCCTGCCAACTAATTAGATGTGCATGTCTCGACTGCGGGAGAGGACCAAAGGTTAATGAGGGAAAAGTCCCGGCAAGACAACTAATAGTTGATTTAATTAACGGAATCGAATTAACTTGTCCTTATGCACGGGGGAGTCAGAACCGCCTTACGCCCACACAGTTCCAGAAATGGAATAGTAGAGAGAGAGAGAGAGAGAGAGAGATAGACACATTGGGCCACAGAATTCTGAAATCCTCATAGCAGTCGCATGAAACAGCAGGTGCTATATGATGAGAGCCAATTATCCCCTCGTTTTCCGTTTTAATACGAACATTAAAATGGGGAATTGAATATGAGATGCTGGGGTCAATTTACCACCTGACATCGACGACAGACTGATCCCCGCTCTTTGATGGAAAATGTAAATCAGCTCCATATTGATACTAATTAATTCTACCATCATGTTACAATTCTGAATGGACGCTATCAGCTTTGCTATTAATTGGATAGAAATTTATGTTGAAAGTGAACTTCCTGTTATCTTCTGCCGTCATTTCGAATTATTGATTTGCTTAAAGTAAACATGTATCAGAGAGAAAAATTATTGCTTTTAATTTAAATCCAGATTTAATACAAGCGGTCTCTGATATAACAATACAATAATATACAGCCAATCAAAGCTTTTCGCTTAGCTGGACATGATTTATCCAGCTTATTCCCTTCAGATATTTTAAGTAGAATTACTGGAATGTAATAGCAATTGGAATCTTTACCTAAAATCCTTCTTACAATCTCATGTAAACTTGTATGTGATGGGCACATTTAAATATAGGAATTACAATTTAAAACAGCTAACTGCATAATAGAGGGGAAAAAAATGGTTTCAACAATGAAAATGTAGATTACAATGTTAAGGCAACATTGAAGTCTGGCTATCTGCGATAACGATAATATTAAAACTATTTATTCAAGGAAGCAAAAACGAAGTGATAGGTTTCCATTGTAAATGGATGATGTACTGATGTTAGTACAAGGTTTGTTCAGTGAATTTTTAAACATACACGCAAATATCGAGAAGCAGCTGGTGGAAGTAAACTACAACAATTAATTCTAAAACTATTTATTTTGCTAATAATTACGCAAATTTGTGATTTCCTTGCGTTTTTTTTTACGATCTGGAGTCTTTAGTATGGAGCTTAAAACCAATGACTACAAGATGATCGATCAAGCGCTGTCATAAGTACAGCAACAAAAAGTGCATTTAAAATATGTGAAAAGCAATTAGATTTAAACAATTCATATTTGTATTTTATCGATTATATTAAGTTGGCACGGCAATTCTAATTTTCTAAAATTTGTAATGAAAGAATTCATTTAAAATAACTAAATCGAACACAGATTTCTGCTTTTCTATCTACGCATTGGATGCATACTAATAATTAGTTGATTTAGAAAGTTCTTGTGTTTAATGAGCGAAGACAGCAATTCGCAGCGCCCTCGTCAATTAGTTAAATTAAATCGATGGTATTTGAGTATAATCGTTACGATTAAAGTGTGTACTTTCATTAAGATCAAGAATCATCTTGAATTTAATTCCACATAAAGTTCTTTTATCCGCATGAATAGAGAAGGACAATACGGAAGACCGAGGATGAATTCTAATTTCTCCGGCCGACATCTCGAGCATTTTCTAATAATGAAGCGGGCGGCCTCTTTCCGATATGATTCCAGGTATTTGGGATGTCGTCAAAGACTCCATTTCCATGATTAATCCCTCCTTGTCTGGACTATTAATGAGAGTCCCACCCAAAGCATTCGATTACACGGGGAATGCATCGACTCCAGTCACCCCTTCAACCTTTCCTCATTCATCATGGCTCAGCCTATCAAGTTCAGACGGGAAGCCAATGGGAAAATCATCAATACACAGCTCAGAGGAATGGACAGTGGAAGCCATGTTGCATCCAAGATAACGAAAAACTCTCGTCTAATTTCCAGAATCAGATCAATCGAATCCTGACATTCTTCTTCCTTTCACACTCTTCTTTTAATACTTTTAGAATGAAATAAAAAGTTAAAAATTTTCTTTTTAGAAATATTTTTTTTTCCATCAAATCAATCAGTCTGTGGCTACATCCACTTATCTCCCTAATAAGAGTTTGAACCACTTGATGGATCTTCTTGAAACTTGGTGTGCATGTAAAAGTACTACAGAGTACAAGTACTTTATATGCTTGAAATCTTTTCCATGTGCTCAGTGTATAGAAATTAAAGGGCGGAAAGGAGATAAAAAAGTCCAACAGAAAAACATTTAGAAAAATTAGATTTTTTTTATGAATGTCTTAAACATTGGGTATTAACCTTTTTAATTAATCCATTAATTTCTACGCGGTTTAATGCGAGTAAAGGTAATCAGAATTGTACAACTTAAGTAAAGAGAAAAATATTTTTTTTAGGATTGAAAACTTAAATTGTTTAGCAGATATTTGAATATAAACGATGTTTCGTTTTTGTTTTCACGGTTTGAAAAATAATACACAAATTTTAGTTAAAAGCACTTGAAGGAACGTAGGCTTTAAGTTCTTTGAGTAACTTTTTGTTTTCTATTTACTTAACAGGCATTATTACAAAATAAAATCCTAGGAAAGAAAGAGCATGTGATCATTTTTCTAACACTTCCAGTTCTTGTGTTGCAAATGAATAAAAATGAAGTAACACCAAGATAATTCATCTAAATCTTGACTGTATTCAATAGTTACTCACTTCTAGAATAAAACGTACTAGATATGGGACATGAAACGTGAAAATAATCTGGGTTATCGAAAAACAGATTAGTTTGTAAAAATGGCATAAAAAAAAAGCTATCGACCATTTGACTCTACAACAGAAACAGTTTAAAAGACAGATGCACATATCTATAGATACGGGATGAAAATGAAAATACCATACGGGATAATCTTGTACTGAAAATAAGTATCTACCATTGCGTTCTAAATAACATGTAGTTCTGAAAGCACAGTATTACGGGTTGAAAGCTACTTCGAAAATATTTAGACCTATAGAAGAAATCGATTAACGATTTTAACAAAATACTGAAATGCTACTCAATAGCAACTTGTTATTCATTAAAGTTGGAAAATGGAAATGTTTCAAGATACAAACTTATTCTATGATATTCCAGTGAATAAACAGCGGGAATAAATCCCATTCCATGAATTCCAATTCGATTCCGTGGTTCTCCAGACCATGGGGTGAGTTGTTTCAGATGCCATCTTTTTCTTTTATAGATTTAATCTCACATTCATTAAGAAAGATTACAGAATTCTAGAAACAAAAGAATTAAAGCATTTTCCAAAATATTTGCTGAAAATATTATTTCTCTTTATGAAACGCTTCTATAAATGTTATAAATGATTCATTATTAGCAAATGTTGAGCAAGTGAAGTACAAATGCTACAGGATCTTCAAGGAAAGAAATTACACTGGCTTCATGGCTTAGGAAGGAACCTTAAACTCAGGTGTTTAAAGGTTTCTAGATGATGAGAGATAATAGCAGGATCTTTTAAATCCTTTACGGAAATTGTTGGAAAAATTTTATGGGTGAGAAAAATTCAGAAGCTACAATAAGAGACAGTCATTGCATTCTTTTGTGCTTTTGCCGGCTGAAGCCACGATGGACTGCGACAACGTTATCGTGGTTAGTTGTATAGCATTACGCATCAGCACACGAAACGGCCAGAGAGGCCGCAGAGACATATTAATTGTCGGCAGCTCCTTGCGGGGGAGATTGTTTTAATTTGAGGCAAAGAGGAGGTGGATGTTGTGCACATCTACGTTTTAAAGGTGTGTTGTAGAGTCGCAGGAAGGCAGATTTCTTTCCAATTAAAGAAAATTGTTCTAACGCTTTGTGACTGCTTTATAAATCAACTGCGTAAGGGAAGAATGCCAACTTGTAGAAAAGCTTTGTGGAAAATGTAGAAGCAAGGTTTAAGTTTACTGTCTTCTTAACATCGCATGTTAAGGATGGAATTACTATTTAAAAAATAAATCATCTTTGTCATTATTCTCCAATCAAATGCTTAAATCAAAAGTATTGTTCTTAAGAATTCTTTGAAATATTTGAAATAAATGAATATATTCAATAAATGTGCAGTATTGGGCAAAACAAACAGTAGTGAAAGGCTGAAACCAGGAGTGGGAGCAGTAAATATAATTAAATATTAGTTACTTAGTACAAGAATACCCTACCTTATCATTGTCATCAAAATGTTCGCCTTTACGGTGGACATACAGTTACAATACCGTTTCTGCAAATTTTCTACATTGAGGTGACACGGCTAGGAAAGTTTTTTTGAAGAAACTGCCTGCACGCCACTGCTGTATGACGGGTAAGCACCTGTCCCAAGAGACGTCAGTTGTTGTTACGATTCGTGAGAGTCCTGTACACCCTTCACGCTGTGTCAGAACACTACCTGCCCGTCAGAATATTTGGGTGACGCCAAGAATCACACTGTCCCTTGGAGTGGTTTTCTGAAATAAGCTCCTTTACATATGCAAGGCTGGTCCGTCTTTTCATCCTAGACCGGACGAAAGGTTGTAATATTCGACTAAAATTTTCTTCTGCGCTCAGAACCATTATTGTCTGGACTGATTCAATAACTTATGCCATTTACTATATAGTTTAAATTCAAATAGACGTTCGGACATGCGCGGAAATGTGTCAAGTTTCACTAATGTTTAATACTGACTTTGCCCAATACTGTATTTAATGTAAAATAGGAATATCTGTAGGTTTCGCAGCTTAAAAAGTTCAACAAAAATAATCATAAATATTCCAAGAAATTAAAAATACCATAGATTACGTAACTTAATATTTCAAGCTGTAATATTAAAAATAATCTTCAATCATAATTAAAGACTGTGTAATCTACTGTTCCCTACCTATGTAATTAAAAAGAATTAGTGAAAGAGCATAAACGAAATTAAAACAGCAACCAAACAAATTTGCGTCAAATTATAACACCAAAATTTCCGTAATATTTAATACCGGTTCTATGGTTTTCATATGATTCTTCGATACAAAATTGATCTTAAAATATTATGTCTTCATAATAGCTAATGAGAATACAGTGGACAACAGTGCTCAATGTATGTATCTAATTTTAGATAATCTAAGGTTATAATAATTTAGATTGAAAGGCAGAGAGATTTAGTATTGTAAAAGCTGTCACTAAAGAATCAATCTTCAATGAAATGCGACTCCCACGAAGTTTCGTTTCCTGGAAACTGCTTTAATATCTATTTATATTTTGTTTTGCAATGAGAGCAACCTCTTCATTCTGATAAATTTTCATTAGAGCCACTATAAAGAGCTCTTTATCTAGTATTTAACCGATAATTAAATCGGCGTAATGTTCTCTACGTTAAAGCTGTTTTAATAAGGAAAATATTGATTGTAGAAGCTGAGAATGAAGTGGATCTACCTGTACAACATCATGGAATAAAATACCACCGGTATTTCTTTGAAATAGAAGTAACTTAATATTTCACAAAGAATTCAAAGGCTTTATAGAGAAAGGATGAGGACTGAATTATTTTCCGAAGTCCATCTTCAACATTTTATAAAAAGACATTATAAAATGAGAAAGCTATTTCACTATATCATTAATAAAAAAATGTTTGTAAATATTGGCATGTGACTGAGTAAAATAACAAATACCAGCATCTCATCTATTACTCCTAGAAGAATGAGAGTAAATACTATTAGACTAAATAACATTTTCCAGTCTTCATGAAAGAGGTCAGCGACAGGTCTAATAACCGGCCATAAAACACACTTGGGCCTTGTAAATGGAACGTAGGCTTTAGATAAGTCCCTGACGTAGCAAATTATTTGAACAAATAGTGGATTAGGATTACAACATTTTAAAAATATGCTTTTTTCAAGATATTTGTCTTATTTAGATATAATCTAACGGTAAAATGTTTCGTTTACTGTAAGTTATACCTTTTCAAAGTAAAAAGCATGTGTTTGAGAAACACAAAAAAACAGAAACTAAACAAGTAAATATAATTTATTGCTAAAGCATAAATTTAAGGGCGAACCATAATAATAAAAAAATGAAAAATAATAATAAACAAAAGAAAATACATTAACGTAAGGAAAAATAAAAAAAAAAGTTAGGAAAAAAATAAAAACAAAAAAAAAAATTCACACGGACATTAAGAAAAAAAAAAGATTAAGAGAAAACAAAAATAAAACAGTAGATGGAGGCTACGGATTAGAACCGACAACCTTCAGCATATGAGTCCTTACCCATCAAGCTACAGCTGACAACTGAAAAGAGATGGTTGCATTCCTAACATTTAAGCTAATAGGGGAAATCCATTGAAAAATATGCCAAATATCTCGAACTTAGGGGACGTTGGCCTCTTAAAATATCTCTTTGTTGTTTGGGCCTCTGAACGTGATGGTGAAATCCGTTTGCTGATCCGAACTTCCGTTCGGGAGTTGTAAGGGGAGGACAGACACGGATGGACAGGACAAACACGATTTTACAATAGTCAAATGGATCGCTAAAAATTACTTCATAGGATTGGTTGAGGTATATTATGTGCTTTCTCCTTTGATTTCTTAAAAAATAAATTATTATAAAATTAAATAGATTATTATAAAATTAAATAGATTATTATAAAATTAAATAGATTTTTTTATGGTATTCCAAAAGATGATACGGAGAAGAATATTTATTAATTTTTTTCTTTGGCTTTGTTTTTCCTTCCTTGCGGCATCATTTTCTTTTTTTTAACAAGAGTTGTTTGTGTGGAGAAAGTCGATTATGGAAAACCAACCATTCCGAAGACAAAATAGAAATAGCCTGAATGCATACGAAGAAGAAAAATACTAATCAATACTCATTCGATTTCTCTTAGAAATGCAAAGCCCATTAAGGCATCCACGACGATTTCCTCCTTCATCTTATTTAAGAATGAAAGAGAAATAGATCTGATTCAAGTTTTCCAAACTTTATTTTGGTCTGAGTCTTTCTACTTTTTTTCTTTCTTGTTCTT
Source organism: Thereuonema tuberculata (assembly GCA_023159025.1). Classification (NCBI taxonomy): domain Eukaryota; kingdom Metazoa; phylum Arthropoda; class Chilopoda; order Scutigeromorpha; family Scutigeridae; genus Thereuonema; species Thereuonema tuberculata. The sequence goes on from JAFIDM010000003.1 coordinate 46,335,691, forward strand.
TAAAATGAGACGTATTTCAATAAAAAGGTTTTTTTTTTTTCTTTTTCCATCTTCAATCCGTCAATAATAATGACTCCACTCGGCTCTCAACACTAAAGAATAACAAGAAAATTCGAAGAACTGAAGAAGAAAAAAAATGAAAAAATGAAGTGCTTGGAATAAAAAAAGGTTTTGAATGTTTTCCATTTGTTTTTATTAAAAAAAAGCTCAGCTTTTTTTTCTAGAAGAAGTTAAACTGCTCTGAGGTAAACTGAGGTTAAAGATGAGGAAATATAGAAATTGATAGAAAAGAAGTGAATTTCAATCTTGCTTTCGTCTTGTTTGTGGCACGAAATACCAAATCAGATAAAATTAAGATAGTGTAAAGTCAGCGTGGAAAAGTTTTGTCCGAGTAAGTAAGCGTCATTTAGGTCAGCACAAAGCTTCAGCACTGGGATTAAAACAAGATGAGCACCTTCTAAAATTCTTGTACATTTTTAATATCAGCCCACATCAAATGTACTCATGAAAGCAGTACATGTTATATTTCTAAAACAACCGAAGTAGCATTGAAATTTGGTTAAATTTAATATAAGGCAATCCTAATTTATTATGTATTTATTTTTATAAATTAGAATAGCAATTATAAAGAAATTTAGTATATAACAGCAAATACACACAGTAACGCTTCAAAGAACAGAACAGGACGCTTCGTTGCGAAATCAGCTTTGATTGTTTACAGTGGATCATTGAATTTATTTGCATTAAGAGAACATTCACTTGTTTAAATGTCACATTAAAGTTCGTTTGACCTCAAATGGCAAACATTCATCTAGTCTCAGGCCAACCTTATAAACCTTTCTTTTCTAAGTCAACAGTTTTCAATTTCTGTTTTCTGTCAAAACAATCGGAATTGATATCCTCTCTGTGGAAACATCCAAGCGCATGTGATTGCTGTCAAAGCCAAAAGCCGAAAAGTTTATTAACGTTCCCAGATAATAACCGCGTTGTGAGAGATTCTCTCAGTCGCTACGCTTGAGTGAATCAGACCGACAGTCTAATTACGATCAAGGCAGAAGCAATCTACGCTGACGTGTTAAAAGAACTATTTGTTTATTTGCTTTTTTTATGTTTTCCCCTCGAAGAAAGGACTGTGGACTGACATGTTGATTCTCCAACTGAATTCTGTCAAGCCACTTTCGTCTGTAATTTTGTGTCTCCTGAATGTTTTATAATTGGCAAAATATCAGAAAACAGCAAAAAAAGAAAAAAGCAAGATTTCTTGGTTCGTTCTATTCGACTCAAACTCTGCTGAAATGTTGCAGAAATATAAAATTTTATCACATTTGATTCTTGTTTTTTATTTTCTTACTTTTAGTTATTGAGGGGTCACTGTCTCCATCTTATTTTATAAAATTTTATGTTTAACAAAATATACTAACCAATATTTATTACAATTTCTTCAGTTTATTTCATTTAAAAAATTGAATTTCACGTAAATATTTTAAAAAAATTCTTCACATCAACACCTTATCTTCAAAATAACTTTTATATCCGTGATATTTCGCATTCTTTGAGCAAGATTGCTACATCGGACGGTCAGAGATAAGCTTTAATAACCCATTCCCTAATATTTGCCATTTAGTTCCTATAGTTGCGTTAAGAAACGACGTAAAAAAAATGGAGGGAAAAATGAAGAAATATTGAAGAATTACCATTTCGTGGAATTTCGTAAGTTAAACTTTTAAACTTATAGGAAGGGATATTTATAAATAATCTATGAAATGTTTTCTTTGTAGATAAACGAAATGCTTCAAATGTATTTTGACACACTTTGTGTAATGATTTCAATAATGATTAATATTAATATTATATTTGCACATATATAACAATTATGTCTTAAAACGATAGTATCCAATTTTTTCATTAAAAGCTACACAGATCTGATATAATCGGGTTTGATACAATCAATACAAGATATGAGACTGACTCCAAAATAGCAGGTATATAAGATACAACTTTTTTTTTACCTTTGCCAAGCCCTACATTCCATTTCAAATCTCTATAGGCAATTTCTGTAGGTGACTAACAACTCATTAGTGCAAACTTACCTCATACAGCAATGCCATTACAATGGTCTACAGATATTTAAAAAGTGATTAATTCGTCTCCAGATTTCTATAGATCACTGTTTGGTATTAATATGGTATTGACATATTATTCTTATGCCGCAATAATGAAAGTACTAGTAAACAAAAATAATGGTTATGGTGATCAAATGTAATGAAATCTTTCGTCGAGGCATTGTAAGTCATTTAGTAATGGTCTTTAGAAATCTGGAACGCATTGTAAAAATTCCCTAATATAACAACAGAAAGTACGTATGTTATAAAACTTTAGTAAGCCGTCTCAATTTTGGAGGTAATAACGCTGCAGCATTGCGTAGAGGATTCTAATACAAAGAGAAGTAACCTTCCCAAATACTGGTTAGCCACTGCAAGCAATGAAAAATAGTTAAATTGGGATTTCTCGTTAGCATATCGAGGATAGCTCTTTGAAGATTTAAAGGATCTGAATCCCAGCAATACTATTGTCTATTAATAGTAGAGAAAGTGCTCGAATTTAATTGGCTCTTTTCGAGTAAAATACAGGCAATGAGATCGCTAATTAGCAAACGAGGTCCAATTTCTCGAATTCACCTAATTAAAGACAGTGATATTATTAAATTGATATTTTCAATAATTTCAGAAGCGATTTATGCTGGATAAGTAATTGGTTTCCTGTGATTTGTGTCATAAAATTTGCTCATTTTTTAAAAATAAGAATTGTGAAGTTAAAAAAAAGTCAGAAATGACAATCGTTTATTTTATCTTTATTTTAGCCAGATAATGGTAAGTTTCTCTAAGTTAACACAGAAAACAGTGGAAAGTCGATAAATCATTTCTTGATGTGAACTAAATAGAATATCATATAAGCTTAACATTTCACTAATGATAGCGAATAATGGATATTTTGGACTTCCTAGTTTTGTGCAAGAATAATACAAGATATAGATGGATTCTACAAAGAAAATTAGAAAGTATCACTGATCGTATCGTATCACTGAAGGAAAGTGAGTTTTCTGCATTTCTACACACATGTCCTTTGTGTTGTATTGATTAGTACACGTTAAAAATAAAACACTAATAAATATACCTAAACTTAGTTTCAATTTTTTCAATAACAGTTAGCACATGTAAAATAGTTACTGTTAATTAATTCTTTACTGAAGACTACAAAATAAATATTGTTAGTATTACAAATAGCAAGTTGGTGCATAGGTATGAAATGTAAAATTAACAGTCCCAAAAATTATATTATATTCGAATTATCTTCACAAATGTATTATATATTGTTCTTGATTTAATTCCACTTTTAGATTCGTGGAATGATGACTTGAAAGATGTGTCTACAAACGGTTCATTCACTTTTGAAAAGTTTCAACTACGATTATGAAGATTTTGAATTTTCCTCAATTCTTAGTCAAAGAAAATAATTCACCAGTAACAAACAGAGCAGTTATTTAGTATTATCAATTAGATCTAACAGAAGAAACCGGGATAAGATCATGAATTTAAAGTGCCTAAATCATAGAAAGCGCAGCCAAATGTGGCGAGATTTAGGAAAAATGAAACCACATTTTCCTAAACCACGAAAATGTTGCCTAACATAAAGAATGAAAGCTGATTCCTTGGTATTTTTTAAACTTATTGTAACTTCATGTAAAACTACTAAAAAAAAATATGCATTTGACACCAGCTGCTTGTGGCATTTTGAAAATTTAAATTGCTTAGGATACAGCAAATTCATTAAGCCAAGACGAAATGAAAAGCAGATGAAAGCCCAACTAAGGCAAAAAAGAAAATGAAACCCGCAGAATCCATTATTGGGAGGAGGAAAAATAATTTTCATATTTTTATAGGAAAGTCGATTTTTTCGCCATTAAGCCAACTACCTTCATCATTGTGTGGGGGACGCCGTAACTTTATGAAATTGAGGTGGATCAGCCATTTGACTCAATTATGATCAAATTTCTCCCCACCCCTGCTGTCACCGATGATGGATAGCGTTCCCACCTCCTCCTTTTGTTACCTGACCCCTTCATAACAGCCCATTATCTGCCAGTCATTAGCCGATAATAACGCGGAGTAAAAAACCGTCGAAATTTTCTCTCTCTGTTCAGGTCCATCCGCCCACCCTGTTCCACTTCTCTTTATCCGGAAGCGATTAAGAGACAGGTCCAACGCCTTTCTTTTGGGAAAGAGACCTCTGCCTGTGTTTGGTGGTTAGGTCTAATGACGAAAGTATCAAACAATACTTGATGAATGCTAATGTACTTGAGCGAGTTGCATCCCCACACAAACAGCCGGAAAGAGGAATTAGCGATTCATAAAAAAAGAAAGAAAAATCAATTACTCTTTTGGGATTATGCTTAAGTGTCTTCATAAGTAAAGGAAATCGAATTTAAATGACAAGAGATAACGGTACAACGGTAGATAAGAACTAATAAATTATAAGCTAAATAGAAAGTAAAATTCAATAGAAAAATCCCTAGAGATGTTTTGAAAATAAAGTTACATGTTACTAACCCAGTAAAATAATTCAAATATCAGTATTTTATAATGTGATATTTATTAATTCGAAATCGCAAAATTCGTCTTATTTAAAATAACAAGCTATTTCATATAAACCAGTGATGCCCAACCTACGGCCCGCGGGCCATATCCGGTCCGTGAAGGTGTTACATGTGGCCCGCTCTTTTATTCATATATTCACGTACATATTTGTATTAATGGGACCTTTTTTTTTTTGGTTGTTGAATAGGAGATTCCGCCAGATGTGGCCCACGAGATTCACAGTAAAGTCAAGTTTGTCCCCCGTATTACGAAAGGTTAGGCACCACTGATATAAACTGTCAAAAAATAACCGCCAAAACGCTACAAAAAGAAGTTTCAGAATAAATCTACTCTGCTCTTATCTGTGTCATTAAGTAGCTTTTTTTCCAGTTGTTGACGAAATCGTAGGACAGAGATCGAAATTATTTTAAAACTTCAGTGTTATAAATATAGTAGCTACCATTGGTAGTTCTTATAAAGATTTCTTCTCCTATAATTTCTTACAAGTTAATGAAAAGTAACCTTCTGTCATGAATGCAATGTGTTATTAAAATATTCTAAAAGTGCAATTCTGGTTATGTTAAAAGAAATATTAAAAATTCAAATGTATTGATAACTAATTTAGAGTGAGAATAGAATTTCTTTCCTCAATGTATGTCCTGAAGAAGTCTTTCGCACAGAAAGATGAAATATAGACAGAAAATTAAGGAATGTCTAATTTTTAACATTAGATTGTGGTGTATGTATTTGATATTTAAGTTAAAGAATAACGATGTTTCTGTTTTAATTTAGCCATTCATGTATTTTCCCAGACGTTTTTAATGTATTTTTACACAGGTTAAAATTTGCACTTTTGATATTATGAAAAATATTAAATTTGCTTCGGTTTTTTTCAAAAGGTCAGCAATTAGCAAACATCGGGAAGTCTGTTAGGTCTATCAATGGACTACACAGCATAATATACATACATTAATTCCCTAAAGGGAAGTATTTTGTCAGGAACATTTCAAACCAAATTTGCCAAATGTTTCGTGACATTAAGGTTCGTTATTCGCTTTGACAGGCGATTTCATGAGTTGAGGAAAACTAATCCTTTCCATCTTGTCAGCAGCAGTGAATTACAACGTTACCAACTGTCTCTTGGCAACTGAGTATCGACATGTTCATTTTGCTCATTAACAAAATATTCCATATCAAGTTGCAGTGACAAGACAATATCTTTCAATCTCCATTTTCAAGTAATGATTTTTGAAGATTTTTACAAAAAGACAACCTCGGAACGGTTTCTGATCAAATCACTTCGTTTTCATAATTGAGGTTATCAGTTCATAGAAGGCATTAGTGATTCCTAAAAAAAAACCAATTTTATCAATCTTTTAAATGAGACAACCTAAAAGCAATTATCTCCGAATGATAAGGAAACCAATTTCTGGCAAGTCCAAAACAACTCTAAAAACCTTCTTTTTCCTTCCCCTTCTTTTCTTAGATGGCAGATCGACTTGAACTGAATTCCACTCCAGTTCTTTTCCTTGTATGCTGACATCAAAAATTAATTAGGACTTCCATTTTCCAATTGGTATTCTAATGCTAACGAAATGAAATCTAAATAATCATTTGGAATGCGAAATTGCCGTCTTCACCTCCATTACGCCCAAGAGACTTAGCGTGCCACTGCACCATGATCTTTAATTTAGCACAGAATGAAAGTCTCCAAAAGGTAAAGTGGCATCATCAAGGAAAGAGGAACTGGAAATAAATAAGACAAACTTGTCACAGTTTAATCAAACAAATCATCCTGCAAGATAAAAGCGAAGTCTCGATTAGACCTAGCAGACTTATTAGATCATCAGAGAAGTTTTTAGAAGTTAGAAAGCGTATTATTTGATTCTCCTTTACCAGAAATGAGTCGTTTTTGCTGAAGAAAAAAAAACTGCAGTAATAACATTTGTCATTGCAGATAAAGTAGACATTCTGGTAAAGAAAATGCGTGCGATCAAACACGGTAACAATGTATATACTTTCACAAATCCAAACAATTTCGTTAAGCCACACTGTGTAAACTCATAGATACTAAAAAAAAATCTTGTAAAACAAGTTATTATTGCAAAATATTTATTCAAAATAAGTTTTGAATTGTTAATTTCTATTTTAACGAAGCTCGAAGATTAAACATGGTCATCTTTTTTTAGGAGCGCTACTAAATACAACGTCAAACAGTTAATCTTACAGGCGTTAATGTCAAATACCATGTCTTTTAGAAATTTTAATTTTTCTGATCTTACTAATTCATAGTTTTTTTTGTTTTTGTTTTTTTTTGGTAAGCAGCGAAGGCAAATGTTTGAAACATAACTGGCAGACCTAAAATCGAGTTGAAATCAAATCTGTAATTAAAAAAGGGAATCGTGGAATGTCCACGAATGACAGACTATCAACATCATCAACTTATAAATATTGATATATCATTTCTCACACTTTTACCAATTGGACCAAATAATTGTAAGTAAGTACTTACTTACGAAATGGAATGCTATTACGCCAAATTTCATTCGGCGAAATTCAATGAAGAAAAAACGAATAATGATGCTTGCATTTTTTTATTTGATTAAAATGTATTATCTGATTTGCATTTATTCCTCTCAATACATTATTTCCTTACATATTGTTGAGATTGTAGAAACTTTACAGAGATATCAATATTTTCTTCATTTGAATCACAGAGATTTTACAAAGGCACTGAAATGGTATTAAAGAAAGACAGAGTAAACTACTTAGAAAAATACAATTGTTTTAAAGAAAAACGCTAAAACGCTATAATAAAACAAACCAGTGCTTTCAAGTGTTATATTTTAAAACGTTTGTAACTTAAAGGAAAAAAACACTTATTTATTTTGTGATAACAAGTAATTACTATTTTCCGTTATAATTTAAAGGGTAACAACGAGTAAATGATGCGGTAACAGGAATAAGTTAATAATTCATAAGTTACATAAAGATATTAGATTCTACAATTTTATAAATATTAATATTAGAAAACATGAAAAATGTTCATGGAGTTTTCAATAATAGCTTTCGAAAATAAGGTCGACAGAAATCGACCTCAAATTCCAGATAATTCGACGCAATTTCTTATATTCTTTTAATTTTACAATCACGATTTATAACAATTGGAAATTAATCTCTGCAAATCCCCTTATCAACTAATCATTAATGTTTGTGGTTTCTAATTTAATACGTGATTATGGTTTTAAAAGTCTAGACGTTAGATTACTCTGGTTTCATGAGTCATGTGGTTTGACCAAACTCACTTGGGCATTTGACAATATGTGAATATCGATAAACATTTACACAAAAGGATTTAGAAGTTTCTAGAAATCGACGTTATTTGGTGCAACTTTCATAAGGAAAATGTCTCCTCAATTATCTAAAACTGAAAGAAAATAGTTGCTAATCTGTCAATTCACACAACGTAGTAGAGAAAGTTAGCTAATGGAACATGATAATATTTAAAGCTCGTTAATTTCTAGCTTCAGTATCTTAAAACATCTACTCCAGTAGATTTACTTCTACTGCATTAATTAATTTTGTCGCAGGCGCGTGCGAAACTATTTAATGGCAAAAGAAATGTAAGTTTGCTTGGTATGTTAAGTCTGATTGATCAAGCTAGTTTAATAAATCTTGTTTAACAATTTTATTCTTCCATATTTAGCATTATATTAGCCCTACATAGCTAGCATTATATAACCCTCTAAATATGGAAGAATAAAAATTGTTAAACAAGATTTATCAAATTAGCATTATCAATTTAACATACCTACCTGTTCTCCTAATAAATATTAAATAAAAGGTTGAGTAATGTCATTAGAGCGAACGCCATTGGGAAGAACTGTTTGTTTGAATAATCGAACATATATCATGAAATGTTAATGGCCTCTATTCTGTACAACGAATGCATTGCTACCACAAGGCGAACTGATGGTAAATGTATGAGCCTTATCCGTAAACTCCATGAATTTATCCATGTTGAATTCCATCTTCTACTAATAAAAGTTTTTACCACTACAAATGACAAGAATAAAAAAAAACACACACAAAAAAAAAACTACCACAGTAATTTTAGAACAGCACCGTTTTTAATCTTGAGGTGTGATTTTTTTTTCCAGTCATGGGAACATTCGAAAATGATGCCAATCACAAAGGTCTGTAATATCATGTTTAATGAATATATGTTTATATAAATGAACTCTTCAACATATCACATTAGTATTCAAAAGGGTTATTTAAATACTGAAGATAAATTTGCGGGAATCGTACATATTCTCTTTATCAAGCCAGAAAGCAAAATATTAGAATAAAATTAACAAACAAAAACGAATAGAATAACATAAATTTCAAAGGCATGAAATTCAACAAATTCAATTGTTGTTACAATAATACGTTAACGCAAATAAATGTCAATTGTGATAACAAAAATTAACAATCATTACTAATTAATCAATCAAATATATTATTAATAAATTAACACTTTAAAAGTTGCTATTTTTAATTATTAATAATAAAATATTTGATTAATTAGTAATGATTGTTAATTTTTGTTATCAACAACAATTGAATTTGTTGATGTTTCATGCCTTTGAAATTTATGTTATTCTACCCGTTTTTGTTTGTTAATTTTATTCTAATTTTTTGCTTTCTGGCTTAATAAAAGGAATATTTACGATTCCCGAAAACTGGTCTTCAGTATTTAAATAACCCTCTTAAATACCAGTGTGAATATGATGAAGAGTTTATTTATATTTGTCTGACAAATTTGAGATGGAAAGAATGAAGATTATTAAAGAATATATGTTTAATTTAGTTTTAAGTCTAAATTCTCATTGACACGAATATCTAACTCAAGAACATAGATATTTAACTTTTATTTGATAGTATGTTTGTTTTATTTTTATTTTTTTGTTACTAATTGAAGCAGTTACTGAAAGAAAAATTCCCATGGGTTTTTAAAAGTTTCTATTAAATATTACTTGTTCTAAACAAAAGACGAAGTAATGGTCGAAAAAAGTTTCACTGAACATTGACATTTGAACATTTATCAAATTATTAATATTACTATGTATTAATTTGACTTTCCTTTTATCCTTGGCGCTAGGCTTACAATGTTCATTTCATTATTAATACCATTTATCTATCTAAAGTCTGAGCTTCTTTCTATCATAGCAACAACATTCTTATCAGCCAACGTTCTGTGCTCACCGCAATCAAGCAACGGCGCTTCTATCGATCCAAGCAACTAATTACTATTAATTTTAGTAATGTTTTGAAGATTACGTAAGTTAAGAAAGAAAAAGTCCTTAAAGAAAATAAAAGTTCTTAAATTTTTAAGCCAAAAATTGCGTTTTATCGGTTTTAATATTTTTTAAGACAGTAACTTAGAAAACATCCAAAATTCTTGTACTGATGAAATAAAAATTCAAAATGGCGATTATAAAATTTAAATTAGTCGAGAACCGAGTTAAGAAAAAAAAAATTTTTCAACAGGTTTTTTTTCTAACTTTACAATTAGAATAACTGAAGTGCTGTGGACAAGTGTCAAATCACATTTGCACTGTACTCAAAAAACTGCAATTACTGTTGCAATTTTTGATATTAAGCAGTTATTTGTATTAAATACAATAACTAAAACTTTCTTTAATCACAGTAAAGGGAAAAAAAAAATTCAGATAGTTTTTATTTGTTTATTTAAAACAAATTATTGATTTTAAATTACCAATACTTACTTCTAACCGAATATAGCTTGGAACTCTCCTGCAAGGAACCCTTTAACTTGATAAGGGAATTTTATTTCATTTACATTAACAATTAATAAGTCTATTTGAAAAACTACAAAAGCAAACATGTTTCAAAGAGTTACTAAATATGCCGTAAGGACGTTTGATCATTTTATTTGTGGTTTTTGAAAATACCACAACTAATATTCGTTTAATAATTCATAGCTAAGCTAGCATTAACCATTTACAAATTATTTAAACGCATCATTAATATGCAAAAATATTTCCTGCGACATATATATTTTTAAAAGATAACCGAAAATTATCAAATTTGTGCTGTTACAATAGTTTTTAAGCGGCCCCTAGGTTACAGCTTGCCTGTAAAACATAGGAGACCGCTCTTGCTTTTATCCTGTCTGGATGTCACACTCTGTAGTGGCAAAACGGTTCAAGATATTAGAATGAAACTTTACCATTGTGTTCAGCATCAAAAAATAGGTGACCACGTCCAAAAAATCAGACCTGTAGGACCACTCCCTGACCCCCCAAGGAGAGGTTTGCTAATAATGGGTTGCGACAAACCAAAAAAACCTGATATTGTTTTAATTTCCTCATTATTATAAATGTGATTGTTGCGAATGCAAAAAGGCGCAATTGTTGCGTTAATTGAGATTGTTGAGATTGTTGTAGAGTTCGCTTCCGATAAAATTTTGTTTATAAAATTTTGCATAGTATGGGGCCGCTTTGCTTATGACACTGTCTAAATTCATTAATTACCTTGTTAACTTTATTACAAACTTTTTAAAAAAAAAAACTCATTAAATTTAATCTTAAAATATAGGATGTTTTCTTTCTGTTATTTGCCTTGGTTATGTTATTTATTTAATAAATAAATTTTTAAAATAAAGTTTTTCTTTCTTTATTTAACTTTAATTATTATAAATAAGTAACAAATACCGAAAGCAGGAAAACTTAAATTATTCCCTTGTGAATATTCATTTACTTCTTCCATTTTGCATAAATATAGTCAGTTGAGTCAACAAGATACAGCGAGAGTAGAAGGTTTGGAGGCTTTTAGCATGCGTTAAATGTCGTTAAATGCGTTAAATTTCTTTTAGCATGCTTTAAATCCAGCTGTACGGATTTAAAAGTTAAACTTTCGTAAAATATAATTCTAAACCAATCTGTTTAAATAACTTCAGGCTGTTTTAAGTTCTGTAAGATTTAGCTGTAAAGAATAGCAGAAACTGTTTTATACATAATTCAGTTCTGTCTATGCGTAAGTGCCGCGAAACCTGCATTTAACTATAAAAAAAAAATATCTTCAGTTACATTTAACTGACGTACAATTCTCGTTTAATTCTCGTTTAAAGAATCTATATATGTCACAATGAATACACTGAAAAGCAGATATTCTCCATCAGTTTTGCACAGCAGAAAGTGAGAATTGAATCTCATAAGAAATCAGTAAAAAGCAGAAAACCTGATTTACAGTAATTCTAAGTTATACTAATATTAAACTGTTCCCTGTGGTCTGTGTTAAACCATTTTTTCTATAATAAACATAATTTACTTTTTAATTTATTTATACAAATATAAAATTCCTTAGGTTGAGATCTAATAAAAACGACCTTAACCTTCCGAAAAATTTGGAAGGTTAATAACATTTTCAATGATTTTTATTAGATTTTAGTGTCATCGTTCAAAATAAAAATAAATTAAAATAGATTTCTAAAAAAGAGCTGTTTTTAGAATTGTTCTGTTTTATTTTATTTCTATAAATAGAATTAAAAAAAGGAGTTCTGTAAAGCGGATTTTCTGGAAGCTTTTTTTAAGAATTAGAAGTAATTAGGATTTAAATGGTAAATTTAAAAGATCAGATGGGATAAGAGAGATAAAAGCTGATTTGAAGCAAAGGTTTTCAAAGATATTGGCTGAAAAGCTTAATTTTAGACTTAAGGTCCTTTCACAAATAAACGAGATTTACTGTTTTCCAAGTTTTCTAAGTTTGATCATTAAGCAGACATAAGGTTTTTCTTTGCGTAGTTGTTGTTCTTCTTCGGATTTATTCATGATTAAAATTCAAAAACCGGATAGAAACATCTTCAATTTTCACGCCATTCACGTTCGAAAGAGGATAAACATCATTAGAGAAAACGATCCGTAGAAAAACAAACATTTCCCATCGCCCGCTTTTTCTCAAAACTGATGAAATTTTAAACGCGAACAAAGAAAAAGATTCAATAAAAGCAGACTTGAATGGATGGGGAAACGTGAAGATCTATGGCTATCGGTTTTAAGAGACATATATTTACTCTGAACGCTTAATACCTTTATTTTCAATCTAATCACGTTTCAAAGAGACGTGCAAAAAACTGTAGAAGATTTCTGAACAGACAATGAAAAAGAACCGTTTCTAATTACTAAGTCTTTGCTTTGTAGATAATTATTCTAGTATTAGGGTTCTAGTATTTCTGGTGGATGATATGTAATTGGAGTTCTCTATTTTATTAAGTTTAATTGCGACTAAGCCTCTCTACAGCAAGCCTCAGTGTTTTGAACAGAAAGAAAAGTCAATGTTTTGACTGTGAAAGAACTTATTTGAAGCCTTACTTAAGTGATTTAAAACAAAATAAGTCACTAACAAAATAAAACAAAAAAAGTTTTCAACTGATTTTGACAGGTTGTGTGTTGTTCACGTGAGAAGAACTGAACCATCTAATTCTTTATTTCAGTAGAATTTTGTTCTACAAGAAATTAATTTCAAATTTTTTGCTCTGTGAAGCAGTAAGTTACCGTATGATTATTGCATTTCGAAAACTCAATATTTCTAAAAATCATTTACTATTACTATTATTTATTATAGTAAATTCTTCCATAAATAACAAACAACATTTCCTTATTTCACTCGTACTGTTGGTTTGATACTTAAAAAAAATTATGTTTTCTTAAAAAAACTAATGTTTATTTTGCCATTTTTATGAACAAAGGAAATATGTTATTATTGTCACAATTCTTTTATCGTAAGATACAGATCTACATCAGTCCAAAAAAAACAACAAGATTTTCATATTTAAATGGGTTTCCATACTCATTACTACTGCAGTAAATTTCATAACTTACGTTAAAACAATTTAGTATAAAAACAGGGTTATCTTCGTAAGTATTTGCCCTACTAAAAGACATCTTACAAAATTCTCCGATTTATTTACATAAAAAAAGAGTTTTACATGCTATAAAAAAATTAACTTAATATCAATATTTAGAAATGTTGTACTGAAGAGGAAGAATAAAATTTTAATAATTTTCTTACTGATGAGAGTTAAACTCATCTTATCAATTCCAATCTAGAAGATGTAAATAGGCTGAACAAACTATCGAAAGTATCTATAAAAAATCAATTACTAGTTACTTAACTCCACATTTATTAACAGTACTTTTAGACTTTCGTAAGTTTTAAACGTTATTCTTTAAATATTTTAATATTTGATAATATTTCATATTTCTTTGATATACCACATTCTTGCTTTGCTTCTTCAGTAAGTTTCTAAATTCAGTTTTTTTTTTCTTTTTCCAACATTACTTTCAAAATAAAAAAAGTTATTTCTATTAAATTCGTGCAGCTTTATTTCGAAAAGAAATAATTTTACACTTATCTGTCTTGCGTTTGTTGGCAGAGACCCAGAAAAAAGTCTAAGGACTTGCTTAAGCCTAGGGAGCGCAGATAATAGATAGGTGGAATTTTCAAATAAATAGTTTTGACAATACGCGCGTCTTCTCAGCTGAAGAAAAATAGGGAGAATATTTTAGGAGAGATGCCATTTCGCAAACTAATTTTAAAACGCAATTAGTTGGAAAAACCTCATTTGCAATTTTAAGCCTTCACAGGGAGGCAATGCAAATTGGCTTCATCATCTCATATGCGGCTATTAGAACGTAAAATGGTTACAGATGGGGATAAAGGGATAAAGGATTCCTGTTACCCTTCGACCCTGTAACTGTCACAATAGACGCTCAAGAGTGAAAGGCGAGAAAGCTAGCGTTGTAGTAAAAGCTGATATCCGAGCTTCAGTGGAGCATGGCTTATAATCTGGATTCCAAAGCAGCTACTATACGCTTAAAAATCCCGTCACAATGAAAATTTAGCTTGTTTATGGGATTATAAATAGAAATTCATGAAGCCTCTCAAGCAAGGACACTTAAATAGTAAGTACTGACATTGGATTACGATTGGCCTGTAATATCACAGGGTTTCAATATCATATTTTAAGCAATGGAACACAAATCAAATCATCGCGAAATATTAATCTTATTAGTAATTTATTATTAAAATTTATCTATAGTGAAAGAATCTTCAGAAAAATTACCAATT
>JAFIDM010000003.1:46355461-46375797 GCA_023159025.1 Thereuonema tuberculata
AGAGAGAGAGAGAGAGAGAGAGAGAGATAGTTATAAGACTGCAATGTTTGTATTTTAAACAATAATCAAGCCTTGTACTGAGTAGCTGTGTTCCTCCATTTTGCATCTGCAAGGCAATTATTTATTTCTTGGAATTCTATTTTTCTAATAACTCTCTTCTTCTCCAATTTTTTTAATACAGTCTCTTTTGTTATGTCTACCTACAACTGCAGATTACAGATCTGGTCTAGTATTTTACATCCCTAAACGAAAGGGTTGGGACAAAAAAGTTTTGAATCAATTTTAGGCCAAATATCGCAGATCTGCCAGATCCTAAATTTTATACATCTTAGGAAATTGAAAATCGTAAGCTAGCTTTTCTGTAGAAAGATGACTACTGGAATTGATACATATCCGAACAAAGGATGTGAAAGGAGATAGGGGAAAACAAAACTATCAAATATATATTGGTACCAAACACCTTGAGTTTGTACAAAAATAACTGTACAAAGCTTAAGTTTTTACTGTAGATAACCAAAGCTATCTCCCTTTTGAATTTTACAGAAAATGGAGTTGTAGGAACTAGCAATACACGACTCTGTGTCATTATTTCGATACGGAAACATTGTAATTTATAAGTAATGAGTAACAAGTAGATCTTACGATGCCGTTATAATATTCAAATGTTGCAACCCAACTATATTGTTTCTAATTCTTATTGCAATTATAGGTTTGTTTGGTTTTTTACATATTTATTTTTTACGATCTTCTTTTACTACTCCAGAAGACTACTACACCGTTTGAAGACGCGTTTTTCAGATGTAAACAACCCGTCTTTGAAAATTAGATCGCTAATAACTAAATTGGAACAGAAGCTGCCTTCAGCGCAATCAGCTTCTTAATCTTTTTCCCAATTTCCAAAGAAAATTACCAGAAGAAATAGGTTTAAAGGTTGTTTTTTTCCTCTCCCTGTCTCAGTCGGATATACAGCTGCCAGTAGCAAAAGCGAAGCGATCATCTTCCACTTTTGGGGAATGTCTAAGAATTGATTGAAAGACAAAGAAAGCTATTTCCTGAGAGCGCTAGGAAAAGTATACACAAGAAAAAGGAAAATGCGAATGATAAAATCAAAACGAAATACGACAAATAAATTTAAAATAATATTAACAACGAAGGTTTAAGATTAAATGAATGGGCGAGTTGAAAAAAAGGTACATATTCCATAAATTTGACAAACTAAACTGAGATAGCCATTTTCTTCTTTGCACGTATGTACATCCATTAAACAGAAAAAAAACATATTTCTCAATTTTAAGTCTGCTTTCCAGAGCCATGTAAAAATGGTTGAGTTGAAGAAGGGACATATTCCAGGAATATGTTCTGTTGTCAACTCAAAGCCGCACTAGCATTGAGTTGAAAAAGGAACATATTCCTCAACGCATTTACATTGTTCTATGCTATAAAAATTTATATATCTAAATATTTACAAAGCAGAATACATGGCGTGATATAATATTACATTACGTAACATAAAATACACAAAAATAAAATTTTATGAGGTTTTTTTAAAAAAAAAAAAAAAAATGAGTTGAAAAAGGAACATATTCCTCAACATATTTACATAGTTTTATACTATAAAAAGTTATATATCTATATATTTACAAAGCACAATGAGTTCGCTTCACTTAAAGGTATAAATCGATAATAGAAAATTTTTTTATAAAAAAATTAGTTTTCTTAAAAAAGTTTTTTTTAGTTTTCCAAAAGTTTACATTTGTGGAATATGTAC
Organism: Thereuonema tuberculata; assembly: GCA_023159025.1. NCBI lineage: Eukaryota > Metazoa > Arthropoda > Chilopoda > Scutigeromorpha > Scutigeridae > Thereuonema > Thereuonema tuberculata. The sequence goes on from JAFIDM010000003.1 coordinate 46,357,230, forward strand.
CTTTTTCAACTCACCCATTCAAATTCAAGTACAGTAAACAATAAAATGACTAATGAATAAAAGTACTAAGAATAAGTTAAGGATTTACATAAATTACATTCGATATTTGATTCCAAATTTCGTTTCAGTATTCTAAGGTCTTTTTTACGTGTGCTGATATATGGAGATCCACTGAAGAAGCCTCATCATACGGAAGGCGAAAGCTCTGGACTTTTAACTTTGTAATGTTTTAGTGTTTTAGTATTTTTATGCTTGTTTGCAGGCCGCAAATTTTTTTAACTATATATATCGTTTCAGTATTCTGTTTTGGAAAAACAGTTTGAAAATGAATCGAAATCTGAGAATCAAGCTAACACTAGTAATTTAAATGGAAAATTCTGATGACAGGTTAAGTTAATACCACTGTGTAAAACGATATAATATTTTTCTTACTTATATTTAGTCCTTTAAATAATATAAAAAAAAGGTTAGAAATAAAATCAAAACACCGTTTTGCTTAAAAAAATAGCTTGTTTTTAAACGAGAATGAAAGGATCCATAAATGAATAAACAGGTTATTTAACTGTTTAAATTCAATAAAGACTAAAGTATTTTTGTAAATAGTATCTTCTTAGAGGTGATGGGATTCTGAATTATGCATGAAGATCACTTAATTTGCATTCTATTACTTTTCAAATAAAGCCAGAATTGGTCGTCTCCTTAAATTTGGAACCACATCTGTCACAGATATCTCCGCACACATAGGAGAGCCAGAGTCCACTCGTCAATAACTTAGCCTTTTCGTATGTTAAGATTTGCCATTTTCTTTGAAAATGGTGTAAGAGGAGATTACTTCAACTTCGCAGGCCGAGAATCCCAGAGTGTATGACCCGAGCTTTCTTTTCTTAGCATACTTTCCTTTAGTTATAATGTATTCTGACGGCTCTGGGACTTGGAGCCCATCTCTTGCATACAAGAAGCTTCTTCCGAATATCGATTGGTTGGTGCTATTGAAGGTGTGAGAGGATAGGTCCAGGCTTCGCAAAAGGAGAGAGGGTGGGGTGGGGGTGACAAGGCAGTGCGGTATACAAACGGAGGAAACACCGCGGTATCGGGTTTACACATAAGGACTTACATTTGCACTTGATCGAACTAAGAACGGACTAGCAATCGACCGGCTAGAGAACCAAACCATCACCCCCCCACGTGCGACGGCTGGTGCCATTCTGTTCTTTACTCTCCTCTTCTGACGCCGACACCGCATCCCCACCGATGTTCTTTGGGGAGGAAGAAGTGGTGGAAGGACTGTGCTCCTCAAATAAAGGCCGCCACCCATTCACGAAGCGAGAAGAAAGGCAGAAAACATTCGATGAATTTGACTTACCAACAGCGGAAAATTCTCCTCATCTCCAAGGGGAGTGACAATGACAATCGATAATCCTCCACAAGATTAACATCTCGCTTATATCTCTCTTTCAGCGTCTCAATACAGAGATTCAAGACAACCTTAAAGAGTTAACTGGAAACTACTTTAATCATTTAAAATATACAATTTTCAGAAAATCCATCAGAAAATCTAGTTAATAATCTTACATACGAAAGGCGAATCCATTTACATCGCAGTTATACTATGAATTACAAGTTTTTTTGGGTAATACCCAAAAACTTTTTTTATTTAATTCCAAAATGAATTCTATAGAAAAAGAAAAAAAAGCCTGGTATTTACTAAGGAAACAAAAAAAACTTAAACCTCATGTTCTATGTTTCCGTAAAAATAAACCATAAAAATTATTTTTGTTTTAGATTTATTAATATTTATTTTACTTTTAATGTTTCGATTAAAAATAATTAGATAGCAATTTATGAAAACAAATTGGACTAACCTTATTTTAGATTTTACTTGAATAATGTCATTTACGTAGTCTATTAGTAATGTAGTAGTAATGGTTACAAATATGAATACCTTGGAGAAACAACGCCATTACATATATAATATTATCCTATTGCAATGCGACTTTGAGAGAAATGTAATAGGGTTTTTAACATATGCAAACTTTCTTTGTTTAAGCAACTTTTATTACTTAAGAATCATGTTTAATGAGACCTCGGGCGCTAGCTGTCCTATCCACAACTTCAATAAGTTTTCAGCGCTCTAATATAATAACGAACGACACTTTTAAAGCAAGCAGTCAAATGTCAGATTAAAGCAAACCTTGCCGTGTTCTCCGAGCACACGAAATGAACGAACTTCCAGTGAGAAAAAAAGCAACCGAAAATTTCGACTGTTATTGATAGCCATTTTCGGAGTTTCCTCATCCAATCTCGCCCCGTTTCCGAGTTCCTGGTCAAATTTGTTTGATGTCTTCGAGTTAATCTGTTTCCCTGCTGGATGTCTTCCGCGAAACCTTCGCCTTTTGCCCCCAATGGCTCGCTTTACTCCCGCCGAAATTCCAACGGGGTTCTCGTGCAGCCGAGCGTACAGCAATAGAGGCATTTGGAAATGCACCATCTCATTTCAAATATTGTAAGACTTTGCAGGGGGCGAGGGCTGTCCCGTTATGGCAAAGCCGCAATGTCTTTTTTTTTTTTTTTTTCTTTCTTTTCCTCTCCCACCTCTCATGCAAATACCATGTGAATTTCATTTGAACATAAGGGAAATGAAACAAGAGAGAAGACTCTACCCTGTCTTTCGCAATCCCGACTGTTACAACCGTACGATCTGAATGAATGACATTAATACTCAGAGCAAGAGTAAAAGCGCAGCACTGCTTCTGTTACTTCTGGTTTAATTATTATAATAGATCATTAAACTCAATAAAGCAAATAGAATTCTTAAGTACAACGAACATTTGAAATTAATAACAATTTCAGATAAACGTAAGCAAATTACAACCAATCACGCTTATTAGTTCAACAAGTCAACTTCAGGTCGTACGCTCGCGATCGCAGGAGCCTCATCTCCATCGCTACCTATCCTTTAATGAGGATCCTGGTTGGTAGTGTAACACTGAAACGTTCAATGTTATCAGGACAAAGACTCAAGGGGCTGTTAGGAAACCTAGGCTCCGTGATCCACAGCCGTATAAATACAGGTCGGGAGACAAGCCCGCCTTAAGTCAGTCTTAATCTTGGAAAACAGTTGATCCCAAGATTAAGACAACTGAATGGAAGGAAAGGAACGACCGTAAAATCGAAGATATCCCCCAAGAATCGAATCACATCTTGCAGCATGAAAATTATAAAGTTAAAACGAAGATCATTGTAGGTAATTTGAATTTTTAATTTAAAAAACTTTAATTGCAAGACACTTCAATTCATGGAGAAATTTTTTAAGCTTTTTTTTTTTTATTTGGTTGTTATTGCCTAGTGTTTAGGCAATTCCTTTGTTATTAAAATGGTCTCTTTAGTTTAATGTAATTTTAAAAATATTTCCGAATTTGGATATTTTTGAAATTTGATTTCTGTCCAGAATCCCTAATGTAATTGATTTTTTTTGAAAGTTAATTCTGAAAATTACATAATTACGTAATATGATAATTACACCAGACAAAGGAACGATGGCATAATTACATCTAATGTAAGATTAGATAGCCTCAAAGAATTGAGACATTAAAGAAAAAAAATAATGACAGTACGACAATCTTTCTCACTCCTTTTTGAGAGATCTTAAAGTTGAAATATTCCTTCTAGTGGCTATTTTAAAATAACAGCAAAAACCCCTTGTAAGTTGGTCAATTGTGATATTTCATACTTCTTATTTTATAATATGGTGAGCATTACATTGTTATGAGCGTCCAATATCAATTTAGTTGGCCGATGATCACAAGATCCTCCTTGTTCTGCGTTAGCTACTCTTAAGCCTAGCGGTAGTCTTCATTAACAATCTGATATTTATTTATTCTGTGGAATCAGTATCTCTTCACTTATTTAATTTTTTTTTCTTAGTAATTATTTTAGAACAAGTAGTTGATGTGTGTGTCGTCAATTCAAAATAAGGCGTCATAAATTCGCTTATTCATAAATTAGCGAAACCTTAAACGCAACATTCCTAGAATTCAGAGACAAATAAAGTACAATTTTCTTATGAAATGCGTAAACAATTGAGTTAAAAGCTAGTTATCGGACTTTTCTCCAGTGTTGTTAGTGCCTTATGTCTGTTTTTCGATATGCTTCTTAAAACAACATAGAAAACCACGAATAATCTTCTCATTCAAGCATCGCTTGCATTTACATTTTAAGTGCCTTATCTTCCTGTGATTTTAGAGCTTCTGTTAGCAAGTGACGGAAGACCCAGGGAAAAAAAAAAAAGCTGCCGGCTCTTCATGAAAATCTCCTTTATACGTAAGATTTATTTCTAATTTAAGCTGTTAAGACATTAAATCTGAAGCTCTTAATACAAAGAAAGAAAGGATTTGGGCTTGTTGTAAAAATGGAACGTTGTTAATACGCTTAGGTTTTTGTTAGCTTCACAACGAAGAGGGATTTACATCAAAGAAAGCAATTCAGAATTACTGATTAATATGGGGCAAAGATATAATCATAAATTTAGGAGATATTTGTTTTGGGTGGAACGTTCCAATCTTAATCCTGCGAAACGCTAATGCGGAGGATTAACAAAGTGTAATAAATACTCGTAGTTAGCACAACCTGCCATCTACTTTCAAAAGATTGCTTTAAATAGTTACATAAATAGTATTCCCTAGAGGGCAGCACAGTCACGCAGCCAAGCAGGGTAAATTATAGGTTTGATAATGGCGTTAGAATTACTGCGTTTCATGCATGTATGCATATAAATATGCATTCATTGTAGCAATTTGATAGTTTTTAAATGTACCAAAATTTTATATTAATATAGTACTCGAAAGATAGCAATATATTTGATTATATCTTAATTTGGGAGCTAATTTTCTTTTTATTCTTCCGTAAATGTTCAGTTAAATTCTTCAATACATTCAAAATCTATTTTTTATTGAATTAAATTTATAACAAGAAAGAATATAAAATATAATTGTAACTATTAAAATTATCTATTATGTGTGCTATTGGTAATGTATCCGTACAGTACTGAACATGTTCAATGTATGTGTATTTTATAAGTAATGATATATTTCGAAAACATCTCTGTATATTGTTCAAATTATTTGAAATCCAATATAATATTATCTTGAACAAAGTAATTTTTGGCTAAAAATAGTGGAACTGAATATTAGAAAAATTAATTTTGTTTCATTTTACTTACGTAAATGATACAAGTGTTTTGTATATTGTAAGAATACTGAAATGGGATATCTTATTAGCAAATTTAAATCACTTATTAAACGTTAGGAGTTCACTAAATGGGTAGGTCTTTCACTACTTTGTTTTAGGAATGAGTGTATTTTTAGGGCAGTTTCTTAATTACCATATTTTTCCGTTCTAACAGTAGTCGGCAGCACCAGTCGCATGATGGTGTGACTGGTGCACCATCTCACGGCACAATCGAGAATAATAAATTCACAACAGGTCCAAAGTCCATAGAGATTGAAAAGTGATTTTTTTTCTTTTCGAAAGATGCAATTGTTTACAGAACCAAACTACTTATGTCAAAATTCGGCTGATATGAACTCTTCATGATGGTTGTACAATGATGTTCAAAATACCATTGCATGATAGATAACTTTTTCTTTTTTTTTTTTTTCAAAAAGTACCTACAGACCATGAAGACTACCACTTTAAATAGTTATTTTCAACTCTAAGACCATTCTTTGCATTTTCTCGGGGACGAACGCCAAGCCTTGCTCTATCGAATATTGTCCCTATCTTTCGTAGAAGATGATCGAAGCTGCGGTGTGCAGAGGATATTGTCACGGCTGACGCCGCGACCGCACCCGGCGTTGATGGCTCGCTTGCGGGAGGAGGAGGGGAGGTTATCAAGGCACCGCATTCCGCCAGATACAACGACCGAATTCTCCGTCGTGGCTACGCACAAATCAGCGTACAAGGCCGTCATGTGTTCCTCCTCCGAAATTCGGCGTCGAGTTATCAGCAGAAACTTTTCGCTGTGGGCCCGAGACGCTACAATATCTGAAAAGTATAGCGCGGATTTGAACAAGGGGTTAGCGCTAACGTTTCCGATCTCCAGAAAACAGCTATCGGTCCTGCTGCTTTGCCTCGGCCTTTTAATCTGTCTGGTTAATTACACAGCAAAATAAGAGTGCGCGCAGTTTGTTACCAGATAAAAGTGTTTACGACCGTGTAGTGTGGGTACACCGGGGAGACGACGCTCGCTAAAAACACGTCTGCGACACACGATAGTGCCTGAAGTCTTCATTAGTCGTGAGCTGCAAAACAAATGAAAAGCGTTAAGAGACGGAAAAACGGTCTATATTCAACCGCGTTCTTCTAAGCTCTCTCTCTCTCAACCCTGTGTAACCTGTGAAGTACAGGGTTACAAATCTCTGGTTGCCAGATCGCAAGATTAATTAAAACAAAGCAGCACTTACCGAGTTCTAACTCTGTCTTAATAAGTAATCGGAATCTTAATCCTAATACAACGCGGCTTTCATTTTCGAGTTCATTTTTGTAAAAATTACGAAACCTGAGCTTATAATGGATTTGCCGGAAATTAACAAAAATAAAAGAAATGAAAATAAAATTTTCAGTATTTCAGGAAAATAACAAAAGAACTACTTTAACGAAAACATTAACGTTTTAATGGTTCCTCATTAAAAATAAGTTTATTATCTCATAAAAATGCTTCTACTCTTTGCATTTCAGTGGTCACAAGAAACATTGGAAAGCAAAAGAAAAGAAAAAGTAAGACTATGGCAACGGGTTTCTGAGGAGCCTGCTTTTTCATTAGTTATGGCTACCCAATTGATAATAGATTAAATATTTATAAAGTTTCTCATAGGCTATCGAAAATGAGTTCGCTTCAGTGTTACATCGTCGACTAAGAAATTTGAAACTTTTCGCTACTTTATTGAATTGCATTACTGCAAACTGACAAATTCTTGAATGTCTAGCGATTTCTTTTAGACAAATTTTCAAGAAATTCCATTCTGTAAACTTAAGGGAAAATAAAACATGAATCATAATCTTATTGATTATCTAGAGATTTTGAAACTCACGTATTTAATAATTATGTCCACAAGTAGAGAGGCCTAATCAACGATTAAAAAACAATAATTCTAATTTTTTTAATTAGTTAATTAGGCCTATCTACCTGTCGATATAATTTAATCTCTGAAAGAAAATCTTATAATCTTTGAGAAAAAAATTCATTTACATAATACAGACATACATATTAACAGTTTCAGCCATTTGTGAGAAAACAAGGAAAAACATTGGTTTCATACATGATACTTTATATACTGTACTGTATATGTTTCATTTTCGGCCATTTTCTGAGACAAGAAGTGACCGCAGACCGGCAGATAGAAAATATTCGCATTACAGTAGAGTCGCGGTAATCCGAGGTAATTGGGGCTGATGGTACCTCGGATTACACGGAAAAAAGAAAAAAACTGGAATTTTCAACTAAAACGAATCAAATTTAATTCATAATAGATATTAAAGTTACAGATACATTAACAATGTTATCTGGTTACTTGAAAAGACTTTATAAGCATTTGCAACTTTAAAAAACTGTCCAAGGTATTCTGCTTCACAGTGGAGTAATGTTTTTTAGCAGCGATGTCATGCAATCATCTAAGTATAATAGTAGGGTATCACTTGGGCATGCACCTCGGATTACACGGAATCTCGGATTACTGGGGCTCGGATTACTGCGACTCTACTGTATATGAAACGGGATTTGAAAACACTTTTAGTAAAAGATATAAAAGTCTTTATAAATGTACGAAGAGTTGATTTAGAAAAGAGAGAAGTTTTTATTCTAATTGATAGCTACTTGTTTGCCAATTTCTCTATTTACTGTTCAGTTTAATTACAATTACTGCTAAAAGATTCAGTATCTGATCTACTACGATAACGTTGGGTCAGAGTGCTGCAATCAAAGCAGGAAGACAATTAAAAAGGCAGTAAAAAGCGTAAGGAAACCAATAAGGAAAAAACAAGGGGTGGGGTGGGGAAATGAGATGGGAAATGGTACGAACATACCATCAAATGGATAAGCGCAGTTTCATTGTGTTTCAGTAATGAAATAAATTAATGTTGCTGAAATCGAGAGAGACATGGATGAGGTAAATGAAATGGAAGACAGAAGATAATAGAAATGAACACAATCTTTGGGGAATTATTTTCGCATGAAAAGACTAAGAAAATTGTTGGTTTAAATTAATTCAACTAGCCTTGAAATTTCAAATAAACAGAAAATTATATTCCTAATTGGCAAACGAAATTGATTGTCAATATTTCGAGTAGAGTGCGCGTAAGTCTACAAGATTAACTGCAATGTTTCTAAAGACGAGATGCGAAGAAGAGAAAGTTTTTACTAAGAAGAGCAATTTTATTTTAGAAATTTCGCCAATATCAAGTAACAACGACAGGACCCAGTGGACCCACCTAAAAAAAACTAAAATAAATCGTTCCATCAAAAGAGTATCATCTGTGGAGCTGTAAATCTAAAGAACCACATAATGGTGTTCTCAGGGGTGGTTGACTAGAATAGTCCGTTTCCAACTGACCCTTTAAAAAATATTAATTATGTTCATTTTGTATCTTCACAAACCAACAATTGACAAAAGTGCTAATGTAAAAAGTGCTGATAATCTTAGTAATTAAAAATTCTTACACTTATTTAGAGAAACTAATGTCTTAAAATTGTTAATCGCTCTTATTATAGGAATGATTTCAGATAATTTACTTGTTGGTTACGTTTGAGAAGTGTAGTAACTCTTACAAATAAGGTTATTTCCATAATAACATTATTTGTAAGAATGCTTTGAACATTACAGTGGATCTCACGTTTTGTTTGGTTAAAGTGTAGTAACCTTTACACTTGGCTTTATTTATTCTGTATTATTAATGTAAACGTTTAAAAAATTAACTATTCTATCTGTGAACTCCATTTGTTCCGCAACATCTTCGAGAATCTTTCCTTTAAAATTACTAAAGTTTTAATTGTACTCACTTTTCTTTTAACAGTTTTTCTCAGCAAATAAGTAGAGGACAATATTAGACTTGTTACTTCTATACAAACATTTTACTTTTATTATTACTTCTAAATAAATCTACAAATACTTTTTCAATTCAATCACTAATTTTGTTTGTTTGTTTTTTAGTTTTTTTTTTCCATTTTCACCTTGAACGATACGACGTGACTTTTATAAACAATTTAAAACTATATTTATTTAAACACGTTTCTGTAATTGAAGATTAATTCCATTATTTATAATAAGCAATTTATAGAAAAATAAGTAATTTGAAAATGTTTTATTTATACTGTAAGCTTTCCCATTCAATAGATAACCTAAAAACTTGATGATAAATTTTTTTATTGAAAGCCAGACAGGTACAACATAAATATCGTATAGGTATAAAAGAAAATAAAGAAAAGAACGAAACAATTTATCTCATAGGATGATTTTTATTTTTCTGCGCTCGAAATGAAGAAAGCCTTCTTTTAGTTGATGTTTGTGTTTTTTTTTCCTAGTTCTGTAACTGACGACAAAGAAATTCCCATCGATCGAAGAGGAAGCCTAAATTGAAATCTGAACTTAATAAAGATGGAAGGAGATGCGCTACTACGGAGAGAAACACTTTATTGGAAAGCATCTTTCTTGCATGGGCCCATATTGATACGACTAGGCTTTTGCAAACAGCCCCGAGGAAATAAGCGTTCATTTCCATGAGGGTCGATAGCAGAATGCTTGACGGCGACATTGTAAATATTCAACCCTCGGGATCAAAAGACAAGATTTTCAACACAGCAGGGATTCCAAACACATGATACCAAACAAGCAAATTGTCCAATGGGGGAGAACGGGATATCACGTGTGGAATGATTACAGAAATTGAGAAATGAATAGTAATTGTAGAATACGTATTATCAGTGTACATTTCTTCGATTGCTACAACTGCTGTAAACTTAACAAAATTAAATGATAATTTCCTAACCTGTATTAGTTAATTCTTGTTTTACTAGCAATTCGTTTATTCTAACGCTTAAACTTATGTTTATTCTAATGTTTAAACTTATGTTTATTCTTAGCACAAATATTCACCAGTCGCTAACATGTCTGTTTGCAATTTACTGAAAGTCTACAGTTATGGCGATAATTCACAAATTATCCGTCCAATATATTTACAATTAATTAACATTAATAACTACTCATTACTAAATACTTTAATAAGTTATTAAATACAACAATCATATAATTAAGGAAATTTCATATACAATTGCATTAAATTAATTTTATGCATAAACATATAAACTTTTATAAATTTTAATATTTAGCTTAATTAAGTTCCTAAATCCACTTAATTTGTTTATTTACTATATTTAATAATGCTAGTTTAATTTAAAAGTTAATATATATGTATTTTAATTATTATCTATGTTACTATTAATATTTTTATAATTGACCATTTCGGTTATAATTCAATTTATAAAGTAGTAGTTACAAATCAAGTCACGTATTGCTGAAAAAGAATACAATTTGAAATTTCAAAACAAATTAACTAATAACAAAAAGATAAAAAATTTTTAAATTATTGACTTAATGTCTGCTAATAAAACATCTCAAAAAAATTAATTCAAAATAATAGAAGTTTGTAGGATGTAAATATGATTTATAACTACGTACGACTTCAGCCGAATCAATGTTAAAATAACATACGAATAATACTGGCCCTTGTTAGCGATTTTACTGGTTATTAAGTTAAAGAAGTAAATAAAAAAAATAACGAAATTAAATCAACAGTTTGAAGGAAACTCAAGACAGCTGGATGGATGATGTCACTGTTTTTGTTTTTAATACGACGAAATACAATCGTGCATTCCAACAGGTCAGGGGCGTGTATCCGAATATCTGAATAACTTTTGAACGGCTGATTGGATCTTCTTGAAAATTGCTAAGCCTATTTGAGGACTTTTATATTTCAAATATTTTATATTTTCCAAGCCGATTCTTGATAAGAAATCAGCGCGAGAAAGTGACAAAAATTCCCATAGAAAAAACAATGAATCTAAAAATAGAGGTTTTCAATCCTGTCTCTGTTGCAAAAAACTCACCAAAAAATTATAGGCAAGAAAATTCATGTGCTGGCATTCCGCCGGCCTCAATGATTTTTTTTTTTTAGCTCACAAAAATGGATAAAAAAAGCAGCTTTTGTATCGAGACCTCGCTGTATGGTGACTATGCCTAGCTGATGATCGTGAAACAGCTCTTCTAGAATGTCACTTAGTAAACATTTGGTCTCACCCATTAATATTTGCATGTGCTTTTTTTATTCTTTTTATGCGCAAAAAAATTCAATGAGACCAGCGGAATGAGAGCATATGAATTTTCTAACCCATAACTTTTGGAGAGTTTTTTTTTTATTTTTCCACTATGCTTTGGAGGCTCCACACTCATTCCAACGACGGTTAATTTCATTTCTGTTTTCAAAAAATAAAAATTAATATTGTTTGTATTCAGTAGATAAAGAATTTGATGTAGGCTTTTTGTGTAAGTGGTTTTAAAAAATAAAGAATGAAATAAAATAATATTTTAACGAAAGCAGCATTTTAAGTCTCTTTGAACTTCTTATATTGTTATCCTATTATTAATAATCTATTAATATTTATTATTAATATGTATTATTTTGTTTAATAAAGAGTTTGTCTTCAGAAAGTAAACATCAAATGTTCAAATTTGACATAATAAAATTTCGAAAATTTATCAAAAAATAAAATTAAAAAAAAAAAGTGAAAGTAGTAATCGTAAATGAAATTATAAAGGCGAGTCCATTACGAAATCCCCCTCCTGATTTTCTTCTCTTCCTTTCTCCGTTTTCCCCAGGAGGAAATTGGTGAAAGTGAAACCTACTTTCCTGCAGAGTTTGCAAAAGCACGGAAAACCTGCCTGAATTCATCATCATCTTTCCTTTTTTTTCCTTCTTCTGATTCGCTCTTCCATTTGAACTAATATCCTTTCCTCTTATGAATAGTTACCCGTCAAACTCAATAAATCTCAGATAATCTAAAAAACGGAGTTCGGTTTTAATTTTAATGATTAGAAGCTAAAAAAAAAAAAATATAAAAAAAAGAAGAAAAAGAAGAGGAAGAAAAGGAAGAAAAAAAAGCTAAACCTCTTAAAGAGAACAACGTCTCAGCTGATTACCACGACCACATTTCTAAGATTGTCTTTGTTTTTCAATTAAACTTAAAATTTTGAAAATTGACTTATTCAAATTCTGAAGAAGATTAAACAAAATCTTCTTAAACAATATTAGATAATTTCTTTAATAACTATTTTAATTCTCCATACATCACTTATACGATATTTCGTAAGACTTACGATGAATGGAGAATTAAAATAATTATTAAAGAAATTATCTGAAGAAGATTCCTTTTAATCTCAATATTTTTAACCTTCAATTTCAAACTTAAAAATAATGTTTTCTATATTAAAATTCTTAGCGTTCACTTACTAAGCACACTATTCTAATGAACTAAACATCGAATGAACCGTTTTAGAGTTCAGGAAGTTATGTTAAAATATTACAAATTTATCGAATAATTAAATAAAAAAAATAAAGAATTCTAAATAATATCTTTACCGAATGAAAACGTTTACTTTTTACAATCTGTTATCTCCTATTATTTTTAACTTTTCTTGTAGTTTATTACATATCTTTAAACACTTACAAAAAAAAATTCAGTTATAAAATTTAGTTATAAAAAACATTAAATTAAATACACGTGAATTTTTTTTATATTATAGAATGATAAAGTTAGCGAAAGTTTAAGTATCTTAAAAAAAGATATATGGGTTGATATTATGTTTAGATTTAATGTTGAAAGTGGTAGTTTGGTACTTTGTATTTTACGTTCTAAAACAGTGTAACATATCTCGTATCTATAAAAGTAACTCTCACCAAAATTGGTGAAACCCAATTATACTTGGTTTTTTTTTCCCTCTCGCTTTCTTTGCTATCTCTTTCCATTTCACTTCTTACTAGTTCTGTTCCGCATTGGAAATCATGTTCATGCTAGGTTGTCCTTCGCAGCACCAATATTACTAGAAATCATAAATACATACAAAAGCAGAATTTTTAGAAAGAAATCATTAGTTCCGTTGTCAATTTCAATGGTCTGGAAGGCAAGTTGAATTACTACCTTATTACAGTTTTGAATGGTCCATTAGGATAGAAAATTCCCTACCATCAAAAGAGGATACGCGTCTTGTGCAAATTATTCGTATTTGCATATCAGTCCCTCGTCCCTCTTAATTATGAAGGTTTCCAGAGTTCGATGAAGAGACCTCGGGAGGCCCCAGGAGTGGCTAATTCGATGAAGCCACGAAGAAGGAGATGAGTGACTGAGTGAACCAACTGTGCTACCGCCGACTTCGCTTTGAAAATAGAGAATTATTAAAATGAACATTCAAGATCAAATCATGGAATCCTGTTCTCCTAAGAGGATTAACGCAGAGGCAGAAATAAAGGATCTGTCAAGAGATTCGATAAGCCCTTGGGAGGATTACAAGATCAGATATAGTACAAACAAGGGAAAATGAAGGATGATTTTTCAACATCAAACACCGAATTGGCGGGAAAAAATAAAAGTGAATATACTACTCATTAAAAGAGGATATTTAAAAAAAATATAACGACAAACATTTTGTAATTTTGGCAGAATGATTCCGATTGGCATTTACTTTGTTATCTAATCAGTTAAAAATTATGAATTGTAAACTTAATATTAATTGTATAAATTTTTAATTACTTTACTATATCTAACATATTCAACATATATAGTGTATTAAGTAAAAGTATTCACTACATGCTTACGTGATCCTTGGATCGTGGAAGATAAAACTACGGGCGTTTCTTAGCAACGAGACTGGTGGTCAGACCGATGCCCGCCTGCTTTTACCCCCCCCCCCCCGGTAAGGAAACTCGGTCTTCGAGAGCTGGGTGGATCTAGGATCCCTCTGGAGGAGAATTCAGTATGGAAAAATCCCCGACTCCCGCCAAGGATTGAACCCGACTCCTGCAGCCCTCAATAAAGCGCATTACCACTTGACTACCTGACCCACAAATCAATTATATTCCCTCACAGGTATTCCTTTCCAAAGATATTCTCTAAAACTCTAGTTTTTTTATTACATATATTCAAAGATGACAAAATATTGCCCGTTAATGAATATAAATTTTAATTATTAGTTTTCAAAAGATAACTCCATATTTACTGAAGTTGATCTACATATCAGGGTCCCTACTTCTGATGCTATAAGCAAACATATAACAGGAAAATATATTAACATGCTTTTGTCTGTTTAAATGGCTTCTGCATATAGTATTAAGCTTCATAACATTACAGTTTGAAAGTTTTTAAGTTGAATTTTAAAAAAGACAAAATGCTGAACGAAGATTTAATTACAAACAGAGGCCTGTATTCATTAAGAGTTAAATAAGCAGAAAAGTTTAACTGAAAGGAAAACAAACTGAAATCCTCGTTTAATTTTGCTAAAGAGACAAATTGATAGAATAGAATGGAATAAGAAAAGAAAAATTCAACAAATCTGAAAAATATTTGCAAGAAAAATTCTGCAGGCTGGTTTAAAAGCAACTGGAAATCATCGAAACAATGTATTTAATATAGGCAGACCCCGACTTATGTAGCTCCGACATACGTAGATCCGGACTTACGTAAATTTTTGGATGTTTGCAAAAAATCTACGGAACCAACTGTAACCAACACGAGCATACTGGGATGGGAACTCCCCTCTTAGAGATATTATTATTATTATTATTATTATTATTAATAATAATATAACTAAGATTGTGTGTAAGATATATAATAAAACATGGTTTTCGAGTTACATACAATTCGATTTACCCCAATGGTAGCGAAGTGATCCACTTATGTAAGTCTGGGACTTTCTGTATTTGATTTAACAAAATGACTAAAGCTGCAGTTTCTTCAATATTTCTGTTGACCAAGTAATATGCTCGAATATTTCTCTATCAAACCTTATTATCGTTCAATTTTTTTTTGGGTTTATAAACTTCGTTGCATATTAGTTTCCTAATTTGCCTTCCAATTTTTAATAAAATTAAAGTTTATTAGAATTTATGTGCGAGCAAAATCAGATTGAAATTAAACTTAGCTAAATTTTGAACTTAATATTGTATTTTCATCCATAAAAGATTAACACCTACATTAATCAGATTTTTGTTTGATAATTCACACAAAAATATACTTTTTCAGAGGTACGGTAGTCAGTAACATGTTCTCTATCAATTCTGAACACCTAATTACGACATCATTAACTAAGGAAAAGAGTGGAAGTAAGAAGAGTGGACTCTCACTAATTAACAGTATTCCCCGAGGATCAATACAAGGAAATTGGATTCCCTAAAATCCAAACATTCTCCAACAGATATCCGCGGTTGATATTGGAAAGCAATCTAAACATTATGATGCAAGGCTAACAGTAATATCGATAAAATGACAGAATATCCGGTAATAACCAAGGATTCTAGATGGAGCTACAGATAAAGGGAAACAATGGTTTTGTTATGTTATTCTTAGAAAAATGAAAACATTTCCTTAAGGTTTTTTTATTCCTTTTAGTGATAGGACCTTTTTCTGAACGGATTTCATTATTCGTATCGACAAAGATCGAAAGAATACAAAACAAAAAACTATTAATAAAACAGATTATGAGATACATCTTAGTAATAGGCAAAGCAAAAAAAGATATTTGTAGGAGCCAGTATATGATATTTTTTTTTGTAAAAAAACATAATATTACTTTGAATTGTGGTTTTTACGAAAGTAATATTCTATTTAGTATTTAGGAATAATTAATCCATATCAATTTAATGGTATAGTCATAGAATGAAAAGGCCGAATCAACTTTGGCGGTAAACGACGTTTTTACTTTGCTTATTACTTTTCCAGACAGATCCAGAATTCAAACAGTCGTAATGGATAACGAGTTTCTCTTCAGAAATTAAAGTGGGCAACGTTGGAGCGACACTTTCACTAGTGACTTAATCTTTGTGAATTAGTGATTAGTGACTTAGTCGCTTTGACTAAGAGAAATCACCTCCTCGTTTCCTACCAAAGGAGGACGGAATCGACAATATTATACTCATATTACATTAACACTTATTTTGTAGCAGTTTCTTCTAAGGGCTATTAAAAATATTAAAAAACCGAAATGCAAAAAAATTTCAAATATACTTTTCAAAATTACTTGAAATACTCAACAAACATTCCAGTTAATTTATATACACACAATAAAACCGATTACTTTAAAACCACTTCTTGACCAACATCTCGTTACATCCACTTAACACCAGACGGAGCCATATGCTTACTCTCTCTTTTTTGCTTACCTTTTAATTTCGTTAGCGATATCAATTAACGACACATTTAACTTCCTTGTTTTGATTATGGGAGGCTCTCATTACCCAGAAATGGAACCACTTCCAGAACATTCCTATGTTAATATCGTATCCATATCTTTCTGTGAATCTATCTTCGATTTTTTAAAATTGAATTTCGAATGTTATTACTCTAACAAGGCAGCCACAGCTATCATATCATTGGCAAAATTGAATAAAACTCAAGAGGAATTAGGAAGAATAATTAAAAGATTTCTATGTTGATATTTTGTGGTAATTACTTAATCATCTGGCAGCTGCGCTTGACAAAAACAACACGAAATCGAGGACAAATAATCAGGAAACTTGTAATTCAATTAGATGTCACGAAACTGAAAGGTAGAAAGAGAAAACACGCATTAACCGCCGAATAATTCAACTTGAATGGATAGCAAATCAGATCGAGGAATATCAAATGGAATCAACTGGTAAACAAATGCATTCCAAAAAGTAAACAAATAAAAAAATGCTTTTCGATAAATAAATAACTAAAGAATGTGAAATTCGAGATAGGAAAAACGCAGCTATTTCGTCGAATGTTGCATAAGTCGCACAAAAAAAAAATCAATATCGAAAACAAAAACTTTCTTTTATTTTTGAATTTTAATACAAATTAATAGCTAGCAGCAATAATAACAAACAGTTTCAACAGTATTTTTTTTTTTTTTTGCCATCTGTTTTACCTCGCAGCGTCTAAAGACAGTTCTTTCTGATAATTTATATCAGAATATTAATATAATAATATTCATTATATAATAATATTAATTATATTAATTTAATGAAACGCTAACTTCATTCGTCAAATTTATTTATTTATTTTATTATTAATATCTATTGCTAAATAAAAATGCTAAATGATGACGTCTCTGTTACAATGTTGAATGTTGATTCGCTGTTTAATATAAACTGCATTTATCGATTTCACTGAGTTCATTACTGTTGAAATGCGATTCTGTTAAGATGTTCTGTTGACTGCGATTTAATTATTGAAATAACTTATTTATTGACTTCATTGTTGTTAAAATGGTTGGTTGATTGTGGATTTCATTGTACTATAAACTGTACTTATTGATTTCACTGATTTCATTACTGTTAAAATGATCTGTCCATTTTGATTTCATTGTTAAAGTAAGGCCTATTTATTGACTTGACTGACTTCATTGTTGTTGATGGTCGAGAAAATGAAGTGTTATTCTTGACTTCACTGACTTTATTATTGCTAAATTGATCTGTTGATTTACTTACGTTCTTGAATGTTCATCGCTACTAAATAGTTTCTACTTTGTTAACAGTGAACAGTCATTTTTGGCTTACTGCTAAAATGGATTGTCACTGTTGACTGCATCGCTAAAATGACTGCTTCATTGTTGACTTTACTGTTAAATAAAAAAACTGAGTCATTGTTGACTTGAAGTTATGTTTGTGAAGAGTTCTCAACGCGAATTCTAAAACAAGCTAAACCAATTAACAATACACTAATGGATTCAAAGATCTTCGTTTCATTAAGTATTTAAATATTTACGTATTAATTACGAAATGAGTTAAAATCGCATTCCTTAAGCTTATTTCTTTTTCTCTCCAAGCTCAAAGAAGAGATGAGGTGAAGAAATTTGAAGTTTCAGATAGCATCAATGATAAAACCGCACCAGGTTGCTTTTGACGTCGCTGTGTAAAGAGCTCTTTTATTTTAGCTTCGAAAATGATTCGAAAATGACATCATAAATAACACCAAATCAGTTCATTAAAACAAGATGCCGTAGCCTACTTTCCGTAAGATCATTATCATTATTTACACTGATCGTAAGAACTCTATTACGTTAAATTAATTTAAAGATTTCAAAAACCTCACCACCTAATTTCTGAATCTATCTGAAATTCAGTTATTCAGCAGGGAAAGGAAATATAGACCTTGTCCAAAACTATGCAGTCATAATTTGGAAATTTTTGAAAAATTTAAAATACATACTTAAGAACAGAAACATCATCCATTTAAAATAACACACACACACACACACACACACACACACACACACACACACACACA
>JAFIDM010000003.1:46379062-46426747 GCA_023159025.1 Thereuonema tuberculata
GAATGCATCTGCCGCCCGACGACCCACTCCACACGCCCTTCCCCTCTCTCCAGTTCCATTTTCCAGCGAGAAAACTCAACTCTGACGGAATCATGACGCAGAACTATCAAATTTCAGAGAGCAGCGAACACCTTCCTCTAACTACTGAAGATATAGTCTACAATTAAACTTTTCATCCGAACCTACACGAAAAGCAGAAATGAAGTTTTGTGTTTCTTCTTGTAACGCTATTGCCCATTCAAGGAAGCTGTACTATGAGAAGATATAATAATTTAGTAATTAAAATCACTAAATTAAAATGTAATTGAAAAGTAAATTAGGAAATAATTAGAAATAAGTAAAACATACACTTGGTAATTCATCAATTAAGATTTATTAGTAAAGAGGCAAACAACAAATTCGTAACTTAACTGAACATTTCAGATTATTTAACCTTCCGAAAATTATTTTTCATAAACATTTTAAGAAGTACATCGGATATTGCTGATTCATAAAATATTATTTCAGTGCAAAACTTTTGTAGGTAAAGTAAATTCAATTGCAAATTATAGTAAAATATTGGCTATCAGTTGGGTGTTGCTGTAAATATTTTAGCAGTTTCCAAATTTTAATTTTCACAAATTTCAAACTTTAGATTTATATTTTCTTTAGATAAAAATCTATAAGTTTAGATCCTAAATTATAGGATATAAGCATGAATTTATTCATTTCTTACAAATAAATTTATTGTGATTTTGTTTCTTAAAACCATAAAGATATTCCTTTCCTGATACAGAAAGTGTTCAGTTTACAACAGAAGATTGGGGCTAGAGCTCGACTACGAGTCCGAAAATATGAAAAACCATCGAGATGTTCACTTGATTTCCATATGTATGCTCAAAATTTTATCTCTTCTTTAAGTTCCGCAGAGAAACTATGTAAATATATCCTTACATTAGGCAAAACGAAGAAATGTGATAACTGCCAATGTTAAAGTGAACACTTATATTACTTTCCAAAGATAAGAAAAAGGCCTACAACAACAACGAAACAAATAAGTGATTTACAACATTGATCTACAAGCCAGGAAAAGGATCCTGTTACTATGTATCTGATTACTGTTATTTGTTGCTGGTTTTGTTGCAGCTGATACGAAACAGTCTTCAACAACTCAGAACAATATGAATCAATTAATTTACGAGCTGAACTCAGTTCTCCTGCAAATGAATAAAATTATTAAATAGGCATTCACAATATTTATTACGATGTTACTATACTTGTCGACTACAAGTATGCAAAATGTTAATTATGAAGATTTTATTATTGGAACGCTACTACCAAAGTTGCTTTAAGAATGTTCATTACTTTTCTCAGAGGCAATTTACCATTGTCTTAGTTTTTGTAAGCGGACTTCAGTAAATAATGATGTTCTACGACAAATCAAATCAGAATGTTCAAGAAATTAAGCCTAATGCCTTGACTGTAACCATATTAAATTTGTCAGTTGCACACGTTTCGACGATTTTATATAAACATCCTTTAATGAAAGCTTATTTCGACGAAACTTCTAATAAGATCTGGCGGATTAAAATACATGTAAATTAACGGTCTGAGCGTGAACAAGCAAACACTTCGTCTTCAATTTAAAGAGTCAAGAAACCTGTTCCCCAGACGAATTACAAACTTCTTTTCACTGCACTTTACCAATAATGCTCCAAGCAAGGCTGTGTGTTAAAAGATGCCGCCTTCCCCCGAAACTATTCATTAACCGAAGCAATTCTCGTTCCAAAGACATCTATCATTAAGTACAGCAGGCAAACGACGATGCCGTATGTTCACCTTTTAGCCATTTCTGAGAGATATCGTATTTTGTATTGAAATAAAATTTAAAATTATTTCCACTCTTAAGTTACTTTTGAGTGTTTTTCCCGTTACTGCCTTTATTAATTCGTTGCCCGATTTAGCACTACATTTCGCACCATGTCAATTAAAATTAGTCTATCTCGGATTTCTATAGATCATTGTTACATACTCTTGCTAGATATTTAGTCAATGGTAAAAATTCACTGTTACGTTGGTGTTGCTGATGTAACAGCAACAGACCATTGTCTCTATGCTATTGTCACCAAAGAACGATCTATAGACATCTGAAACTGGACAGTAGATTAACCAAAGTATTAAACATTTTCTATAATCTCACACTACTCTTGTTCTTTTTTTTTGCTGAATACCTTCAGCATCTTTTTGAAATACATGAAAAGTAGAGTGTCAAACAAACCGAACTGGGTAAAAAACTAAAAGGTATAACAATAAATATTCAAGTTACCTAAAACAAAAATAATCAAATATTCTTATTCTAGGGAACATTATTATTATAACAATATTATTCCAACTCTAAAAGATTTCTGTGAACCCAACAAAGTTGATGACAGCTTAATATTCTATTAATATATTCATTATAAACAAATTAGTTACTTTTTTGCAGATCTTTTGTGTTACAACACTCATCTACAAATACGAAGGCGATTCCGAACACTACGAAAGATCTTTATGCTTCGTTCACAAATTTTATAATCAGATCAACAATCGTCACTGCAAAGAAGTCAAAGTGATGTCTTACAGTACAAGTCTATGTCCTTTACTGAAATAATGAAAACAAAAATCATTAATTCGGTATTTATTCATGCAGAAACTGCGTAAGAATGATGAAGTTTTGACAGAATAGCAAAAAACGATAGTAAATTTCCTTGATGTAAGGAATAAGAAAACACAATTTGATCTTTGGAAATATGAATCTATTTCCTGCTTTCTTATCTTATTTTCCCATAATTTGACGTTTGAAACATTAAATTCGACTAAACTGTTTTTAAATGAAGTTTTTTTGTGTTTAATTTATCAATCAGGCATTGGATATTTAATTAGAAGAACATATATTAAATATTCGTGACTTACAATTAATAACATATAAAGAAAAGTATGTCACGTTTGTCTATTATATTAAGCGCTACTAATATAACTAATTTTTTTAAGACTCAAACACTTAGTCTTAAAATCATCAAAATAAACGTTGCGCTTACTTTCTTAAGTAGTCATGATAAAATGAATGTCGTGTTGCTTTGTTATTATTTTAGTCTAAAGTATTCCTAAGCAGATATTCCGAAAAGTACTAGCTAAGATCAATAAATCCTGTACTTCGACAATCTCAATATATTATTTGAAAACTTAATCTACTAACAAAGCAAGCTAAGAAAACAAACAGCTTAGTGGCTCTCTGGATAATCCCTCCAGCATTTGAACGAAATTGCTTTTTTTCTTTTTAAATTTACAGCCTTTTATTTTTTTTTCTTTTGAGGAAAAAGAGGAACCAAAAAAAAAAGAAACATGGCGGACTAAATCTGCTGATTGAAGAGGATAAGAAAACACACGAGTATCATTTTTCACAGAAAAAAAAGACATAAAAAAAGGATGGATTTTATGAGCTGTTGCACTATATCGTGTGTTGGTGGATCAATCTTTTGTCTCCATTTTTCTGGTCTCTGTTTTAGGACTGTTAACTCTCGGTATATATATCTTCCAGTGGAATGGAATCCATCAAAAGTTAAGATTCGATACGTGAATGAGATATAGATATTTCTGTTGTCTTTCTAAAACAGAGATTAAAATTTTTAATTTAGATTCGCTACAATTTTCTTTTTTCTTGAGTAGAGTAGGACTGAGACTTTCTTGAGTATTTGTAGTTTAACGAAAGAATTATTGAAATGACTTAACTAAAGGCAGCCAATAATCAAAGGTTAGCACTACTTTAAACTTATAAATTTAAGATTTTCTTCAAGCATTGTAAATCATGAAATTTTTAAGGACTTTACATTAGCTTAAGTGTATCGCAACTCAGATTGAAAATTTCTACTTTTCCAATTTCAGGATTTGATTAACACGGCTCTTAATAAAATCAATAGAATGATACATTGTAGGCCTAGTTGTGATATTAAATCAGGAAGAACTGCTACTTTAAATTTTTAAACAACTTGGAAAGCGGGAATTTCTAAACCACTTATTAGCTTTAAGAAATCAATGGACTTAGTTAAAATTCTCAAAATTATTTGTATCTAAAAGTGAAAATCTACTTAATCCATCCGGATTCGCCGAAGCGTTAATACCATTGTTAAGACAAGTCGATAAAAACTGATCCTACTTTATTTTTAATCTGAATTAAATGCTCAATAACCTAATTGATTTGTCATGTATTCACTGATTATGATTTTAAACCTGCAAACACATCGTCTTTCATTTCTTTTCTGGATAAACTAAAGCTAGATAAACACCAATTAAACACAGCATGTTGACGATAGACAATTCAATTAGGTTTCCGTCGGACTCATGATTAGCCATTCCACAATGTCTTAATCAAACTCGTAATTAGCTTGAATTAAGAAGACTGGCTGTCTACTGTGAATTTGCCGCTTCACGTAGACTCAAAGCAGCAATCAAACATCCTCCAATAAAATTAATGTTTTCGGCAACACGAATATAGGCGTTGCGGCAATAAAAGCACCTTTGTTCAGTCTTAGTCCCACTCTCTCGTTACTCGCTCCAAAAAACAGAGCTTCAATGTTTCTGAAGGACATAAAACCGGCACAGGTCCCGGAACCACCCACCGTAATCGTCTCAGTGGAGGGTCATTGATTATGCAGTTGCCGGTCGGCTGGTGACAACAACCATCTCCATTTAACAGCGAACTCCCCTCCAAGCCATTTCTGATAAACCTCTGCGAATGTTAAAGTGATATCAAACATTGGCGGTAAATTGAAAATCCTTATCACTAAGCAACGAGAGAAAGCGATTACTAGATTAAATCTTCAACAATTGTTTTCGAATGGAAATTTCATGTAGTTCACCGAAAAAAAACTACGAGAAAAAAATCTAAACCCAGGGAAGGGTAAAGAAGCTTTTAGAGGCACAGACATTGCAACAGTACTTCAGACTGGCTCTCTGTGAAGTAGCAGAGGATTCTTAAAATAACATTCATCATTTCCCTCAAAGGGATTTACAAATCTCAGCAATGGAAAATGATAATCAATTAATAAAAATAATAAAAACACTTTATAACTAACATCTATAAAAAAAATTAAACTGAAACATTGATCAAAACAGAAGAATTTAGAATTTGGGAATGTTTGAAACTTTTTGGTAAAAATTAGTAGCGGAATTGGTTTACAAGTCTTTTTTTAAAAATAAGACTTAATTTATTATTAATCTATGATAGTATTAAAAACAATTTGTCAGGAAAATTTAAAATTAGGATTTTATTAAAGTGTATATTAAATGTGATTAGTTATGGTTTATTGTTAAACGCAAAATTGTTTATTTTTTTATATGAATCAAAGTACCTGAAAATAAAGTCTGAAAATTCACAATATTAAAAATAAAAGATATTTAAGAGGTGAAAAATTTAAGTAACGGGTTTTCACGAATTAGATTTAAAGTTTTTCATCAAAAATAAGTTTCACATAAACTTGGCTGTAAAACGAACATGTGAATGTTAATACTACTTACTAAAAAAAAACCGGAGATACATTGATAGATATTATAAAATTTACATTAAAAATAGCCAATTTATTATATAGAAAATGTAATTTCTTTTACTTTTTTGCGTCTTTAATTAAGGCAGCCATTTGCTGCACTACTTTTTTTTAATATGAAATCTTATCTTTTTCCAGGATTCTAGATTTATTGAGTTTCCTAGTTGAGCTTCATTAGACTGTGTTGTGGCCTTCTTGATCTATTGGCAACTACAACCGTAACCGCCTTTGCAGCCTTTTAATTGAATTAGTGTTTTCTTGTAATGGTTGTTCATCAGTCAATGTAAGATGGAAAAAGTTGCAAACAATCCTTTACCACGATCCAGAAGTGACCTTACGAGTAGGTATCAGCAACTGGCACCATCAACCCAAGTTTTGTTAAGCTACAGATATTTTATTCTTTTTTTTTAATGTAAAAAACAAAGGTAAATTATTAATTCAATCCCTTTAGCAATTCTTAATAATATAAGAGTTAGATCTCAACGCAGTTTTGATTCAGAGAGGTTATAGAAAAACCAGAACCAACGTTTTTTTTCATAGTTCACACCCTATAGAGGACATACTGCGAAACATATTGGAACTCAATTCTATATTAGCACAAACAAGCATTAAGTCAATATCAAAATGATAGAAAAGCTCAGTTCCACAACGTAGGACCTCTGACTTATCACCAAAGAGACGTGCATCCACAAGTTGATATGCTAAATCACAAGTTTTGTCTTCTCTTTACCGCAATTAACTTTTGTTTAAAAATTATCCAATTTCAAATGTAGATCATCATTTCTGGATCATCATTTCCTTGTATTCAATTTGTTCTAAGTGTATTGCCGTATTAAAGGGCTTCTTTTTAACAATAAAAATAAACTTAAAAACGCACACATTTCATGGATTCACTGAATTATTTTTGGAAGCTTTGTACTGGGAACAGTCTGTCTTGGGTTCTCAGTATAAAATTTCCCAAAATAGTTCAGTGAATTCTTTAAACGTGTGCATTTTTATGCTTATTTTTATTGTTATATTTGTACCGTGGCTTTTTTTCTTTTTTGTTTCTGATTTTGTTAATATCAAAGGTGAAATTGAAGCCGAATACTTTGGAAATTACTGCTCTACAACTAGACGTCTCAATCCAAACCAACTTTATTACAATTGGACGCTTTTAAGACTTCCCTATGAACGACTGAAAAAAATATTTTCCAAAAGAAACCTTGGGTTATTTTTTTTATCCGAATGATCATAAAGCAACAGAGGAAAAAAAGAATCAAATTAAAACAAGCTCCTAGATTCTTTTCTTTTCTGCTTGGAGATGGCTTTTAATATGATTTCTATGTTTGTGTTATTGTTTTATCTTTTTTTATCCTTCCTTATCCTTCTTTTAATCCCTTTTATCAAAACTTTTCCAATAACAACTTCCCCTTAATTTCACTTCTTTGTCAGCTGTCAACAAACGCTCTTCTGGAGATTTGTGTCAACCGAGACCAATTATTACATGAACTCAGGGGGTCTCAGCAGAAAATAATAATAATAAAGAAAGTTTTTAATTCCTTTTTTGTAAACTTCTGTCAATCAAAAATCTCCCCATAAAAATAGCAAATATTTTATTCAGAAAACACAAATAGTTAACTTGACAAACATGTATTGTGCTTTTATGGCAAGTAAATATTTATGTTTAGACTACAAAACAAAGGGAAATACTTGATACTTAAGTAAAGTTCTAAGTATAAATATAAAAGTAAAACAAAATACAACATGAAACTGTCTCTAATCATCGTCTTTGCGAAAGATTGGCACTAGAGATATTTGAAAATAAACAGAAAACTGAGGATAGTCTTAGTAAAAAGAAAACTCAAGCAGCAAAATTAAAGGAAAAACTCTAAAAAGAAAAGAACAAAATAAGTTAATTTACTTTCTTTATTTTACGAGAACTCTCAAAGCGTTTTAATGACAATGAGCAGTTGACAATTGAGGAAGGAATTTTCTTTTGTAGCAATGTAGATACATTAGCACAGACAGAGGATATCAGTGAAGAATTGCAGTTCTTGAGTTACTAATGAAAAAAAATTCCGTTAGATCTAAAAATTGTAGATAAAATACCAAAAGCATTACTACTTTAAGAAAAGAGTAAATACAATTACGTTTCCTGGATTTAATTAACTAGACAGTTTCCCGTCGAGGTCAGTCTAGTATCATCAAAAGAACTTGTTAAAATTTGATTGAATGTTTTTCTTGTGTCTGAAGAAATTCAACCCGTTTCTTAATAGCAAACTTCGAAGACATTATTTCGCTTGGCTACGTCTGCAGTCGTATTAGTCCTAATGGACGTTTCGCTTCGATCCGCCATTAACTTGAGCCATTACTCATTGAAAGAATATATATATATTTCAAGAACTGGCCAGAAATGTCTCTGATTCTAAAAGCTACTATAATGATCTCACTTAAAAAATCTTCTAAACGATATTAGGCTAAAAAGTCTTTAAATTAGATCTCAGTTGGAGATCTAACAAAAGCCCAGAGTTGGTACCTCGTAAAATATTGATTATTTATATTTCGAATCAATGTACGTATTTCAAGTCCATTCTTTATTTAAAACAGTTAGAAATTCTACTAAATAAAATAGTGTTATCCTTTCTGAAATCGAAAATTACAAATCATATCAAAATATCAAAATGGCCAAAAGAAAACATAAAAATGGCCAAACATGGATTTCGAACTTACAAATTCAACAGTATCCTAAGATTTGTCTTTTAGCTTCTTTTTTTTTTAAACCTATACAGATGCTACTATAAATAGAATTTTTTCCTATAGGATTTGGGGAAAATTTCAGTTCCGCCTTCAACTTTAGTTTCTAATCTTTTATTGATTCTGAAACAGTTAAACTAGATTAGATTTTCAGTGAAGAAAGTCACTGGTGAAGAATATGAAACGAATTTTCTCTTTACGCAGAATAAAATTTCAAAAAAGAGGAGGAGGAAAAAATGACGGAAAAAAAAGTAAAATCCTTATCTGCTTCAAGAAATTACCAACTTAAAAATGAGCGCGAAAGTACAGCCATAATGGAGAGAACCTATCCCCCAGGTTCACATTCTTCATATCGTTTCTGTGATATGGTTCACGGATACGTCCCGACAATTCAGGGATATGTTGAAATTCCCCGAGGTTGAAAGAAAAGAGGGGAAACGTAGAAAAAGAGACGTATAAAAGAAGAGGAAAAAAAGATAATGAGAACACTTTCATGTGCCAGGTTTACTGTGATTTATAGATATAGGCACTTTAATTCCTAATAAGGGATTTCCTGGTTCCATGTACGTTCCAATTTATGAGTGAACATTTCTATATTATGAGTAATCACTGTTCATGAATCACAAAAGATTTTCTTCATTAAAATTTTAAATTTAAATCGATGTCATCCACTTTCGAAGCGGAACGACTCTCGTAAGAAAAAAAAACTAAGTAAAAGTCAACGTGAATTAAAGCAGTGAATGTGTTTTAGTACTACGGTCTGGACTACTCAGTAATCATGGAAATTTTGAGATTTAGAGAATACTTGGGTGAAAAAAAGGACACAATAAAACTATTGCTTTTTAATTTTAATTTGTATTAACTGAGGACGCTTTTTTCAATTGTTACTTCCCTGACATAAATAGCCTCATTTAAGTATTTAAAAAAAATACAAACCTTAAATACATCCGCGAGAACAAAAATCATTTCATTCTATTTTATTTTAATTACTTGCAAGTGAATTATATAATTTTGAATACTTATAAAAGAGAAAAACAACAACAAAACAAACAAAGATTTTTTATTACAAAATATCCACAGTTTTAACTAATTAAGTAATTTTTGAATGTGATACATTTCAATTACTAAGATCCTACGAATCAAAAATAAATCTAAATGCTGAAATTCAATTCCTGTTGTCAGTTTTGTATAATAAAATAACACAAAGCCTTCTTCAATAGAAAAAAAATAACTTCTATTGTTTGATTTTTTTATAACTTAGCATTAGATGGCAGCAATGCGATAAAAATAACTAATATTTAATGTAATACATGGCTTTCTATCTAATACAACATTGCAACTCATCAGTACTGATACGTCAATATAGATCTTAATGCTTAAGTGGATCTCAAGACATTTGTCTACGGGATGAGGTTACAGGTTCAATCCCGGATGGAGGCTAAGGATTGTATTTTTTTTCTTTGGTTGGATCTCCTCCAAATGATCTGTTTTCTTCCAGTCAAATTGTGATGGGTCTATCAGGACAGCATTGGACACAACTTCGTTCTGTTTCCGCTAATGATTACAGGAGCTTTGTGATGCGTGCGCGATGAACTCTCTAACATTAATGCCATAAATAAAACACTCATTAGGTTAGATAACAACGCTCTAATTTATCTCGTTAGATAGGTTAGAAATGTTGGCGCTTCAGGCAGCAGCTATTGTTACAATATTCATCTTCATTCAATAGCTGAGAGGATGATAATGGTGACACTTCACTGCTGAGATTGAAGTAAAGCTTACAAATTTTAAAATGTGAAACGAATACATCGCTAGTTAATAAGACACATTAACCAGTTATTGAATTTTTATCTTCCCAGAAAAATCAGTGGAGATGTATTAGATGGCTACCCTAGCGTTTTCCATTACATTTCCATTGCAATTCGGTTTCTTAAGAACTGAAATGCTGGAATTTCACATTCAAAGTCACAAAATTGTTCAATAACACGAAAACATGAAGAGAACGTGTTTCTAGGAGAAAATAAAAATATTCAGTAAAATCCCGGAAAAAAAAAATGCTTTGAAATCATTCAGATTGTGAAGTACATAAGATCTTACGGAGACATCTCAGACAGCGTTCCACACTTAACTATGAACAAGAATTCTTTCTGAATGTACATCTTTTTTTTTTTTTCCTTCTTTTTCTTCTTCCTTTTTAAAAAGTAAGACTTCGAGGAAGGAAAGGCATTGTGTGTTTGAATTTAACCGTGAAACTGATGACAGCTCATCATCGTTTAGCTGAAACCACTCTCCTCTCGCCAAGATTATGTGCATAAATACTGTTATTTGAAATGGCCGACTGTGAGGATCTATTCGCAAAAAGGAAAAAAGCTCTCTGTCTACTCTTGAGATTCCAGCAAAGAGCAGCTTTTCTTACGTGATACGAAAACACAAAATATATTCAACCTCATTTAATATCTTTCGTATTTAAAAGAGCTTCAGACATTTGCACGTAGCAGAAAGCAAGCAAAATCTCTTCTCCTGTTCTTTGGAAAAAAAAAAAAACAACGTCAACAAGCGATCAAATTGGATGAAATTTGGCATCGTTGACAGATACTGTGCAGTTGGATAGGGGTATTTCACCGAAAATCTAAATGTCTTGCTACGATTTTTATTTTAAAAGTTTTCTAAAGTATCGTTTTAGATTCAAATTTGGAAAGTTATTAAATTTCTAAAAATTATTAATTATTATTATTATTATTACTGAATAATTTTTGTCTTTGTTGCTCATAACATAAGAATAACTTCATTTCGAATTCGGCTGTGAAACTGCACTTAAAACGAAAATTTAGATTTTGGATAAAATAAAAAGAAAGAAAGAAAAATCGCTTGAGGTCGTAAGGACTCTAGTAAGAGATTTTATGACTGTAGCTTTCAAATATACGAGAAATCATTTAAGAGTTCAATCACCCGATAAGTATTCGAAATACAGTAGAACCTCATTACAACGGACCCTATTATAACGGACGTCGCTTATAACGGACAGTTATAAAAAAATTGTAAAAATACTAAAGGATGATAATTTTTATCTGACAAGTTTTACCTTTCCAAGCAAGCGATTAAACATCGATCGAACAACCCCAGCAAAAACTAAATTATTTTTTTCAAGCCTATGAATGTAAGAATCAACATGAAACAGGACCTTCTTGTTCTAAAGATTAATGCAGTGTATACGTACACATCTTTTTCAATTCAGCCTATTACGTTGAAGGCTGTTTTTTTATTTGATATATAAAAACTTTTCATAGCTAACTATTGTACTTTCATTGATGTACACCCTGCTGCATTACACCTCTATAAGAATTGTTTGTTATAAACCGGACTTTCATTAAAACAGACAACCTTCAGCCCCTATTAGTCCATTATAATAAGGTTCTACTGTATTTACATAGCTTTACCAAACACAGCTGTCTCAGAAAAAAAAATATATATATATATATATATATATATATATTTCATTGTTGACTATTTTTGACTATTCTTAGCAGAGTTAAAAACTTCTTTCAGGAACAGATATTCAAGAGTTTAGTAAAACCTGTCTCAAGCCTGTACATTTGTTTGGAATTAGGATATAGGCTATTCTGTTGTTTGCTTACTTTTATTTATTTACTTACATTCAAAAGTAATTTGCTGATTTAGAGGAAATTTATAAATGATGTTATTTTCATTATTATTATTATTATTGGTCGAAACGCATTTTCATTTATTCTATTCTATTTATGAGAAATCTTTGTTGCATTACTTGTTTATAAAAGCCTTATTTTTTATTTATTTCGAATTAGTGTTATCTTTACTGAAGACGGAACTCTAATGTAATAATATTGAAGAGTTTTAATTATGTAGACAAATCGTAGTTTGAATCGATTTAATAACAGATGAATTTACTTAGATTAGGAATCAATCTTCATTTCGCTAAACACTTTCATTTCTGTCTCGTTAAATAAAGATGAAAGTAAATTTCGAATTGTGGGTGTCATATTAAAGAGAGCAAAATCTTCAAATTGAAAGTGACAAAATTTAATTGACGTTTAAAAATGTTCTTTTCTTGCTTACCCTATTTTTGCGATGGAAGGGAGCATTTCAGTGATTCTATATTCATTTAATAGAACCAGCTCTTGTCTAAGACGTATCTTCACCGATTTAGGAAGATTAGGAATGACACGGCTGCCATTTTGAATCTCTAATGAAAAGAAGTGAAGGAAGCTCTAGGGATTTGTGCTTTTAAACTTGTTCTCTTGTCTTTACGATATCGTTTAATGAAAAAAATAAAAGATTAAAAAGATGTTTATAAGATTTAAATTTAATCCGCTGCAAAAATTAATCCTTTTATTTGTAAACTTCTAACCACAGAGTAATTCTTCGACATTTTTTTTTCCATATCGACTGTAGATGTCAGCACTTGTTTGACGAATTCAAGATGGCTGCATTCAAATTTAATCGAGCAGTTTTAAACATAGTTAAATCTCAATAAAAGTCTAATGAATCAGCAAAGTCAACTAATATCCTGTTTGAATAAGCAAATATCAACGATATCCATATTTATAATTCAATTGGAAAAATAATTATGAGCATACATTAAATGCTATTTTAAAAACATGTCGTTCTGCAATTATTTTGAAACAATTACCAAACAATAAATTATTATCTGTTGTCCATATTTCCAATGATGAACAACAATTAATTAGCGCAACGTCAAATTCATCCTATTGTGAGTATTTCAATTTGATGTTTAGTAATAAGCATGAATTATTTCACACACATGATAATCCTAATGGAATTCGCTATATATAAAATGCACTTCAGCGACTGGTAACAAGTCATTTAAATAATCAAATTCCGGTTATACACATTCCGGTTATACAGATTAAGAGAATGGTATCATATCAAAAACGCTGAAAAAAGGTTTACCAATGACGGAATAAAAGAAATTGCCAGATGCGGTCTAAAAATTGCGTTTACATAAGCATTATTAGAGGGATAGTTGGATTTGTCTAAAATTCATAAACCTTGACGAAAATTCTTTAGTATACATATATGGTCTGCATTTGATGGCAAGATGCTTAATTATTATCAATTGTTCCTACAACACATTCTTTTAATTTTCTGTTTTAAAATTGTAAAGGTTTTATACATTGTATGTTTGTCTTGCTTTTATCGTTACTTAACAATAAACATGTTTATTGTTAGTTTTTATTTCATCGAATGTTTAAGAAATATTCTATTTTTATTAGGACCTATCCAATACCACCCTGCATTAGTTCATTCTCTTCCCGCACGGTGGCGTGTCAGTACTCTGGCCATATTAATACAACAGGATCATGAACAAGGCAGGAAATCAGTTTGGCTCCGGGCGATAAATGTAAAGGAAAAAGAAAACGAAAATTCGACGAAAAAGGTCACCGATGGAAAGGTAGGTTATAACGGTCTGGTTATCAGAAAAATTTCTATCGAACTACTGTCGCATGCAGCTGTCTGAAACTGTATGATAACAGAAAAAAAAAAAGAAGAAGAAAAAAACTTTTTATCAGTAATTTACAGTTCGGAAACACCGAGCTAAAACTAGTGAACTTTAGTGATAAGTGAATGATCTGGAAATATGAATATGAGGGAAGAATTAGCAAATAGGCATTAAAAATCTTCATTAAACTGAAAGGACTGTTATAATCTTAATGTATAAAAATGAATGTTTCTTTGTTTGTTTGTCCTGTATGTGTTCCTATACCATTCATCAGATTACGATGAAACTTTGGTGAGTTGTTGTGCGCACGCCCCCGAAGGTTTCTGCGCGAGGCGTTTCAACAAAGAGTGTATTTCCGGTTTCAACGTTTGCAGTTTCCGGTGCGACTCGCATTTGCAATGATCATCAACAAAGCGGAGAGACAACACTTGGACAGCTGTACGTGGCCTGCTCACGCATCGGAAAACCTTCTGATTTATTTATGTATGCATCAGACGGAAAAACAAAAAATATTATGTATCCAAAAGCCCTTCAATAAACAGAATTAAAACACAAATACTTTCTTTCTTTGAGTGGCATTGCAAGGCATGCCGGATAAGTAACGGAATAGTTCCTCAATAGTCTTTCTGAATAGGAAAAAAAAAAAAAAAATGTTTTATTTGTTTACTTTTTTTTTTGTCGTTGAAATCAACATTATTCTATAAAGTTTTTCAACAAATTCTCTCTCTTTTTGATCTCTTATGATTTTCACCGAAGAATATCAGATATTCCGAGCACTTTTTTTGTGTGTTCTGTGAACTTGTAAAAGACTCAGACCTCGCTGTCATTACTTGTTTACGTAAAACTGTTCGCTTCTTGGAAGAAGACACGTCCTACTTGTGGCATCTGCAACTGAAAGGCAGGGATATGCACGGAAGGCAAACCAATTACCATACAAACAGGATCAGGTGCCAATCGTGTGGATTTGGATGCAGTGCTCAGCTTGCACTCGCGACATCAAATATTCACCCTCAGATGCTGCTGAATGCGCAGTTTGCAAATAGAGTCGTTTGTTTGGGAACTTGTTCATGTGCTTTAATAGATGATAAAAATACAAGATGAAGTTTTCTTACGCAAAGCCAAGGGAAAATAGAAATAAAAAAAGCTACTTACAGAGATATATTGTTTGGCTGGGAATCAGCCAAACTCCGTAATTTTTCTTATTATTTTTCGTAACTGAATAAAAAATTTAAAAAATATACCAAAATTGCAGCAGTGATCGTGATGTATAATCTGCATAATATGAATCTTTGAATAGTATTAGAGGACAGTATTAGAGGACAGATAGTATTAGCGCTCTTAGAATTAATCAAGTGGTGATATGTTATGTAGGGAATGTGGGTGGCAGAGAAACCAAGCACTGCGACCGGAGGTCTATTGTACTATCCCATGGAAATAAGGACAGACTGAGAGAAAGACTGAGAAAGTATGGTGGGAGAAGTGCAGGGAAACGGGAGAACCCCGAGAAAATCTGTCCAGCGCGGATCGTCCACCATCACGAAACCCACATGAGAACATCAGATGATGTTAGTTATCATTCATTAGTTCACAGAAAAAAGGCGGGAACAGATAACGGCTCAAAATACAAAACATAATAACAGACATTAACTGCAAAAGTTAAAAACAGATTTGAGGAAGCCTGGAGAATCTAATGTGAGGAAAAATACAGGCATAAGTTTCAAAATAAAGTAAAAATGACAAAGAAACCTATATTTAATGGAAAACATTGATTTAAAGCAGATAATGTAGATTCCTGCTTCAGTAAAAGAAAACTTAAAGGAATTGATATCTCCTGATACAATAGTTTAAAAATTCAAATAAAAAAAGATATTTCTTGACGAGTTAAATAAAAAGTCAATTAACAATCACAGAACTAAAATGTAGTAGTTTACGATGTAAATTAGCAACATTTGTAAAACATTTAAGATTTTGCTGGGTATATTTGGAGCAGAACCCTAATTAAAGACAGAGTGGCATGTAATGAAATAAATAAAATGGCTATAAAATTAATGTGCACTTTATTGGGGAATTTTAAAATTTTTCCCAAAAACTATTTACACAAGTGATATTTATTATCACACTATATATTGAAAAGATTAACACTTTAGTTGCACTAGTTGAAAATTACTAAGTTCGCTAATCTTCTTACAGAAAGATTTCCTCAGGTATCACAATAGTTTCACTTTCATACAAATTTATCTGAACCACCTTAACTGATTATTTAATAATCTTAACTCACTGTTAATTATATATTCACTTCTCGTTAACAATATAAGAATCTTTCATATATAGCACATTTAATTTAATATGCATAAATCACACTGGTAACTAGTTCACTCGTAATCACCTTTTCACTTGTATATAATTTAAATCTAATTACAACACATATCTGGCATTGTAATTCACTTGTATCACTTTTACATGAACACTAATATTCACATTTAAATACGAACTTGCTATTTTGGTTTAATCACCTTATGTGAAATAATTAGAATTTATTTCTAATTTTATAAGTCATGTTCCGCACTACACTAATAAGGCTTCACTTCCTTCTTCAAATTATCGGGTATTGTGGCCCATCCAAAATAAAGAAATAAAGAGTTCGCTACTTACAAATCGAAGAATCATGTTGACTTCACCTTTGAAGTACTCTGCGTTGCTTCGTTGAATCCACCTTGCTTTGTAGATTCTATGCACTTAAATTCTGAAGCACTTTTAATCCTCGAATCACTGAGTTGAATATGGCGGGCTCCGCACTAACCATATGATCGGTCGTTCCCACAATGCTTCGGGAGAACAATCTTGAACTTCCAAAATTTCAAACTTTAATTTTCTAAAGTTAGTTTCTTCTTACACGGAACGTTATCAAATAATTTGAGTTCGCACACTTAACGTTGAAACTTCTCGACGTTAGTATCTTCTCGAACTGACTTAATAATTTGTTGAACTTAACATTACTTCTTATAGTTCAATACTGCTAATTTAATTAATAATCTATTTAATTTATGGAATGTTTAGTTTTCTGTTATAATTTAATATGGTATTTACTACCTTTAAATCAACAGGATCATATTTCTATCATTCGCTGTCTTAGAGAATAATTTCACTTAGGCAGTCCTTTAACACGGAGCGTTCCACTTCGTCAAAAGGGTTCAGGCTTCTGCAACTACTTCGTTATTCAAATATAGTTCAAATAAATATGAGACGAATTTCCTATTTCACATATTACATTGGCTTCAATATTCCATAACTTCTTGAGGTGTAATTTCACACTAGTATCTTTAATTATCTTTTCGACTAGCGAAGACTTCTCGAAATAATTATTTAAATTATTTCTACTTAATGAACCGGCAATTTCAAAGTTCCTTCGGACGATTTAATACTTCGTGTTCTAAAAACTTCTTCTGTTCGTGTCTTCGTGTGACCAAACTTTTCCTGTCCTGGAATTCGGGTTCAATTAAATCAACACCGCATTTGCTTCTATTGGAATTTCGTATTCGTCTTCATCCCCTTCCGTTGAACTTTAAGCTCTGTCCGCTGTCTTCAAAAGACTCATTCCGCTTGAGTTCAAACTTCATTCTGCCTAATATCTCGAACTAAATGTTAACAGCTTCGGGATCTGTCCGTTCTCGACTAGCCACACTTTATGTGTGTAATCCTGTATTTAACTGACTTCTCTCTCTAACTAATTCAATCATTACGTGTCATCATTTTATGACGTCACTTCGGCTTCTCTACACTCGCCAAAAATTTACATATTTAAATTTTCCATGGATCACTTCCATTTTAAATAATAAAAAAAATTTCTTTCAAGCATTTATTAATAAGCTAATAATATAAATAACTTCAACTTAAAATAATTAAATTATTTTTTATTTAAATAATTTTAAATATATCGCAGCAGATTTTAAGCTATTTTAAAAGATCCTTTTATTATGCTTCTTAATTTCCTATGACATTCCCATTTGAATTTGTGTACGATTCGGAGAAGAGCTAGCAAATTATGAAAATCCCTGTGTTGGCATTTCAGACTACTTTATTAAGGAAGAAATAAGTTTTATTTCAGGAAAGTGAACGACTACAGAAGGTAACTTTAGAGAATTCAAATTAAAAAGCATATTTGAAAATGTGTCCCTTAATGTGAAAACAGTTATTATCCAACTCGTTTAGTGCAATCGGGAAACATTCTAGAATCTTACAAGTATCTGAGGACATTTGGAGTTTCGTATTATCACCAACTCAATCCCTTCACAAATTTGAAAATCTCAGATTAAATAAAAAGGTTTATTTAAAGACTGAAAACATTTTGCAAAAAAAAAAAAATGAAAAACTAAATAGCCATTTTCCTCGCTTATTTAAAAGACTAAAGAGGATATTTTATTGGACTGAATATTTCGAGGAAGTAACTTTTGAAGAAGTTTGGAACAGAAACTAAATGAAGTAAAATCAATTTGATAAAGAGCCTTAGGAGATGGGGCTTTTATTCCAAAAATCCAATCCATTCTAAATTCGATCGTTTCTGGAAAGCAATCCGGAAATTTTTGCTTTATTCAATATTCTTAAAGGGAAGATAACTTTTAAAAATCATTAAGTTCTGTTATCGAAAATACACTGAGATAAAGCAAGGATGTATCATTTCTTTTAAAAGAATCTCTAGAAATTCCCCAAGAACTTAAATCCTACTCTCCTAAAATACGGTATTTGTTGTTTTTATTTTTCTCTGTTTTCTAAAATTACAAACGAAAAGTCTCCGTGAATTTTTACTTAAATTTGCTTAATGAAGGATGTAAAATAACAAAACTGCACAAACTCTGAAAAAAAAAAATAGATAAACATTTCTTCATTTATTTAAGTTGCCTAAATCCAATTAACTTTAACTATATTAACATACACAAATGATAACCAATTATTAAACGGATTAATATGCAAAGTCAAACACATTTGTCGACCATAAAGAAAAGTTTTCACTATAAAAACAATTCACATCTTGGAAATCGGGAAAACTCCCAATAGAACAAGGTAGTGACAGCGATTAATAAAACAATCACAATGTTTCGCAACGGCTTCTAATACGTATAAGACAATATAATTGATATTGCTTTAAAAGGGTGAGATCGTGTTTACAAATGCCATTCCCATGCCTTCTTATATGATATTGCTTTAATTTGCTTATTATTATAAATGTGATTGTTGCGAATGCAAAAGGCGCAATTGTTGCTATTAGTGTGATTATTGTGATTGTTTTAGTGCTGTATTATACATGTGATTGTTGCGCATGCAAAAGATGCAATTGTGCGATTGCTAGTTGAGATTGTTAGTGTTGTGATCGTTGCTAATGATAATTTAATGACATTTTAATGATACTTGTCCACAGATGGACGGACAAAGCGGGGTTAAAAGGCTTCTGATACTTGTATCAGAAGCCTACAACCAGTTCATACTCTAATTTTGTCTTTGACGGGGAATCTGTAACAGCTGTTTCATCATCGCTATGAATCGTTAGCCAGATTTACCCCTCAGTGACAAGATCAGAAGATTGAAACAAGAATTTATTCTTTCTTTTCCGTAAATAGACAAGCTATATTCCAAGTAGAGCTAATCATCCTTTAAACATTATTACGAGGACGATACACTTACAGAAACACACACACGCCGACAGAATTATTTGATTATTTACCAAAGAAAATGGGTACAAAATTTCCTTCATATATATTCTAGTGGCAAACGCAATCAGTTGCATCTTCTGAGGGAATTGTAGGTGACGCAATCAAAGAATTAACACATTTAAAGCATTTTAACGACTTTCAGAATTAAATCGAGGCGTAATAATTAATGAATCTTTTCCTACTTCGTGCTAATATATCGGGTTTACAAATATTGCGAGTATGAATTAAGAGCGGTTTGGGGACGAATCATATTGCAGACATGTTTCTGACGCAAATGACTTAATAGGATTTGAAGAGAAATAAAAAAAAAAATCTCAAGAGTTTTCATAACTACTTAAGAAGTCATTAGATTAATTACTCTCAGAGTCTGGATGATTATTTTTATTTCCTCTAAGTCATCGATCACTAATTGGGGAGTTGTAATTGGGGATTAACGTTTCCATGTTAATTTAATCCAATACGTTTGCAAACAACTGTATTAACGAAACGTAATGTAACGAAATTAAAAGAAGGAGGAGAAAAAAAAGCTTTATCTCAAGAACGGTTATCTGTAATGCAACCAAAGGAATCGATTTTTCAGAGAACAAGATCCAAAGGTCACGGATGAACAAAGGATTACGTATAATTGTAGTCTTCTGAAGCAAACCGAACATTCAGAGACGCTGACAAATGGGAAAAATCAATAACAAATGTTATCGGAAAAGTTTGAATGTAGAAAAATACAGAATTGGTATTGTGGTATTGATGTACCACAAGAATATCTATTCGAATACGTTCTTAATAGTGTCCCTCAGAATCACTATCCTTTGTCTTTACTTAACTAATAATTTCTTTTCTTATTTAATTAATTAATTAATTTCTGATAAAAATTTACAGCATCAAATTTCATCTAAATTCAGATCTACAACGTATGGCTTACACTTCTTTCATTTCAATAAAATTTTCTTTTGCAAGATAAATTTATTGTAGACTATTAAATCTTTTATGGTTCTGTTCGTAATTATAAGGAAAAAAAAAATGTCTTCAAAACATTTTTATTTCTAGAACAGCGTAGAGTTTCGAACTAAGAAACCAGTCCTAATGGCACTCACATATGTTTTGTTTTGTTACATCATCATAACAAGATTTGTATTCTGCATTATTCATTGTTAAGGTATCACAACAAAAAGGAAGCAAATATCAGTCATTATTAGTCACTTAACAATGATTTACAGAATAATAATTTCAATAGTTGTTACAGTCTGTAATACAAACAATTGACTATTAATATTTACATACAGTCTATATCTATATAAATAGTCTGTAAAGTCTTGTCACATTTCTGACGACCTTTCTCAGGTGGCTCACAGTGACTTTGACAGATGTTTCCTATTAGGTCGCCCGCATTAATAAGTAATGGTGATTAATATTTAGTGTAATAGCACCTTAAAAAAAAAAGCATACGCTGATGTTATTGTCCGCATTTACAATGGTCTAAGAAATTTCAGACAGACTCAATAGTGAATGATGGTTTCATCTGAAATGTTCTGTATAACAGCGTGCAATCTTTGGTAATGGCAGAGTCAACTATGCTTCCAGAAATATCCTGACACAATTATTCAAGAGTCGACCCAAAAGCCAAGTGTTAAACCACTTGACTAATGACTGGAGGAGCCGGCTTCGATCCCAGGCGGGATTTTCCCCAGATTAATTCTCCGCCACAGGGTCCACTCAGCCCTCTTTAGAATGGATATGGAGCTTATTCCCGGGGTGTACGACCATCCAATATCATTTCAATCCTGAGTCAAAGCCTTACCTCCAGCGCTTCCAATGTGGTTTAAACCGTACTGTACAATTCAAGAATTTCTTTTCATACAAACGGAAAGGGGTTATTCTGCATTTTTCTTAAACCAGTCAAAAACAGCGGGACTAAATCTCCCAAGAAAACCCATTTGATTCTCCTTGAAAGCAGGATTACACAATATTCATTAAAAATGTTCTGACATGGCCTTTCATCTTTAGACTCCAGAAAACGATAGAAACTATTTACATAACTTTAAAAAAAAAGAACATATCTGAAAATGATGGGTTTCAATTAGCCTTCGTTTCCGCAAAATGTAGAAAACACTCAAAACTTATTTTCACTTATGACAGGTTTGACAAGTGCAATTTCCGAAGTCAGATAATAAGTCTTCATTGGTCCTGAGGTTAATTTCGATAATTAATTACAGGCAATCGGTTTTGAACGAATATTACTAATGAAACCCGTAAATCAAATAATTTGCCAGCGGGAACATGTATTGATCATATTTTGTTTTCGATCTCGGCCTAGAATTTTTCGCAGCAGCAAAGACTAATTACAGGCGCATTCCATTATTCGTGTGGAACAACAGCCTAATCAGAATGAACCCCCACTGAAATGGCGATTGTACAATGAATAATCACTGGAAAAGCTTCGCGATAATTAGATGTAAATGGGCAGTTAACAGTCGCTCCCGCGAATAGCAACCAATTACCTAAATATCCATCATTGATGCAAAGTAGCGACTCTTTTTCAAGTCTTGAATTTGCTTTTTTCAAGTTGTCACGAGGAAAATAAATGGTAATAAACATCAGTGGAACCCTGCAGGAGTTTCTCCAATGATTACGTAATTGCAAGTAATTCCGGATACAAATCTTCAGTTGTTTTTGTCCAATACTCTAGGCAAGGCAGTCTTTAAAATTGCTCTGCATATATCAAAATATAATCTGCAGACGAACAGACGAGTATACGATGATTTTATTATTAGCTGCTAAACATCCTTCCGAATCGTAAAAATTATATGGAAATTGGTTTTATTATTAAATTATTAAACCAATTAATTATTATTTAAACCAATTTAAACGAATTTAATTATTAAATTATTATTTAATCTATTGAAATTGGTTTAAGTTTTAGGGGAACAAATAGTCATGCGCTTTCTAGAAAAGAGAATCTCTCTATATATATAAAGCGCATCAGATTCCATCTCCCGCTTGTACCGTTTTTAAATTGAAAAATTATAAATAAAATTGCAAATCTAAGTGAAAAAAAAATAAAGAAGATACGATTTTTCTATTACTTACTATAATGGGGGAGGCGGAGAAATCAAAGTGGTTGAAACTTGCGGAAAAATGTAAACATTTTGATAACTAATTTCTGACTGTTAATTTCTTGAATATTCAAAATGCTTCTAAACAGCGAAAACGTAAACACACATTTTAATATAAAGAATACAGCGAATAACCTTACAATGTTACAATGAAAACATTTTGACATCAGATAACGGCTAATTAATACTGTAATTATGCACTCATCTTCCAAACAAAGCTTTTGACCCATATAAGCAACAGTACATAATGAACTTATATTTAGAAAAAAAAAATACATTTCTTTTAGTCTTATGAGGTTTTGTTTTTTATTTCAGAAAAAGATAAAACCTTTCTGTAGTGTTCTGTTTTGTTAACAATTTCAGAACAGTTATAGATTCGTTAATGGGACAATCCTTTAAATTCATTCAAGCTTTAATCCGATATAAAGAAGTGCTGTCAACAGATAAGAAGAAGATAAAATTGCTTGAAGCAA
Organism: Thereuonema tuberculata; assembly: GCA_023159025.1. Lineage (NCBI taxonomy): Eukaryota > Metazoa > Arthropoda > Chilopoda > Scutigeromorpha > Scutigeridae > Thereuonema > Thereuonema tuberculata. The sequence goes on from JAFIDM010000003.1 coordinate 46,402,142, forward strand.
CTGTCAATAGATTCTAAATGGAAAGAAGTGCAAAGAAAATATAGGCATGTAGGGATGGAAATGGGAATGGAGAATGTGTAATCATTCGAAAGGAAGCGATACTGGAACTGACAAACAAATTGCAAAACGTTCAAATAGGTGAGAAAGGTTTGAAAAAGAGAGAAAAGAAAAAAAAAGCAAGATAAACCAAATCGGATCCGGAGAAAACTTGACTGTCCCTGTGGGAAGATACAAGAGGACAAACGAGTCGATGAAAGGCGGGATCTGTGGGTCTTTGGCAACTTTCCGACAAGGAATCGATCGTCGACACGATATTCCCTTTCTGTCAGCTCCTTATTGAAGTAGGCTCTGGTACAAGCCGGCAGCAACACGCATGGAGAAACTTTCTTTTCAGGCAATCTATCATTGACAGGCAGATATTTACACCGAGGAAAAATCTGGAATAATATTGATCGGAGGTGTATGAGGGTCTATGGCGGAAGCAGCCTACTTGCGAAGGAGATTCAAAGGAAAAAAATTGAGGCTGCAGGGGGTCGTCTAGAGTTTCGCAGGATGGTGAATGCGGGACGGCCAACCCCTAGGGGTCAACACAAGACAAAGAAGTAAATGGATTTAGAGTTCTACTTGGCTGAAAACACAATTGACAGATAAATGAGAAAATGGAAAGACAACGCCTTGAAAGATAAAGTATTATCCGAATATTTGTTGGTGTTTTTCATATCTTCGGAAGGTGAAAGAAGATTCCAGAACGAAAAAAATAAGTTTGAAATCTACATTTAAGGTATCATTTTCAGCAAACGGTTTATATCTACTTTTACACATTTAAAGTAGCCAAGTTAAAATGAAAGAAGATTACTGATACCCAAAAATCAGGAATAATAAGTAAAAATCACAACACTAAATAATTCACATTGGTTTCCTACACTTGATAATTGGTAAAACACCGTCAAAATCTGTTTCCGGTATTGGCTTTTGAAATTGGAGATGTGCGCTTTGTTAATTTCGATTATTTGAATATTTAATTATGGTAATTTGCATTATTAATTAATATTGAAATCAGGTTAAAGTGCAATGATTAGCTTTAATATAGATAATGTTTATCTTATAATGTTTAGTTAAGGGGTTATGAGCACAAATGACCTTTTGTTTTCTGCTGGATTAATTGCTACAATTTATAAACGCTGTATTTATAAAAATACAGTTTTTATAAATAGGATAAATTAATAAACAAAGGTCTGGCTTTTTCTCTGTTTAATTCATTTTTATTGGTTTGCTTCTTTCTTTTTCTTTCTATTCAGTTATTCTTCAATTTGTATTCTATATGTTTTTCTTATTCTTTCTGTATGAATCTTTCTTTTTCTTATTCTTTCTTTATTATATGTACTGCACACCATTTGTGAAACTTTGTAATTTCAGATTTTTTAAATTTTCTTTTATTCTTACGATAATTCTCCAGTAACAAAAAAAAAAACCTTTTCCAAAGTTCGCCAAATAATTTTCCCCACATACTTCTGCGAACCATCAACGCAATCAGTTTGATATATAGCCACAGTAATTAAACTAAATTCATCATCACATTTTAGCCTTTGACATTTAACCAACTGATTTTAATTTATTCTTTCATTTACTAATCGATCTACCACAGAATTCTCTTCCAACGCTTTAAACTATAGTGATTTCTAGAAAGTAGCCTATTTTTAGGATTGGAAGAATCCTTTCCTCTGGATCTCCTCGAATTCAGCCGCACGTGTCTTTATTTCTTTTACAATTCAAGAACTTTTCCCCGAATTTTTCGTCACAAACAAATCCAAGAAACTTCAACCGTAATTGACCGATCAATTTCATAGTCATGACGTCATTGTCGACTCCGGAAGTAGCAAGTCCCTACTGATATTTCAGCTTCATTTGTAAATATATTAATAAAAGATTTACAATAAGGTATTTAACAATATACTTTGTCTTAAGGAAAAGGTAAAATTGTCAAACTTCCGGAGTCTGTTACTTACTAATCTTACTTCCGGAGTTAACACACGTAGGATATGAGTTGAGATCCATTCACCTATTTCTTCAAAATAATAAGAACTTTTAAAATTCAAAAGTTCCTAATTAAATTTTGAAACTCAACAAATATATATATATTTTGAAAAAAAATCCAAAAAAAAAATTCAATAAATTTCAAATGTCTTACTCTTTAAAATTCAACTACTTTATCAATTACTTTAAAATTCAGTAATTTTTGTGACAAATCTTTTAAATCTAAGAAATTTGCTACAATCTTTCAAAATTAAGGAATTTTTGTCTGTTGGCAATTCAAAAGGAATTAATTAATTACTAAGTAGGTAAGTAGTAGATAAGTGTTATTTAATTGCTTTAAAAATCCAAAAAAGTTTATCTTAATCTTTCGAAATTCAAGAACTTTTGGCTTCTTTAAAATTCAACTACTGAATCAATTACTTTGAAATTCAACAATTTCCGTCTCAATCTTTCAAAATTTAAAAAAACGAGCGTATATGTCACCGATCTTTTAAAATCCAAGAAATGCGTCTCTCTTTGAACATTCAAAAGCTTTTGTTAAAATTCTTGTAAAACTCAAAGGTTAAGTCTTCTTTCTTTTCGAAACATGAAATGAAATATGGAGTACATTTTTTTTTTTTTTTTTTACTTTCTTTTCAAAATTACCATCTTTATAATCACTGAATTAACTTTAAAGAACTGGTTTTGTTCTGTTGACAATTTTCACTAATTATTAAGAATGGTTACTATCGCAACGTAACTGCATTTCTTTTTTAAAAAAAAGAAAAAAGAAAAATTACTCCTTATTAATAATGCATCTAAAACGCAATGTCGGCTTTCTTTGTTTTCAAAAATCTTAATTTTATATTATTAAGAACACTCTTTATAATCACGTAATTTTAGAAATTCCGTATTCATCCATAAACTGAAAATAAACAGAGCTTAATTAATACAACTATTAATAATCTTTGCAAACAAACTTCACAAAGGGATTTAAGCCTAAAGCAAAATGATGAATAACTTCATTCTTTGCAATTCCAAAACTGAATTAATTCTCACTATACAAATGTATGGTGAAAAGTAATCTTAAAGTGGGGAAATAAAAGAACAAAATGAATTTGCAAAGAAGATTAATACAAAAACTCCACGCGTATGAAGTAGAAAAAGAGGAAAGTGGTCTCAACCATTGTTCTGCACAACTTTTATCATTTACATTTTATTCCAAAGTATTCAATTCAATATCAAACTATTGTTATATTAAGTAATCATAACAATAATATTATATCTAAAAATAACGGTTATTATTATTACCTAATTGTCGAAGAATACTAATTCTGTTTTTTTTTTTGTTTGTTTTTTTTATTTAGTATTCTTCGTCGATTTCATTTCATTTAAGTCCACTTTTCGTAAAATTATATGAATCCTTGACAAATAATATAATTCATTTTATTCTGACTTCTGATTTTTTAAAAGAAAATAACTAAACTTTTTACACTATGATTATAAATTCAATTATTTGAATTGATCTTCCGTGAATTCTCATTAATTAATTCCATACAATCCACTCCATTTTCAATCACCATTCACACGTGTGTGTATATATATTTTTTTTTGAAGTAGCACTAGTAATAAATGAGTAATATCATTATCAAACATGCATTAGTTTAATGTATATAGAATTTAGTTTAGTTTAGAATTTAGTTAGTTTAGAATTAAAGTAGTACTAGTTAGAATGTAATTTAATTTTTGGTAACAAATGATACGGGATGTCAGGGGCGTATATAAGGGGGGGGGGGGGGAGAGGGCCCGGGGCCCCCCCCCCCCCCCCCAAAAACAATTGTTGGGATGTCTTCCCCTTTATTTTTTTTTTTTTTTTTTTTTTTGTTGAACGGATAGGTTTCCATGGGGTGTATACTTAAAATTACTTAACTTAACCTTACATTAATCTTGGCCCCCTCCCCCCGAAAATATATTCTATATTCGGCACTGCGGGATGTATATCAAAAAACACTATATCGAAGAGTAACATTTTCCACCATTATAAACTTGTTAAACTTGGTAAGTATTTCTGCTTATTATTGGCATAGAGAAAGAAGAATCACCATATTTGCAAAATAAATGGATTACTTAGTTGATCTTGGAACAGAAAGCAATATGGCGGCGTCATAAGAACAGATTACTGTAAGGCTTGCACAGCTAAGCTAGAAGTTATAATTTGGAACGTTTTTCATTATTTGTGTCAGGGTGATGGAATATATATTTCTGAATTAATAGGAAGACTTGCTATTGCTACAAATTTGTCCCATTTGACGAGAATTGTCAACGAGTGAAAAACTACAGGAGCCGCAATTTGTTTTCCTCGCAAGGGCTTTTTCAAAAAGTCCGAAGCCAGTTTTGGATGTGGATTATATTTACAAAAAATTTGAATAATATCGAAATAATACTATCAGTATATAGGTATGTTACAGATGCAAAGAAGAAAAAAAAATATCGAAAATCTTATTCTCTTCTACTTTGCTTTGCAGAAATTAAAAAATAGTTATGATACTTTGAAATAGAGGTCGCTGAGCATATATGGAATTATTAATCCATAACGCACGATTTTCATCTATTTTTGTCTTTCGTAGTTTAACTTAATAGGCCTGAGCTTACCAACAGCAGACTACTTACAAAATAGGATACTAAGTAGAACTGAAACTTAATATAAAACAATTTGAAAATAGTTTTAAGAAGACAATTTCTTGAAAGTTAATCCTGCTTTACCTGATACTTCATAACTTCTATAATATTTCTAAGAAATATATTGTATAGACATCCAGTCGACACACTCCTTTTAATATCTTTTAAAAATACAATATTTTCTTTCCTTAAACAGGAAACTTCATCAGGTTCTGAGGACAGGAAAAAACATTTCCTTTTCCTCTTAGAATTTTTTCCTGTTTAAGGAAAGGAAATATTGTATTTTTAAAAGATATTAAAAGGAGTATGTCGACTGGATGCTTTATCCGTTGCTGACTTTTAAGACTTTGCCAAATTGCAACCGTTACTAGCATTTATACCAATATCTTTTAATTGAAACCACAAGCAATTATTCCGATCATCAATGTTGTACAATATAAACAAGCAATTTCTATCAATTATTAATAAATAAATCAATAAAATTATTGTAATTTGTAATATACAACTTCGGAAAGTTAATATAAATTAATAGCTTTAAATTATCACCAACATTCAATCAATTTTATACGATTAAATATTAGATTAGAACAGAGTCAATTACTGACATTGAAAAGTGAATCTAATACTGTACACCATAAAATCTCACAACATCAAAATTTTAATGTCCAAAGTCAAAATGGAAAGTAAATAGATAATTTTAAGTAAATAGTCGAAAATATTCATAAATAAATATTAGAGAACTGAAAATCACATGAATTCCATGTACTTACGACAGCTGGACAAAACAGCTGGATGAATAATGTTTCATCTTACCTGCAATTAAAAGAAAGAGGAAAAAAAAGGATTAAATATAATGTGTAATTAAAGATTGAAAAGTAATTATAAAAGTTATAAAAATTATAAAAACCCGCTAAATTTGCAGAAACTTCAAAAATGTAATTTTTTTTTCTTTATCTGAACAGTTTAGCCCTGGCTTTTTGTAATATTACTGCTAATCGCCTTACTGAGAATTATATATTTTTGCACATATATCAAATAGAAGTGAATAAAAAATGAGGCAATTTGTTGTGATAAGAACGAAAGGTTCCTCACTTTTTTACTTACGATAACTTAGAATTATTTGCATAGGCTAAAAGAATTTTTTTATAATAACAAATGAAGTGATTTTTCCAAGAATATTATTGAAGAAAATGAAATATAAGAAAGTAAAATAATTAATTTACTTTCTTCAGTTATGTTACAAGCGTCCCCAGCTTATTCGTCAGGTTACGAACGAGAGCGCTGTCGAAAACCCGAAATCGTCGAAATGAGGAACCCAGTATCTTTTTAGCTTTTTTTTTTACCGTTGAAAAAAAACCGTAATAAAACGCACTATATTTCAGTTGCGAATACATGGGAAAGCTAAATAATACACACACACTATATAGAATATATAAAGCCAGACAGTGATGTGGAATTTGAAAAATGCCAATTCAAAAACCATATCACTGTTTCTGTGAAGATACAGCGAATTTATCCTCTGATGAATCATATGGCTGATGACCTGAGGATATGATTTTTGTATTGGCATTTTTCAAATTCTACATCACTGTCCGGCTTTAGATATAATAGTTTAGTAATATAAATTAATGTTATTCTTATATTCTTTACTTTTTCTAATTTGCAAAAGATTGATTGAAATCTTTGCTTTGCGAAGGGCCAGCTTTGAGTTTTGCCTATTCTATATATATATGTATATATACACACAATAAGTACAGTATATACATAGAAAAGTATGGTGCAACTTCTACATACAGACTGCATAAAAAGAGGATCAAAAGTCAATTTAAAAAAAAATAAATAAAGCAGCGCGCAATAGTAGAAGAGCGTGAAAGATAGTGGAAACATGGAAACATAACAATATAGATTAAAAGAGAGGAGCACGCATCGAACGTAAGGGTTCTGGTTATAATTGAAAAGGGTCGAAAGACGGAGTGCTGAAAAGCGAGGGACATCTGTTCAATATTCATCTATTTAAGAGATATGTTGTATTCTTATTTGTTTTAATTTTTTTTCCTTGCAATTTATTCGCTATCAGATTATTTAATATCACTACTTCCGTTGATTATATCCTGGCTACGCCACTGGATAGATATAGTTTATAGTTATGATTATGTTTTCTAATCTAATTCACAATTATTAAGGTAGAATTGGTTTAGTCCTTGCAAGAAGTGTATTTGTTCTATTCTACGTAAGTGAAAAGATACCGAGGTTGGACACTTTAAGGTGAACACTGTTACATTATCTGCTAAAATTAATCTACTAAAACATGTAAACAGACAACGTCAAGAAGGACTACGGCATTCAACGACAGTAACGTCACTTTCAGATATGTAATGAATGCACAGACATTACAAGAGCTAAAATAGAGCAGAAGCTTTTCTACAAAGTTGGAGAAAATGCATCAAGCTGCTAAAAGTAGTATTGTTATTGGAAAATGTCCTTAGTAAGTTTACGTATATTCTAAAGAGAAAAGTGTGACTTCTACTTTCTTTACATTAACTTCAGAAAAAAGGTCAAGAAATATCAAGCTTTAATGGAAATTTGTTATAATTATTAAAATATAAAAATTAATTTTATTAAAACTACGACGACGTTAGTACAACTTAATTTTTAAAAGCAGGAAAATGTAAACAATTACCAGTAATTCCCGCTTATCTCGTCCTTAAAACCTTACGAAAGCCAAAGATTACCCTAACTTTTGTTTTCCCGCCTTTATACAATGTACTAAAAAGATTGCCAACACCTCAAACATAGGGGTTACGACCATAGCAAATCACACCCACATGCAGGTAATTAAGTTACAAAATCAGCCTCCCTGGCACACTAGCTTCTTAATGCAGTCTTACACAAGAGCGAATGAAACTCACTCCTCCCAGCCACCCACTCCCCTGCCGAGGAATCTTCCCTCCCAAACTAATTACGAAAGTACTGGGTCCGCCGTCGTCAGCACTCGGCTAATCAGCCAACGCCACCTAGAATCTAGGTGGCGTTGAATCAGCTCTCGAAAGCCGGGGTCCATGACTCCCGGGCTCTCGACCTCCTCCTTCGTCTGCTGATATACGGAAGGGCGAGTTCGGGAAGAAGCAAACAACGACTGCTCATGCCGCTGTCAAGGCTGCGCTGCGACCCTCAACGCTTTAATTACTCGCTGTAAACTCCCCGTGCTGCTTCCAAGAAAATAGGAAAAATCCAAGGTTTTTAAGAAAAATCTTCCGGTATTACATAAATATATAAAGTAAATATTACACTACAATAAGTGATAAGATTAACGATGACTTTTAACATGTGCGGAAAGGACAGTTATATTATTTTTTTCCATCTAATTTTTTATGCACAACCACATCTTCAAGTTGCCATCAACGAATCTGGGACAAACGTTTCATCCTTAATAAGACTCATCAGTTAGTTCTACCCATTAGATGAAGCACCTCAAAAGTATGAAACATTTGGATCTCACTCGCACTCCCGCCAGCGATCAAGGTTTTGAATCAACACTGTTTGCACTAATTGTTTGTTAATGTCATTTTTTTTTCTTACTTTTTCCAAGCTTTATCTAAATCTAGCATTACACCCGATAGATTTTCAATATAAGCAACTACACTATTTTGCAAAAGAAAAAAAAGGGTTTGCTATATACGGTGATTAAGTAGCGATCGATTTTGTCTGGAACAAACGTCACAGTCATGTCATCGTCAACTTGAACTCTGAGCAGTCAGGCCAAGATGACGTCGTTTTGTGATCGCATAAGCGTGACCAAGAAAGAACAAACTTTGCATAGCCAAGTAAGGGGAATAGTGTGGAATGTTTTTAATTATTTCAATTTTCATTATTATTATGTATTCGTAACTGTAGAAAATACAAAAGCCAGAATGTTTTCGTAATGTTTACGGATTTTAGCATTAGAGGGCGCTGTTACGTCCTGGAAACATCAATCTATAAGAAAATTACGTCATCAAAAGCTCTTCTTTCATGAACTGAACTGTAATGTTCTATATGATAAGTCGAAATACATACAGAGTGTGCTTGACTAATCAGAAAACAAAACAAATCATCTTTACGTTGTACATACATAGTATTGTAGTAGTAACATCTCATTAAGATGTTGGCAATGAGCTTAGAATTATGTAACAGAACAGAAAAATTGTGATTTTTTTTTCTTCTTTGAAATATAAATAGAATCCTATTAAGATATTTTATGAATAGATTCTGCTAATAATATAATGAAAGTTTTTGTTAGCAATAAACTTAAACTTTGCCGCTATTGGACGATTGTAGACTATTCCTGAAATTTCTGATCATATTGTTTTCAATTCGTTACACTGTCTATCATTTTGTGATGGGTCAAGTGAAAGGTAAGTGGCAAAGACAAACCAACGTTCCTCAGCTTCCAATAATAATAAAAATATAAAAGCAAGGTCTAATTTAGTGAGCGAGTCAACTTTTCAATAATGATGTGACAAGATCCAAAATAATCTTAATATATAAAAATGAATGTTTCCTTGTTTGTTTGTCCCGAATGGGTTCCTGTGCCATTCATCAGATTACGATGAAACTTTTGGTAAGTTGTTGTGCGCACGCCCGCGAAAGTTTCTGAATTAGTAAAATCATTTTATGATATCTGGTGCGCGAGTTGTTGCAACACATGAGTGTACTTCCGGTTTCAACGTTTGCAGTTTCCGGTGCGACTCGCATTTGCAATGACCATCAACACAAATGCACAGCGACAACACATGGACAGCTGTATGCGACCTGTATTTGGATTTAAAAGTAACTAATAATTCTATTGATGTACGTAATATTAAAGCTGTGAGAAATACTTCTCAAACAAACTCCAGAAAAAGAAAGCCTGGGTTTTAATAAAAAAAAAAATTACTTTTAACTACACTGAGCACAATCTTTCTTAAAATTCAGCGTGGGTGTCTATATAACTCTAATGTCTATATAAACAATACCTACTGTATATAACAATACCTATATAACAAATATCGTATGTGATCTTACAAATTTATTAAATAAATAATCACTAAACACACATTGAACTTATTAAAAATTTATAGAGTAAAAATTATGTATTACAGTAATTTTTTCTTTATAAATTCTTTATAAACTTAAAGTGTATTTAATGATTAAATATTAACAGATGTAAAAAATGTTGTCGATCTTACAAATTTAGATCACATATCTTAAGAAATTGATGAATATGATATATTTTAAAATATATGAACATCGTATATTTTCCTCGGTATCATTTTACGATTCTTTTACAGTCTTCTTCTTCCATTCCAACCCTACTTCACCACCAGTAGAAGGAAAAAAAGGACATTTCTCGGAGCGGAACATTTTTCAGGCAACTGGAAAAAATGAATTATTCCCAAACGGCGGCGATCCATCAATCAAAATGACACCGTAATCAAACATACTTAAAACTTTATATTATTTCTCCCAATATCTATGTATCTGTATTCTGAAAACTTATTTGATGATAAGCAATCCCTTTGTTTTGCTCAGATAAATTGTAGATTTGCAAGTAAATCCAAGAACGTCAAAAAAAAAGTACGAAAGGAAGTATTATTCATATTTTAATAAAGTATATAAATATTTTGTATTCAATGGCAAAAATATTACTCATAAACCTCTGTATTATCGAATTTTTAGTTTGAAAATATATTAAAAAGAATAAAATAGTTAAAAAAAAATCTAAATGCTTATTCATCCCCTCCCCCCAAAAAAAAACATATGAATGCGCAAAGATGAATATATCTCACTGAGCGAGTATACGAAGTCTTTAATATTCGACTTTAACTTTTTTCTTCTCTGTCTTTTTTAGCATTTGTCTGTTTATCTGTTTATCTGTCAATAAGCGCATCACATTAAAACGGCTGGACGAATTTCCACAAAATTTGATAAATAACTTATTTTTCGTCCATTTAATACATAGGCATATTTATGGGAATCAATGTGGAGTCTCCAAATATAAAATAAACACCAATAAATTCACAATAAAAGAGAAAAGAAAAAAAAATGTGTGTCAGCATTCTGCCAGCCTCAGTGAATAAATAAGCTTATTTATTTGATTTCCGCTTATCCCATCCCTCAAAAATGATCCCCGAAATCCCTAGCTGAAATGGCTGGGCTGTTTTCTTTAAAATTTCTTATTTATAATCTAAATTAAAATAGGAATACGATTATTTTGGTGTCAAACTCCACCCTTCCCCCAGCACTACATATTCAGTTAACAATACGCGATGGATAGCTGAGCTGTAATCTAGTAGATATGTTTTATGGTTGTAGAAAATAAAAATGAGACTGAATACTAAACTCTGAAACATTTAAAACATTCTCACAACTGTTGATAGATGGCGCTAGCGCTGTTTTAATGAGTGCGTTTAAGGAGATTCTCTGCAGGCGCGGATCATGATTAACTCACGGTTACCTGATAATTCTGTTAGGCGATGTATACGGTGATAAATATATGATTTGGTTAATTAATACATTGAATTGATCATGTGATGTTTTATCAACTAGGGAAGGGTATGGAGAAGGCCACAAAGGGCTGGCTAGTCGTATATTTTCCGATCTCGATAGCAATTTGCTAAATAAATAAACCGTTTTTGCTATGTTATATGTGCAAGACTTTTGAAGTGAAGCGACGATAACGGCTAGTATATTTATTTATATAATGAATGGTGTGTGTTAATTAATATTTTGATGCGTATACGAATCATCAATTAAAAATACAAAGCAAAAAAAGAAACGGGTCAATTGAAGTTTATATTTTAACGTTAAGCTACAGTGTTTGTCTGTTGGTTGAATACGAGAACACGACATGTTTGTTATTTATCTAACGACACAAGCCTCAGGGAATGACCTTAAAGCAGTTGTGGAAGTAAACAGTAACGATTGGTTTGGAAAGGTAAGATCTTATTTTGACGGCGATCAAGTTGTCTGCTCACATTATCAAGCTATTTCCACCTGCCACAGCCATTATTTGTTTGTGATTCTCGGTTGGACGGAGGATGGAATTACCTAATGACAAGCCACATTGCCAGGAACTCAATAACGCACTCGGTTCAATAAGTCGGAAATGAAATCAAGAAACTGGACGGAAAGCCGCATCAAAGTCCCAGTCACTGGTAAGGATGAGTTATTTCTTTTTTTCCTTATTATAGGAGTAGGTGAAAAGAAATAAAAAAAGTAATCTACTAAGTAAACTGGTAATAACCTGTTGTTGTGTGTCAGAGGACTACATATACACTATCCGGCCACTTTATTAGTGCTGTGCGCACAAATGCTGTGTCTCAAACAACTCTTCAAACTAGTGAGAGCAGTGTCATGGTGTGGGGATGTTTTCCTGGCACTCGTTGGGTCCATTAATACCTCTGGAGGCACTTCAGGATGCTAAACATCGTAACTGACCAAGTGTTACATATTAACAGATTATCATCATGCAGATGGCTACTTCCAACAAGATAATGCGCCGGTGCACGAAGCCCGCATCACTATGGGATGGTTTGAAGAATATGGCGATGACTTTTCCTTGCTGCAGTGGCGTGCTCAATCCCCGGATCTCAGCCCGATTGAAAATTTGTGGGATAAGCTAGAATGGGCTGTTCGCCCTAGGCCTTCAAGTGAGTGCGGACACACTCATGTCTACATGGTACACAATACCTTAACAACGTTTTCAGCATCTTGAGGAATCCTTGCCTTAATGAATTCAGACTTTTTTGAGGGCTAAAGGAGATAGGTGTTAACGCTACTAGGTAGGTGTGCCTAATAAAGTGGCCGGACAGTGTATGTTAAGGTCTGTTCGCCTGCTTATGTCTTAATCGCGATAAAAAAAAGCTTATTTAAACATCCAATAGACAGTCGGTATGATAAGTGGTTTTATGGTTTTTATGAAATTTTCAAATTTTAAATCAAACTTTGTCTGCACTGCCGCAACAGAACAGAGGATGTAAAACTCGGATGCTGTAGGCAAAATTCTGAATTTATAATTTAATACGAAATTAGAGTATTCTCATTAAAGTTATTGTATTCATCCTCCTACTCAGATTCATCAGGGCAAAAGACAAAGATCCTTGAGATCATCAACCTAACAGGTTGAAATGGTCATCAAAGGCCAGTTCGACGCTTATTTGCCTTAACCAGAAAAAAATATCCATTTGATAGAGGATAGGGGTGAACACTAAGATCAGTCTTAAGATAATAACCTTCAAAAAAAAAATCTCTAATCCTTCGCTGGAACTCGAATCCGCATCCTCCAATGCAAGTAAAGAAACTTTTGAAAGCCTCTCAATGCTAATTTAGAAGAAAAATATTTCATAAACAATGGACATAGTATTGATATTCGATTTTAATTATAAATCATCCTTTCAGAATTCTAAGATTTTTTCATTGAAAAAAAACTTCTAATGATAGTACAGACGAAAGTGATTAGGATTCTTAAAGAGAATATTTACATGATATGCAGAATTCCTTCAAAAAACGTAAAGGATTTCAATGATTCAGAGTACTGATTATCTAGTAAAACTTTTGGAAAAGTAGAAAACAAATTTTAATTATATCCTTAGGCAAGTGTACTTTTTTAAATAATCGGGTAACTTGGTTTTAAATCAGGGCTTGTCTGTAATTTGACGATCGAGGCTAATGGCTTTGGTTATTCATGTTACTGCGACCTAATTCTTTAAAGTTTGTTGTCTTTGAATCATTACTGCGGTTAAACTTTATCCCTGCTTAAGTCCTTTAAATCTAGTCCTGATCATATTCTCGGAACATAATAAGGGTCTATTAAAATTACAACAATGGGTGTAAAGTTACAGCCATAACTGGAGTACATTTGGCGCAGTCAACTTTCGCATATCTCACAATAAGAATATCTGTTAAAACAGACAAAGAGTCAAAGCATGGAGTTCTATGTTGCAGGTAAAGAAAAGGAAAAAAGGAATTATTCGGATAAATACTGAATATAGGAAAGTATTTAATAACAACTAATATGAAAACGAATCACAAGAGATTGTTTGAATATGCTACAGATCCATCTGAAATATGGTGCTGGCGCACCATAGAAATTAATTACCGGTTTTTGATTACCGTCTCGACTACTAACATTACTTATGCTTTCTCTCCAGTTGGTCGTCGCAACGTACAATGGCGCTAATTAATTAAAGGTCAATTTTATGGTGAAAGAAAAGAAGAAAAACGGATTTAATATATCTAATACGAGTGGCAGCGAATAGTTGTTTATTACATTTGCTCTGCTTATATGGAAAAAAAAACAACAGAAAAATCGCTTTCTTAAAAACGAAGAATTAACAGAAAGAATATCTAGTTTGCCTATCATTTCCGTATCCTCAAAACACGATGTACATAATGGTATCTACGATCCAGCCTAGCAGGATGAAATGGAGCTTGTTAAGTTAGTCTGATGCTTGACAGCGTCAATATCAGGGAAGAGACCGGCACCAATTTGACGAATGATTGGGTGATCCCTGGATCCTGTCTGGAAAAGAAACAATGCGAGACAAGGGACGAACCCGGCCGCTTCAACTCATAAACAAATGAGGCTTTTAAGTCCTCGAATTCTGTTGAAAATACAAATAATTTATCAAAAGAATAAAAACTGAAGTGCCTATTATCTTCTCATTGTAGAGGTATGTTTGAAAAGATGCAACATTTCAGCTCAAAAATGCCTTTTCGAGGCTCAAAAACAACTGAAATTATTTAAATTCCAGCAGAAAATGCCACAGTTCGGCGCTTCTGAACACTGCAACTGCAATATTTAATTCCTGGGATTTTCGATCTCTAACATTCGCCAGAGAAAGAGTTGAAAAGCGCTTCAGTTTGTTTTTCCCACAGAGGTAAATAATTATTATTTAAATTGCAACTTAAAACAGAACGTTATTCCGAGTAGTTTCAGTATGAAATTTCTCCACAAAATAAATATTGTCTTTTAATTGAAAATCTAAATAAACATGCGATTAACTTAAACAAAACACTCATACTTGGCTTCAAGAGTGGCATTTCAGAAACTTGCGTAATTTTGAAGTTTCTTAGCTATGCGTAATTTTCGCAGCTTAATAAGGGAGAATTATTTCTGAAAAACTTAAGCAACAGCAATGATAATTTATGAAAATTTATTCAATACAACAATACAATATTTAGTGATATACAAAAGTAACTCCATAAACTCCTTCGTAGTATATAAATAGTTTATTTAAATACAAAATAGCGAATTTTCGGGAACATAATATTTCGTAATTCCCTTCTTCAAGCAAAATAAGAATTAATAAATCAAACAATAATACAAAAAAGAAAGAACATCAACAATTTAAAATTAAATATTTAAATAAACCTTCTAATAAAAAATGAAACAATTTAAATGTTCACATTCAGACTTCATCTAAAAAAGTGACACTGGAGAACATTATAGATGGAAAAGTCAGAATACCATGCGAATTAAAGAAGAAAATGATTAAAAGTTTAAAGAAATATATCTGTTGTTATTACTTTTCAATAATCCACTTATATTGTTAACCCATTAACCCAATGTAACCTACTGGTGAGTGGTTGTCTTTTTTTTTATTTTTATTTTAAATGCCGTTTTGTGTCAATTCAAATAACTCCATTCTCTACTGTGTAGGCCTACAAAGAATTTGTTTATTGTATATAAACTTCACCTCTACACACCTTGAAGTATTCAGGAACAGTTTTGCTAGCTACGAACTAAGTAAGTGCTACAAATCACAAACCAACTGTCTCAGAGTACTCCTGATGAAAGCTCATCGTACGCTAATTAAAATGGACATTGTATCTTTTTAATTTATGTTTCTCATGATTCGATAGTCTTAAGATACTGCGTGTTCTTTAAGTAAGGGAAAAAAATATTTAAAACTAGAGTTCTGTCTATGCAATGAAAACAAATTAATTCACGACATTTTTCACAACATTTGAAAATTACAGTGAAGTATATAAAGCTTTTAAATTAATAAATAAATATCTTATCAAATGTATCAATAATATGTTACAAGAGTATTTCAACTTTGGTTCTTGCGTGTCCAACCAAAAGTATCAGAATAAATTATGATTCTTCAG
Source organism: Thereuonema tuberculata (assembly GCA_023159025.1). Taxonomy (NCBI): domain Eukaryota; kingdom Metazoa; phylum Arthropoda; class Chilopoda; order Scutigeromorpha; family Scutigeridae; genus Thereuonema; species Thereuonema tuberculata. The sequence continues at coordinate 46,417,967 of JAFIDM010000003.1, forward strand.
AGTAATATCTACATATTTTGGGAGCAGTGCTAAAAAGTTTCAGAAATCAAAAACAGGAAACACAATTCAAAAAGTAGCATTTTTTTCTTTCTCTTTGGACTCGTCGATAAGTTGGCGTAAGTTCAAAAAGAATATCACGATATGGTAACGTAATACCAACACTAACGGGTAAAAGGTGAGCCTCAAACAGGCGTGATCTTCGCTGCCAACTCCTCGAAGAGAAAATTAAAGCCTCAAGAATTGGTCCTCAGGCAGCCATTGACTTCAGAATCGCCCAAAGAAGGGAAGATTGGAAGCTTCTGCTTTGATGCAATATTTATCTTAACGGTCGTTAAATATGTACTGGCTCTAATCTAATTGGAGATCGAGTGCAATCAATGCACAAAAGATACCGACCGAGCTAAGTCCGCCATCGAGAGCGATATATTTAAGCGATGAGGGCAAGACTGCTCTGGGCCATTAACGATGCATCAATCAAAGTTCTTAAAGCCCGATTGGCCAACACGCACTTAAAACGCGCAGCAGGATTGGCGTCACTAATTGACACTGAGCAAGTATAGGCGCAGACTTGCCAGAATTATTGGAAGGTGAAAGCAGGGGGAAGGAGACAGAAGGGAAAGTTAAGAGGTAGAACATGTTCCACCAAATGACAAAATGTGAAGAAGTCTCCCGACCTCCTGAGCTCGAACAGCCCGCATGATATATCAGTTACGACTTTGTGGACCTTCATTGAAAAATAAGTATTCGTATCATTCTCCAGAAGATTAATCTAGAATAAGCATTTTATAATGATAGCAGCAATCTATCACTATAAAAATGCTTATTCTAGATATTCTAATTCTGTAGCTTTATTCTTGAAAAAATACAGGGGTTGGAAAAGCAAGCGACACAAAAAAAAAAAACCTTTTTTTTTCTTTGGCGATGAGTTATATTGTAACAGTTTTTATGTAAATATTTTTTGAAATCATTTATTTTTATTTTTGTGGAAATTATTTTATCGGTATTTATCTGTATTTTATTCATTTTAATCGTTAGCCATTATTTATTTTAAAGCATTCCTTTTCTATTTCTTAATTAGTAATGTTCTGTTTATTTTTAAAGTCTTTTCCGTTGTAGCCGTTGAATCAATTACTTAATTTAAATTCGTTATGTTCTTCTTCAATAATTAAATATATTTTTTAATTACTTAGCCAATTAAATCAAATTGTGTAAAATCTATAAAAACTAATGTTATCGTTTTAATAAATTAATTCAGTTCAGTTCCAGAACTTGACTCGTTGTTTCTCCATCTCCCACGAACACCATTACCATACGTCTTTTCTGTCCTTTCTTTTTTGTTTGAAATTTATAAGTGTAGCATTACCGTATGTAGCTTATGCACACACATTTAAATCTGTACTATAAGCACAGGGGCCACTAAAATGAAATAGCCTATTGCTAGACGGCGATAGCTGACAGAATGTCGGTTTTGGACGTGTTAATGTAGTGTTTCCTGTAGTTCTGCGAACTGTAGCCTGATGTACATACGAACGGCTGCATTAGTCAGGAAGCAGACTGTGGATGAAATGACAGAATTTTGTAACGAAAAGAAAAGGGCAATCAGTGCAATTCGTACTGATTTATATATTTTCTGAACTAGATGTATCGATATCTGATGTAAAGCAAACATTTGATTCATATCTTTCATATTATTGAGTTTTTGTTTCCTTTCAAGATCTTTTACTAGTAAAGTTTTGCATTCATCGTCAAGTTTCTGAATTTTCAATTCCAAAATAACAAATTACAACGTATCAAGCACAAATTAACTTTTTGAAGTTTTAATTCTTAATTAATCAAATTATGTAATTAATTAATGTTTTAATTTTCCAAAGTTTATAATAAATGAGTTTGTTTATTCTTGCTAATTAATTTCAGCGACCTCAACAATGTACGTTTTAATTTCAGTAAATTATTAATTATTTTATTCATAGCTTGCTATTGGAACGTTGCAGAGTAATTGTCATGAAATATAAACAAATAAAATTCATGGAAATAAATTATAAAACACAATTAGTATAATAAGATTACCTTATTAATATTTATATGGGAGGAAAGCAAAACATATACAGTTAAAAAAAAAAATGTAACGGAAAATTTATAAATGAATTGTTTAGAATTGTTACTCCATCTTCGTCAGCTCTACAATTCGAGTTTCCCTTAACTTGGTGATTTTCATATTTATCTTTGGTTGGCTGGAAACGATAATATTGGGTTTGTTTTTCTGATAGAAAATAGATATCGTTGATCGAAATAAATCTTGATGTTATCTCGAGATGTATAAGTTCGTCGATTGTCACATTTTTGATATTTTTGATTCCATAGAATCATTATTCCTTTTTCATCTGATACTAGAGTTAATTCATGTATATTGTTTCTTAGTATAAATGTTAATTTAGTTAATCATCTGACGCAAGACTGTCTATTAAATTGTATCAAAACAACAGTTCTTACAGTAGTTGTACGTACATATCCTAGAGTCTATTATATGTTCTTTCTGGGACTTCCAGAAAAGTCAGAATTTTTTTAACAAACACAAATTAGTGAATTACTAAAAGATTAATATGCAATGCTGCACATCAATAGAAATCCATTTTGTGGGTTTTTTAATGCTGTTCTATGGGCATTTTCGTCATCTTTACGAGCGGAAAAATTTTTCAGATATAAAAATTAGATCATCTGTTGTTCTTAAACGTGCACGACAGGTTTCAAGAAGATCCATTCAAGCTTTAAAATATTATTGGGGAAGAATGGATTGATTATTTTTTAGATTCACTTTCCAAGAAAGTAAAATTTTACTTCACATAACTACAAATATTCTAAATTTTTTGGCGATATTAAAATAACGACGCCATCTTTTTATATAATTAATACATCCTATTTACAGATTTCATCTATTTCAATAGTTTTTGATAAAAAAATTGCAAGAGCATAATTTGAGAACAAACGATTAGAGATAGCAGAAAGCTTGAGAACGTTTATATTACAAAAATAAATTAAGACAATGCAAAAGGCAAACAGCAAACATTTCGTGCAATGAAGGTTTCCATAAAAGGGCATTTTCTTGACTCTAACAAAAGACACGTTGGCCATTATGTGTCAGTGAGTAGTTATTCGAGAGAATTAATTGACCTGAACCCTGCAATTGTCTCGAGTGCGATGCTGTGGAATGTTAAAGCTCACACGACGCCTGCTATTCCCGTTTCCCTCCTGTGTTTGTGCACCCAATTACACGATTGGAATGTCACTGATGAAAATTAGTGACCACTGATCGAACGCAGTCAGCTTTCAGGTGAAAACAAACAAAATAACTCGTGCTCTTACCACAAATTTCTGGTAGATACCAGCGTTGCAATCGTCTGATGATGTTGATATGGTAATTGCCACAACGCTGTATCAATACAGAACAGACGTTCCGACCTATGTTCATGGGTTTGTAAACACTTCAGTTGCTGTAGAGATCACGCCGCCGCTTGTAATAGATGGCTGTTCTCCAGTTTTTGTCTCGTCCTTCATTACCTAATTAATTATTGCATTTTTGATTCGTTCTCTGTAGTCATATCCGAATGGCATCAGTTTTAGGATTTTTCTCTCTCTCTATGTATCTCCTACTATTCTTGCAGATTTTAAAAAAGACTCCATGTTAGCTGTTTCATGATTGTTGATATCATAAGATTGATCAATTACATGAAGTCCCAAGCTCCGATGGATACCAGTAATTTAAAAAACAATCAATTAGAAAGGTAACGGCCAATGTCATGATCTTCTCGCTAACTTTGTATTAATCTCGAAAAGAAATAAACGGATAATAACACACATGAAAAGTCTTAAAGAACTTTAAGCCTACTTTCCTTAAAATCTTGCCGTTTTATTATTTTTAGTTGTAAAAACAATGCAAACGAAAATCTACGTTTCAAAAAAAACAAAAAAAAACATTAATTTTTTCCTCATTACTTATGTTAGATTAGTTTTAATCAAATCATGAGACTTAATCAAATCGCGTTGCTAGACACAGACAGAAAGTCACTATTTCGCTATCAATTACTTTTATCAGTTTCACGCGCAAACTTCTCGATAACGATCCGAAAAAAATTTTAAAACAGAAAAGTAAGTAAGGTCTTTCTTCCGTGAATACCCATGTCAAGTTTCAAAAATACCTATCCATTGGTTGAATAGGTATTTTAGGATGTTGACGCTACCAAATATATATGGGTAATGTCTAACAGATGGATGTTGACGATCCCGTGTTTTCGTGATTCACGTAATTTACGCGAGAATAGTCTCTATCCATGTCTTCTCATAAAATATTGAAATATTTAAATGAATTATAATACGGGGAAATGCATGAGACTTTTACTACATTTTAATAAAGTTTTAATAAATTGAAAACAGTCAATAAACAAACAATAAATTCATTATGTACCATTTTCCTTGTGACATACATTAAAAATACTAAATTCCTTGAGACCTGCTGAAGAGGCTAATGGCGAGATCTCGTGTTTTTCGTAATTCTCGCGCAAACGTGATCGTCAACATTCATCTGTTAGACATTAGATGCACAGATGGACTAATTTTATGAGCCTCAGTTTTGCAGAAATGCAGGTTAATAAGATCTGCTGACTGTTCAGTGGTATTGTATCCTATCACTGCAGTACGCATTTTTAAGGAAATCAAACATTAACGAATTGCTATTTGTAAAGGAAATATATTTTACTTAAATAAAAGGTAGGTCATCTATCATTATTCAAATGCTGAAGAACTCATCAAGTAAGGCTAATTTAGAAGCTGCCTCGTGAAAGAGAAATGAGTTTCATTTTTTTTTTAGAAAATTCTGACGAGGATTTGCAATCAGCAGGATTGCAATTTTCTACCCAGACCTAAAGCAATTTCCCGGTGCTTGGACAGCGGAGCTGCAGGGGCGTTTCAGTTTGCTCGGTCATCGTGTTCCCGCTGTCTGACCTGCCGTCTGCGACGTGTGTTAGCTTCTGGCGGAATAGCATCTTCTTCGTGCATTTCAACAGAGGAAAAAAAAAAAAACCGACGAAAGGCGTCAAGCGACGAAAATTTCGCAGCGAACTTTTATGACGCGATTCGAATTCCCGGCTATGACTGGCAAGGGTAGGAGGTCTTTGCCCAACCCTCGTCTTTCTCCTCCTCCCGCGAGAAATGGGGCGGACAGCGACATGCAGCACGTTGTAACCATTCTCGCTTCGTTTGTTATTTTAATATCCGACTACTCGTGAACCGAAACTGAAACTGGAAGTAAAAAAAGAAGAAAAAAAAAAAAAACCGGCCAGGCGACAGCAACATCGCTCGTAGCAATGGCAATCTCGTCATTTCCATACAAGCAAAAGCGACTGAAATAAAAATAGCTTTTTCTTTTTTTTTTTTTAGCTTATGATCAAAGCAGAAAGAGCGAGAGCTCTTTTGATCAAATGCCCTCAAATGTTTTACATGCATTTCTTCATGCATTAAAAATCACTGAGAATGGCGTAAGAGAAAAAAAGTCTACATATTTTATCATCATCAAACAGAGACGAATTTTAATGTTAAGATATAGTAAGCAAATACTTACATTTTTTTTTATTTTTTTTTTGTTAAATAATTTTAGGTGAACTTGAAAAGTTTCCTTTCCTTAACAGTTGGCTAATCTTCTAATGGTGTAAAAATATTGTCGTGGTGCCACGGTTCGGCTACGAAAGTGAAACACAGCAATTTAATACGGTCTGTTATTAATTCTGTTGTTATTAATTCTGTTATTTAATTCTGCTGTGTTTGCAGAACTTCAATCAAATGCCAGAAACATGACATGTTATTAATTAAAATTCCAGCTTGTTCAATTTCTTTTTTTCTGAAAAATAAAGCGAATACAACAAAAGAAAAATTAACAAAGTAGTGGACCATTACCACACTAAGATTAATAATAAAAACATAAGAAGGATATGTTTCGATGAGCTCCTCAAAACGGCTCCCATTATCAGAATTAGTTCGTTTTTTATTTCTGATGATGAAAGCCGTTTTTTGGAGCTCATCGAAACATGAGCGTCATGTTTATATGTTTTTATTATTAATGCTTATTGGTAATGGTCCACTACCTTGTTACTATTACAACCGCACGTTAAATATGTTTATTCCAATACGAAAAATTCTCTAATTAAACTTTAAAAAAAAAAATGTTCTGTTACTTATTTAATATTTTTTAATGCTAAATTTGTAAAGAAATAAAACAAAATGATGTAAAACGCAAATTTTTAGACAACACAATCCGCTTGAGTAAAAGCTTTAATTCGTAGATTGGAATAACAACCGTTGTGGATATTTGTCAAATTCATTTCGATTAATAGCGAAAAATTCGTTGAAGAAACGCAATTAAAATCGCTGATGCCGTAATTATGTATTGTGTAAATGTGTTGAAATTTATTGTTGCGGCAATACACTACGGCAATGTATAATACACTAGCAAAAATACCGGTGGTTCGCTCGGGTTATAAAAAAAGAGTTGTTCTGATGTGGATCACGAAGAAAATTGTAATTGTGTGATCACTTTGAAACTTTTCCAATTGGTAAAAAAAAGTCACATGGTAATTATAAATTAATGCTTTATTTCTATTTTGTAACTTCTGCCAAGTGGGCGATGCGGCGGGACCGGGGTTCGAATACCGGCTGAGGACATGGATGTTTGCTTTCTTTCCTGTATTGTTTCCTCCTTCGTCTTTCGCTTCTTTCGCCGACTATGGCATCTTTGGGTTTCCCGCTGTTCTGGGTTGGTGTCAGGAAGGCCATCCGACCATAAACCCTCTCGCCAAAACCGATTATTGAGCAAGCGCGCCTTGCTCATCGGCGATCCCAAGCGGTATGGGAAAAAGCTGTAGATTCCTATTTTGTAACTCTACAAGTCCTAGATTTCAAATTAATATCGAGATTGGAAAATATAAGACTTTCCACCCCTTTCTGCACTTCTCCACACTTCAAACCTTTCTTAGTTGGTAAAAAAAAATCACATGATGAATACAAAGTAATGTTTTATTCTGATTTTGTATCCTGAAAAATCCCGTAAAGCCCCTTCAATAAAGTTTGTCCCCCCCCCCCCCCCGGTTGACTTCCCTTAGAATATGAATTTCGAAAATTCTTCGATATGTATGGATGACAAAGAATACTCATGCGAAATTCCGTGTTTCCAACTGAAGCGGTTTCGGAAAGGCCTTCAAGGAACTTTGGCCCCCCCTCCTCCCGAGTTCCGTTTTACACCCTTTAGGACTCGAAATCGGAAATTCGTTGAATAAGTATCTTTTCGATATTGACAAAGAACATTTCCATGAAATTTCGCGTTTCCAACTAAAGCGGTTTCAGATATACGTGTACCCTTCAAGAAACTTTGCCCACTATTTACTCCCCTTACTCCCGATCCGAGTTTTCATTATTCTTAAATTAAGAATATTTAATTAAACAAAAAGTAAAGAAGAATATTATTTATTTCAAAATAATAAAAAAAAAGAAAAGAAAATTCATTATCACAAATAAAGAAGTTAAGTAAAAAAAGGAAAAAAAAAGATTAAACAGAAATACACATGCACAAATCTTTATCTTAATAGAGTTCAATACCTTTAATTCTTCTAAATTTATTTACAGTCTCACTCCTTAATTTCCTTCCAAATTTTGCTTTAAGGATTTGAAAGTTAAAGAACAAGTAATGAATGCTACCCAGACAGAGAATGACAAGTTCAAAATGAAGAAAAATCTAAATGAAATAAAAAATTTCTCTGTTTTTCTTTTTTGGTAAATATACCCATTAACATTGAAGCATTTAAGTCTAGTGTGTAAAATTTATTAAAGAACAATTTGACATAGTGAGAAGGGTGAAACAAGTACAGGAAAGAAAGAAAACATCCATGCCTACGTAGAATTCGAACCCTGATTCAGTCTTATCAGCCAAATTAGTAGGTCACCTCTGAAACCGCTCGGCTGTGCATGAACGGTTAAAATGTAATTAATCCACAATGGATTCTGTATCCAAAAACCGGAAGCTTAAGAGATTTCTTTCTTTCTAAAAAATAAAATCATTAAAAAAAAAAAAGATTAAAAAAAAGCTGGCTTATTCTTTGTCAAAGGTAATGATGAAAAGCTGAAAACAAAACTTTTAGGACACCCTGTAAAGAATTTCGCGATTTGATTCCTCGGACTGAAGGAACAACCGTTTAAGAGGTTGAAAAAGACATGCCACAAATTTTCTTCTGACAATCTATGGGCCGTCAATCTTTTTTTATGAAACTGGTAAAGGAAATATATTGACGGAATGCAGAAGGTTACACATGAATGTAGAAAAAGACAGAGGAAAAAAAAACATCCGATGGTCCGACGGAAACATCCGATGATAGCAATAACCGTAAAAATGTCAGAACTGAATCGTTTGCCTAAGGTGATGAATAATAAGAAAGCGAAAGTTATTTTTTTTTTCATCTTATAAAACAAACAGTTCAGAATGGACTTGGTTTTTCTTGGCTCGTTGTAAAATTATTACCCTTCCAACTTCTTTCTAATTGGTGCTGTAATTTAAGGCCAGTGTGTGAATATCCACAACAGGATTTGTGATGATGTTACAGGAGGTCACTGTGATGAAGTGAATTAAAATAAAAGAAGGAGAGAAGGAAATTTAAGACTGAATCTGTGCAATCCGATAAAAAAAAAATGAAAATTAAAAATTTTTCAGATAATTCTTTTACGTAAGAATTCTTTTATGTAACTAGG
>JAFIDM010000003.1:46426757-46564131 GCA_023159025.1 Thereuonema tuberculata
ATTTTTCAGATAATTCTTTTACGTAAGAATTCTTTTATGTAACTAGGCCATTCTCCGTGTACAAGCGCTTTGTTTTTCTACATCACGTAGAATTTGGTTAATGTGTATATTTAACGTGTGTGGTTTGTTATGATGATAACATAGGAAATACTTCAAACAAACCATAGTTTTAAAAAATAATTGTATTTAAAATAATTAAAACATTATAAAAGTATACAATACATGTTATAAGAGATCCATGAACAGTTTCGGAGGCCTTATAAATTGTTCATGGATCCCTTATAATGTGTATTATATACTTTTATTATGTTTTAATTATTTTAAATACAATTATTTTTTAAAACTATGATTTGTTTGAAGTATTTCCTATGTTATAATTTGGTTAAGTAAGAATATTATATTTAAAATATTGCAACGTTTCGGCAATTATAGTTTTAATTGTCATTTTCGAATTACAAATAAATAGACGGATCGGAAATAAATAAACAATCAGATTAAAAAAAAAGGTTGAATACATTCATGATTGATGGGGGGAAGGGGAAGGAAACATAAGTCAAAAAGCAATATAAAGTGAGTTGTAGTTCCCGTGGCCTAATGGTTAAGACGTCTAACTTCGGATAAGACGTCTAACTTAAAATCGTCTTAAAATGATTTTAATTGTACATATTTGTTTTAATTTTTTAAATTTTATTCTTCTTAGACTGTGTGTTGGCTTCATGTTTTTATTGAATTAATATCAAGTAATGTCTGTTTTTTCAAATGAGAATTAATAACAATAATACAAACTGCTGATTTTTTTTAACTGTAACATAACTTATGTAAAACGATATATAGTAATATACTATAATCCACTAATAACCTTTACATCACTGAACGATCTGTTGAAACTTCGGAATTTTATTGATTAATTGATTGTGGGGAATGTGGTTGGGAATGTGGCAGGGAAGCCAAGCACCGCGACCTGAAGATCTAACGTGCTACCCCACGGAAATGAGGAGAGACAGAGAGAAAGACTGAAAAAGTATGGTGGGAAAATTTAAGGGGAAATGGGAGAACCCCGAGAAAACCTGCCCAGCGCGGATTGTTCATGTCACGAAACCGAACCCCGGTACTCAGAGGTGAGAGGCCAATGTCGTGACAACGCCAACCACGCGGCCAAACTTGGGATTTTTTTTTATTCCATTAGTATTATCCAACTCCGTCAGAAGTATTTTAAAAGAAAGACATGCTGACAATTTGAAATCGTGATGTCATGGTATACAAATAAAAAACAAATATTCGTACACCTCGTTTCAACAAATTGCTCAATAGTTTAAAATTCATTAGGGACGTTTCCACACAGATACAAGAAACTCATCAGCTTTTCTATCTTTCAGAAAGAACAGAAATAATGAAGTTTCGTTCAATTTGTTTCGTGGAGAACGGTGGCGACATCTACTGCGTAATTCGGTCAACATCTATAATTTTTATCGTTGTTTCTTCTGACCAATGCGTTAATATCTTTAAACTAAGAGATAAATTTCATTAAAAAAAATTCCTCAATGGACACAAGTGAGGGTGGGAAATCATGAAAACCAATCGACTCGAAAATCTTTGGAGATAAAAAGGAAATATTCCGATATCAGAAAACAATTCCGAACACTAGTTCTGCATCGGTTGCAATGTGCGTCGGTTGTAAAATGTCCGAACCGCGAAAACACTTTATCGAACAGAAAAGGACCGTGGGCCGCCGCAGTTATGAGTGCCCGTGACGAAAGAATTATGACACTGGCGATAATCTACGCCTGTGCTCTGTTAATCCTGCAAAAGCCATTTTTCAAATGTGACCTTCCTTCTGCTTCCATTTTCATTTCTAATCTTTTACAAGTTTAATATTCTTTCTGGCCGTAGAGAACGTCATAGATTCGAATAGAGAAAGTGGTTTTGCGTAAATTGTAACGGAAAAGAACTGTCGTCGCTGCTAATGCTTTATAGCTGGCACGAATAGACCTTTCTTTCTATGGAGCAACGCAGAATTACGTGTAACCGACGAACAATCGTTTCCTACAACGCAGTGGCATCGTCGACTACAATCCCAAATTTTTATCAATAAAAAGCGGTTCTTTCAATGGTAACGATTTTTAACCACTGTATCTAAAGCTATTTTTATGAAGCTGCTTTTTAAATTTCAACAAACTTATCACATAAATATATATAACCAAAACCCTAGCACTGTCATTCCGGAAAGTCGATAGTGCTTCATTGGGCTGCATAATATTATCATCCCTTTGCGAGCAAAAATCGGCAACTATTCGTCTTATTTCTGAGAAAACTCTGGAACAACGTTTGAAAAAATCAAGTTCATTTGAGAACCCTTTTGTAAATATCTGTTACAATTTAAATTATCCCGTCTCTATTGAGGGCGAATATGCTAGTTACAGATAACAAGGCAGCTTTGTTTATTACAACATTCCTGATAAGGTTATAACTATTTAATTAATTAATCAAAATTAATCTCTAATCAATAATCCGAATTTGTAATTTATCACTGTTTATATTAATTGTGATAGAATAATTCTTCACAATCTTTAAACATATTTGCTTTTAACCTACCAGCTTTTCTCTGGAAGTTTCTATCATTTCTACTTTTTTTTTTTTGTTTGCTAATAGAAATCTCTTTTCTCGATCGAAAGCTTGATTACCCGGACGCAGTAGATGTCAACATTTCTTTTTGTTAAATCATCTTCGTATCAAATAAAAACAGTATGTGCAATTAATTATTACGGTGAAATTTAGCAAAACTGTATTCTATTTTACCTAGAGAATAACGCCAACAAATTTTTAAGTTTTACATCTATATAAATTCTAAATGAGGAAAAAAAGTAATTGGAAATTAAAAACTTTTAAACTAACAGCAAAATAGAAACAGCAAAACTACGAATAATGTATTACAAAATAGAAAAGGCGAGCAGAAAGCGTCCTTCTTCCACCTTAGTATTTTTATAAAAAGTATTTTGATTTATTTGACAGATCTCCAGAGATCGGAATTAGCATGTTCAAAATTTAAATAATAATAAAAATATTGTTTGCAAAAAATCACCTTTCACTACATTTTTCACGATTTTTTTTTTATCTTCATTTCTTATTCTGATTTGTTGAGAAAAAGTAGAAAATAACTCTATTTTTAAATAACCTGACCGTCCTAGCACTACTTTATTCTTTACTTCAAGAAGAAGTACACACATATATCGCATACATAATTGCATTCACAGTCGGGACCAGAATGCATCAGACTGCATCCCATTCTACCAAAAGACAGGCGTATATCATGTTTCGTGAGAGCTTCTACTGTACGCGGCTTATCAAGGGAACTCAGATATTTTTCAGATTTCGGCCGATGCATAATTCATAGAAGCGCCGGCAGATAACTCACGCGCTTAATTCTACTCGTAGCATCGTTCCAGGCGACAGTTATATGCATGTTGCAGCGATAATGACGTCGGGCATTTTCTGAACGCACCCGCAAGCAGCACTGTTCAGCCTTTCGCCTACCAAGAGTTGTTTAGTGGAGTTACAGAACGGCCCGTGCAACAACTGTTACATTGGAAAGGGGTGTTAAAAGAGAACTGGGCTTTTATTTATAGGGCGCTCTTGAATATCGGACGAGAAGCCAGTGGAAGGCTGATGGAAATGACGGTGAAGATGATCATAACGAGGAGATGAAAGGGTTTTACGATATCCGTTACTTAATGAGAGCCCATCCTTTTGGAGACTATTCCACATTTTCATTAATATTGCACAAAACACTACGTTACTAACAGAGAGACAGAAAGATACTTATTCTAAAGCTTCTATCTAAAATTAAAAAAAAATCAAACAAACAATCTTAAACAAAAGCCTTAATGGGAATGTTAAGTAAAATTTTGGCATAAAAAAGCCTAAACTGTAATATCACTCAATTTGAATTCCCTACGGCACATTTAGATCATCTTCACAGTTGGGTAGATGCATTCTTGAAGCTTGGAGTAACATGTTCGGTCCAAGATCGATGGTTTCCCGTGATTATTATTTCTGCACGACAAGTCCCATAGTTCACACAACCCTCTACGAAACGAACACCAATGGACGATCGAAGCGGTCTTTTAACTCCATTCTACCCGACTTCGCTATATGTTTAAAACTAGATCGCATTGCAACTTGAACTTACTGCGCCGTGAATTCAAAAATCAGAAATTAATTAACTGAAATTTCGTAGTAAGAGTTTTGTAATAAAAGTACAAATTAGCAATTATTCATTGCATCTTTTCAAATTCCACGATAGAGTAGAGTACCACAGACCGCAATGTAATTCCCACATTGAACAAGAGTGGTCTTTATTGATATTAGAGCGCCAATTCTTTTACACAACTAACTGAGCAGTTTACCTGAGGACCAACCGATGAACGATAGCGAATCTTATGAATATGGAAAACATTTCACGTTGACCTGTTGGACTTCGATATTAGGTAGTTCTAAAGTCGAATCGTCGTTATTCTCAATATAACGGAAAACTAGATCTGTCATCAAATTCGAATCTGCTGAGACTTCGAAACCTCTATTGACACTAGAAACGTTGGATTGAAATACAATTAATCGAAAATTAAGTGAAAATAGGATACGGAAATAGAAACGCTCGGAATGAACTCCATAGATTTAAAGCAGTACACGATAACGGTGTTTTAACAGATTGCAGATTTCATTCTAAAAAAAAAAATGCCTCATCAATATTTTTGTAGATGAAAATAATTAAGATATTATTGATTACTCAACAATAAACTGGTGTTTATGTAGATTCTTTCTATCTTCAATGTTTATCACTGTATTTTATCGTGGATACTGAACATTACTAAAACAAAATATATTTCAAATATATTTCTCGACTTATGCATAGGTCAACCAAAGCAAGCACGTCACTGTTACGTTGAGGTCCTTTCAGTTCTACTTGGAAAACTTGGAGGTTTTATTGCACATTGCCAGTACAGAAAATTTACTGAAGCAGAGTAGAAAGAAAGTAATTAATAACAAGAATAAATAAAAAAAAGAAAAGTTTTTCATTAAACTTATTATTTTCAGAAAAGATCTGACAAATAACAACAGAATTTGTTGGACTTCTTAAAGTATATTTTTTTTATTGAATTTCTTTAAAAGCTATTACTTTTCTTACAAAAGTAGAAATCTTTTTCTGCGATTTTAAACTTCGTAAACAACAATATCCTTCTTCAAATAAATGAATGCTTTAATCGAAAAAAACAATAGCTTCACAATGAAATTAATAGAATAAGAAATAAAAAAATAAAATTATAATAAAATACAATAAAAACAATGAATGGAAGTCAACAAAGATACTGGAAGACAATCTGTTACATATGTATTAAATCTACTGAAATTTAGTTTGTAAGTGCTATACAGATTAATTTATTTGCAGAATATGTAATTAGGCGAGGATTAATCTATCTACATTAAATAGTGATGCAGATAGATTAAAATGTGGTAAATAGGATTAACATCGATAGGTTTATTAACGCAGAAGCCAATGTCAAAATCAAAGTAATAACCTCAACAGTTATGTTCAAGAGGAAAAGGATTTTGTAATACTTTAAAGGACATTTAATTTTGTCGTGAATTGTAAACAAAGTGGTTTTTTTTTTTTTCACTTTTTCTGTATTCCACATATTATTAAATTCATCTATCTTTATTGTACCTTTTTCCTTCTTTTAGACATCAGACCTCTTAATAATTAAAGTGTTTTTTAGCCTTTCCCAACAGAAAAGAGAAGCTTATCAAATCAGACAGTCTGCATGTGTGTCTGTATGTGTGTATGTCACCCTTCATAACTTTTGGACTACTGGATCGATCTGCTTCAAGCATTGTATATACAGTCGACTACTATTGATTTCAAACTGTATTAAAAGGATATGAACATCGAATGCACAAAACATAAAATATACAGGATAAAAAATACACGTTGATGTTTCAAACATCCATTTATGTTGTTTCTCTTCGGAACGTCAACTGTATATTTTTTATCACTAACACCATTGGCGCACCCAAGGGGAGGGCTAAGAGCGTTGAAGCCTATCTCCCCCAATCCCAAAAAAATAAAGAAAGAACTAGAAGAAAACCTTTATTAAAGCACTGACATGTCTGTATGTTAGTATTTTGAGACAATCTTTGAAACAATCTATTTCGAAATAGGCTTACATCTGAATAGATGTAATGTCCTTAGCACCCTCCAAACCTTAATCCAGGGTGTGCCATGCACTACACCAATGAATTTCATTAGCATATTTATTGTTGTTGTGAACTAATAGAAAGAAAACATACATTATTGTTAACCATTTAACAGAAATACGAGACATGTGTATAACTCTGTCATTAAGTCTCATAGTAAAAGAAACTGGAAAAGAAATTGATTTTTAAGTGCAGCTGGCTATAAGTCCTGAGGCTGTAAGTCCTGACCATAAATGCTCTAGTCCTGAGGACGCTGTATTGTGGATACTGTAAAAGGGATCACATTCAGTTTTCGTGCACGAATGATTTACAATTCCTCGATTGTCTCCCTTTACTTTATTCAACAGTTCACTTGAATGGACTTCGAAAGCAATCGCTTCCATTGCTGGGCGCTACTGCATCAGCATCGTTAGATGGGCTTTTCAATTTATGTGTTTCCTATACCTGATAAAATATGGCGTCAACCGATTTACAGAGCGAGAGAACAAGTCCACTCTGCGATCCACAATCCCAGAACAACTGAATAAGATTCCGTCAGAAATGTGTAACTGAGCATTCAACGAAAAAGGACCTACAGTATCACCAAACAATTTATAATGATTTCCAATCAACATCAACAAAACGATTTAAGTATAAAATACTTGTAATAAAAAGTAATTGTTAATAGTTAATGTTACATTTCCTTTTACAATCTACATGAGATACAGAATTGCCTGATATTTAGTTAATCTTTTAAGATAATTTAAAATCAAATTCTTCTTTTAAATATCGCAAATTCTCACTGGTCTCTCAGCAAGGCACCTGCATTTGGCTTGAAATTTTATTCTTTTATTTTCGTTATTTTCATTATATTTTACAATTTAACCGTTTTTACACAGGCTGTGCAGTTTGTGCTCAACATAGGCTGCTTGATAGAACTTTCAGAATAAATATTAATTTAGCTTTTTACATCCCGGACATATCTGTTGATTCCGAATTTTCATTTATTTTTCTTTTCCTCTGATTTTAGAAAAAAAATCAAAAATCAAAAGTAGCTACATATTCTCTCACCGTTTAGAATTGTAATATTACTGAATATGTTAAGCAAAGATAAAATGGCAGTAAGATATTTTTTTCATTTTTTTAAAAAAACAGGAAATTGTTACAGAAAATTACGTTTTGCTGTTTTCTGTAACACAAAATATTGGTTTGGTTCGAAGGTTCAGACCTTCCAGTTGTGCCATCCACTTTTAACAAGTATGGCACCTATATGCTTTTGTTTTTTGCCAACGAAATCATTGCCAAGGATACAGTATAGAAAGCAGTCTACTTTAGATCGGTAAGAAAACAAACAAACACAGAAGAGAAAAATACAAACATCCAATCCAGTTCAAGGATTCAAGTAGCATTGTGTTGATCACTTAGGTAAACCACAATGGCTTGAACGACAAGATTAATTTAATCACGTGATAGCATATCAAAATAGTTTTTGATCTATTCTCCGCATTCTTATCCAAAAAGAAATGAAGGATGAATCTTAGGAAAAACATATAATTCTCAATAGAGCTTCTTTTCTTTAACTGAAAATTATTTCGTAATTTATTCCCTTTCTTCGTCTGCCACACTCAAGTTTCTTAATTATTCTTCCAAAGGAAAAATCAACTTTAAGACAAGAACAGAAAGAAAAAAAATCCCTTTTTTTTAATTTAACATAATTAATACAATTAAACCACTTAAATTTTTGCCTCGACCTTCTTTCGGGGCTACCAAAGCAATTTAGTTCTGTGACTGCAAGTGATCTTCTTTGCATTCAGTAGACGAAAAAGCCATGAATTAAACGAAACGGAAAAGATAACCTAAGGCATTTTCGCTCAGAAAAAAAAAATTGCACCGACCTCGACAATCTGTCAAGTGCACGTGGCCCTCGAGGACGCTGTTACCTAAGGCACAGCACATTTCCGTACCCCTCTTTTCTTTTCCCTTAACCCATTCTTCCTTCCTTCAGTAAAAAGACGGAAAAAAAATTGGCTCAAATCCGGAGTGACTAACTTTTCATCACGGCACGAGCTCCCAAAGATCCCCAGACGGTGACTGAACGAGAGAAAAGAGTGATATTAATCGGGAAGGTGCATATCGATAGGGAAAAAAAAACCAAGTGAGAGCAATTCCCAAATGACCACTGTTCTATACGAAGTGGGTAGACTGTTTCTTTTTGTCAGGATGTTCGCGGCAAACTTATCACTTGCGAAGCATCTGCAACACAGCACTACTGATTAAATGGGAGACACCGATCTCCCGGGCCCAGCGAAAAGCAGTGCGCGATTGAAATTTAAATATTTGATGAAAAACCCTACCCATAAGTAGGAACGATATCTATAAGAAGTAAGGAGAATTTTCTCGAAAGGAGATCTACCTTAAGGGTGCTTTTAGAAAGAGGATGTAATGAAAAATAACAACTTTGCTACCAAAAAAAAAAAAAGATGGATTTCTTTGAATTACATCACAGGTAACATTCATCAAAACCATTTTGATGAGATAGAAAAGTTGAATATTAAGCAAACCATGTTTCTCAGTACATTCTTTATTACTGTTTCTGGAATACTGTGATTGGATACTTATGTAAAAATTGGTTCATTAAGACTAAGTAAAAGCGTTTTTAAGGAAGTTCATTTAAATTCAAAGACAATTCGCTTCAAATTGCTGAGAATTAGAATTTGCTGAGATTGTGCTGGACCAACAAGAATCATCTACATGATAATTTCTACATGATTGGTTTTGCCTGTTTCCTGGATATTTCATGTACCTTGGCCATTAGAATGATGACATCATTAAAGGTCCTCTCATTAAATGGCATAATAACTGATTATATTTCCCTCCCTCAACGTTTTCCAAAATTAAGAACTTTAACAAGGATAGCAGCCGAAGATAAGTGAAAGATAGCAACTAGCGTAGGATTATATATTCGGATTCTAGGTAATAAACAAATATGTCTTCTTTAAGGCTTCTAAGCTTCGTGTATCCGTCCTAGTAGTGACCATAGCGGAAGTTGACGGCAAAAGGACAAATCGTTAAGTGGGAATTATTCCTTCAACTAAGATTTACTAATTTCTCCTGTAACTTGATGTAACAAAAACGGTTTAGGCGGTTTTTGATTTAAGTTCCATATGTTCGTAACTCGAATTCATTTTCAGAGAAGTCATCTTTAAAAGTAAAAGAAACCTAATTCCATAAACAAAGGTCAATAAAGTTTCTCTTTTGTAAAATGGCTACTACGTATATATAAAAAGAATTTAATAGCATAATTAATGAAAATTCTGTCGAATATGCAAATGTTCATAAACCCTCGGGAAATGGAGAACCTGAAAGGAAACCCAATTTCTTATTTTTTGAAATTGCACTCACGAAGTTATAATTGCAGAATGCAGCTCTATGGTAATCATCATTCAAAACTTTTATCTGCTGTAGATTCACTGAGTCTGAAATAAAGATGTCCATTTCACCCGTGAAACTTTCTTGCCATCAACTTGGAACAATGGACACAAGATAATTTGCCTCCATCAAACCAGTGAATCCTAAAACAATTCCGCGACTAATTACTATGCATTATGTTTGCAGAGGGAGGGGAAATCAGTGCGGGCAGCTTCGATGTACAGATAGGTTCACCCGTGACGACCTCCAGTGTCCAGGAGGAGCTCAATTCAAGATTAAACAGCGATTAGCGACAAGGCCTGCTGCCGATGTCATCGAAGCCATTGTCCGCGGCGAGAAAAGTTTAACCCGGTCGAATTAATCCTGATGATCGGATCATTCGAACGGTGCATCTGCCATGTGAGCTTTACCAGTCCATTGCCGCCCGTGCTGACAACGGGCGTGTTCGCGGTCGAGCAATTGGCCGAATTTCCACCGCCCTTCATTGCAGTGAGTCGATAAACCATCGGCGCGAATGCGACCAAAATGAAATGAGGCGACGCAATTAGAAAAGTCAACCGTTAACTATCGGCGAGATGTACTCATGGATGTCCTTACAAATCGTGATGAAGCCTTCTAACAATGTCATCTTCAATGAGTTCCGAAGCAGAGCAAGATTAAAATGACAGGTTTCTTTGACTTTTATTTAGCAAATGGTTCTCCTTAATAATCTGACATTTAACACACATCCTCTTCAGACAATTTAACAGCATTTAATTGCGAGAAAAATACTTGAGAAAATGAGATATTAGTACATACACAAGTTTACATATATATAGCTTTCTTGGCATTACCACATTCCAAGCAACTATTAAAAATTTATTTAAGCCATTAATTCAGCAGATGAAAAATTAAATATGAAATAGCTTACTTATACCTATGTTCATTTATTCCCCAATAGATTTAGGATTTTCACTGCCCCGTATTTTATACATCTCTTTCCACAAGGTTTATCTACCCTCTTTTATAACCGGTCCGTACAAACATTAAATTTATAAAACAGGAATGACTTATTCAATTTGCCTCACTGCAGTTTGCAGAGTTAAACTTTATTAAAATAATAAAGTTTGCAGAGCAGCAAACACAGCCTCGTTCTGTTGAGTTTTCAAAAAGTTACGTTAATAAGTAACAAAGTTTTAATCCCTTTTAATTCCATCTTTATTTTAAACATTAAATAAAAATATTCTATATGCTAAAGACTTCACTCTTACGAAATACTGTCCAACACTGTACAATTTTCTCTGATCAACAAAGAATATCCATATTCTATGTGAAGAGTGAATTCTTCTTACTTCAGTTATTACAAGATATCAGTCAGGGGTAATAAGGTACTAAGAAATACCTGTGACTTAATTCCTGAAGAAGAGAAGGAAGAAACGTTCTATATTTTCATCAATATTAATAATTCGGTAACAATATACAGATTGGATCATCACTTATCAAGAAGACAACATACCATCATTCATATTATTCAGTTAACTTAGAAATCAATTTCTTTTATGTATAGCATTTCCGTAAAAGATCATTGTGAGCTGTATAAAAAACACAGCAATAATAATAACAATAATCATAAAGTAGTTATTGATTATCGATCCAGTTAAAAATGACAGCTATTGTTAAAGCCATTGGTTCGTTTACTCCCCCTCTCTTTCCGAAATCATCGGCTTTCGAGTGTAAACATAATAAGCGCAAGCTTCCACAAAATCAAAACAGCATCATTACAATTGGCTCCACGGTGTTCTGAAGACCCTAACAGATGATCATCTGCTGTTCAATCTCACGGAAAATCAAATTACAAACCAAAACCAACCAACGATCGGAAACTGTCACGAAAATCCCCAGTTTGAATGCTTGTGAATTTATTTGGAAAAGTTTCTTTTTATATATACTGAAGAATGCCTCTTTTGAAAATTTAATTAGAAGTTAATGGTATTTTTGTACAAAGGAAAAGCTGCTAGTTTAACTGTTGTTGAAACGTATCCAAAAAATACATAAACAGTTATAAACTACCATCACAAGTTTGACATATTTGTATCCTTATAAAGCCAATCTTATTGTAAAGAAATATTAACGTGTGAATATTAAATCTTACTATGCTACTAAACGCTCATTTGAAGGGTTATTTGGTATTTATATCTTATCCCATTCCGTTCCGTTAAAACAACTTTTCATAATTGAAAATAAAGAGAATTGTAAAATTAACCAACATAATCCAGGCCCAATAGTAAAGATTTTATTTTATATTTTAGATGAGAAGGAAAGGTTTATGATCGAATCTTGCATCATAAAAAAGTTCCCATGCATTAATAAAAATAAATTCTTGAAAGTTAGTGATTGCACTTTTTATAAGTTTAAGAGATATATTAGAAATACGGAAATATTTTTGTAAATGCCATTGAATTTAGATGTTTTAATGATAGCTATTGTAAATTGATCTTATTATTTATTAATTGATCTAATTATTGTTTTCACGATTAAATTATTGTAATTATTGTATTCACGATCTTTCAGTTGATCTAATCCGTATAATTAATGTACTCACGGTTCAATTATTGTATTGATGGAAAACATGTATACGAATTGTTACAGTTTGTTGTTAAAAAGGAAATTCTTAATGTAAAGTGAATTTGGAGGAAGAGGGATATTTTTTCTGTCCTCCCTCGTCTGATGAAGTCTTCTTGCTCAAAGAAGACGAAATATTGCGATTAAATATTTGTAAAAGGAGTTTATCTGTGTAAGTTATTTTCTTTGAAATGCAAATAAAGAGATTATTAAACACGCATTTGAATAGAAGTTTTTGTAAACACTGCATGTTTTAAACAGCGAATAAAAGATGTATGGAACAAGCGTACCAACGTAAATAAATAAATAGACCATGCAATTACTGACATAAATAAAATTCATTAGGTATGAAAATTCCACCTTTCTTTACAATGCGTTGTTTTGTTTATTTATTTATTTCAATTAAACCTTGTTTTTGAAATTACTCTAAAACAGAAAATGATTATACATTAATAACTCACCACTACATTAATTTGTACAATGGAGCTCCTAATCCAGCCTTATGACATTTTCTAAACAATCATAGCTAAAGCAATTACAGCAAAGCCACAGCGAGTCAGATATTACTCATATACTCAAGACTGATTACACAGTTTTCATGAAAATTTCATGAGAAAACTCAATGAACTAAATCATAATATAGAATGGTTGTTGCTCACTCATTACCATAAAATTTTAGGTTCTTCACTATTATACTTCAACTGCAGAATAGGCCTCCCACGATGCAAATAACCACAGGCAAATTACTTGGCTTATATTGCCACAGCCATTACTGCTACTTTATGTTGTGGTTCTTAATATAATATTTATAACTATTATATATATTTCCTTTATGATTGCGAAGTTATCTAAAAAACAGTTAATACGTACTGTACTAGAATCACAGAAAAACAAGGTAGGGATAGCGATTAGTAAACCAATCACAATGCTTCGCAACGTTTTCTGATACGTATAAGACAATATAATTGATATTGCTTTAATTTCCTTATTAATGTGATTGTTGCGAATGCAAAAGGCGCAATTGTTGCGATTGTTGTGATTGCTGTGCTTATTGATAATTTAATGAGATTTTAATGATACTTGTATTTTTAATGAGACAGACAGACAAACAGGGATTATAAGTCTTCTGATCCTTGTCAGAAGACTAAAACTGCATTGTCCAAACAGTCCATTATTATAAAACATCAAAGGCAGTATTAAAATTCTATACTTCTTTAAATTTTAGCTACCAAGAATATCCCAGGTAGCAATTTAATTTTGATAGCAAGAATTTAAGGAAATTTGATAGAACATAATATCTGTAAATTAAAAAAGAGATGTCGCTTAATTTGTATGAAATACCATCAAGAACTACCAAATTAATAATAACTTAGGCAACGTAAGCAACTAGTTCAATCTTAAAATGGAAAGATGTCCAAGATAAAAATGAGCACTACGAAACAATGGAAGATTTGTTCTGAGTTTCTATATTGTTTAGGAAACTTTTAAAGTAAAGTTGAATATATTGACAAAAAAAAAAAAAGATGTAATTCCTGACAATAAATTGAAGATATTGTTTTGTTTACAATTGTTTCACATAGTTAAAACAAAATATTCTTACAAGATACTTTCGTTCCTTATTACAGTGTCTTTTTGACAAACTCCAAAAGTTTCATTACTTTCGAGGCATGTAATACACCACTCAGGAAAAAAAATGTTTTTTTTTTTGCTGTTAGGTTTTCAAAGATTATTGTATTACCGGTTGCTGTAATGGTTTGTAATCTGATTCAAAATGACGGCGTTGGCATTTCTGTCTGCCTACTGGTTTCTTACGAGGGGAGAAAAGAAAAGTACAGCACAAGCCGCAACCCCTACATCTTCTGATTTCGTATCAAATTCCCTTTTCTTTTCGTATCTGAAACTCGGTGCACAAGATTTATGGGGTTTTCGTTTCGAGTGCCACATCATCCTGTCGTCAGTCGTCGACTACGGCCCAGGGACCTCCGGCTGTACATTGGATACCAGTGGGCTGCGAATGCCATCAGTGCACTCAGGACCACAATGATGCAGTCCCTCGACCGCAAAGGGTTCACTGCTTCGAATGTACGTCATTCCTGGGGTGAAGAGAGCGGGATCAGCATTTCGCTACAGCGTTCTGGTCAATCAAGAGGCTAAAGCTTAGTCGTGTAAGACTATGAATTTTAGCCGAAAACAAAATAATAAAAAAAAAATACTACGAGAAGTAAGGAAAAAGAAATGATTGAAGTTGTCGTGTAAATTTCTCTGGACAACAACGAAATATCAGTATCTAGACAACATAGGAGTAATGTGAACTGCGAATGCCTTGAACCGCAAACGAACACAAACAACAACGGAAAAAAAGAAAAGAAAAAAGCTGGCGGGGGGGGGGGGAACTGTAAGTTATTTGAGTGATCCAAATGTTTGAAGATTTTTTTTATGTTTTCATTTTCAGCTTTTTTCTTTCTTGGAAATGGTGAATACAACCCGTTTCTAATTTAAAGAAAAAAACAACTTTTTATAAAAACTTCAAAGAAAAAAAATTAGAAATTAATATTGTAAGATATCGTCTACAAGTTAAATTAACAAATTTTTCTTAAATATTAAAAACTAATAGTGAAATTTATATATTATCATTAAGCTTGATTTTCTTTAATTTTTAATGATTACTTTTTCTTTCTTTTTTTTTCCAGGAAAAACACTTAATTGTTATTGTTTTTCTTTTACATTACTTTTAAAATAAAATTAACTGCATCGATTTTTGAACTTAGCCCTTTTTTTCGCAATGCCCAGACCGCTGGTATACACCATTCGTCGCAGAAGAAACAGAAGTGTAAGTGCTCTATAGATAGCTGTCTACTTTAAAGCAATGGAAGTGACAACATCGAGGAAAGACAATGAAATACCAAAGCCAATACAGTAAGAAAAGAAACCAAAGATTGCGCATAAATAAACAAAACACAGCTTTGAGTTTCTTTTCTTTCTTAATAACTTTTCTGCA
This sequence comes from Thereuonema tuberculata, assembly GCA_023159025.1. NCBI lineage: Eukaryota > Metazoa > Arthropoda > Chilopoda > Scutigeromorpha > Scutigeridae > Thereuonema > Thereuonema tuberculata. The sequence goes on from JAFIDM010000003.1 coordinate 46,442,014, forward strand.
CGTTAAATTTAGTTCTTGTAATTATATTGCCTTTTTGGTTTGGCTTTTCTTTGTAATTAAATACCTTTCGTATCCTAACGATTGTTAGGTCGAACGTTTTTTATGTGCATTTTCGCACTTATTTTTAATTGTTGTGTATTTTGCTCGTGAGTCACTTTTGGAAGTGAAGGTGACTTCCATTTCTTTTTCATTACTTTCTGGGTTTGTCATTGGGGAGGGTGGATCGGGCTGAAGAGCTCCCAATAAGAAGAAACGGCCGTACCCGATTTCCTCTGTTAACAAACTGAAAGGTATGTGTTGTTTTTTTATGTGCAATCTTTGGTTTTCTTTCTTAATCTTAAATGCATTTAAAATACTGTACTCTTCAAATTCTGTTGTAAGCATTTAGTACTTTCATGAAAATGAAAATTAAGTAATTTTAAACTTCTCATATATTTTGCTGTGGACTCACAACAAAAAATCCAAATTAAAACGTTTTTGCGTAACATAGAATATATGAAACGAAAGTAATGTAAGAAATTTCATAAATTCACGAATTGCAAAATAAATTGCAAAACTATATTTTAATAAAGAAATGTGGTAAAATATCAAAAAAATGTTAAGTATTTTGTAATTTTAGAGCAATTTTACGAAAGTCACGAGTTTTATTTCGTTTATATTTTGAGTGAATCTGGTCTTTCAACTTGAATTTCTTCAGGTAGACTGTATGGAATTTGTTATGCAGTAAAGCAAGGATTTGACATTTTTTTTCTCTCGCTTGTTTAATAAGAAGCTTAACGTTTATTATATTCAAAGGAATTATGCTCTAGGGGTCGAGCTTGATATGACCTCTACATAATCGAGGGCCAGCGATATTCAGAGCACACGTTGCCAGGAGACGCGCATGTTTACACAGACATCTGAATTGATGAGCCCACACTTGCTTGAGGCAGAGTCGGAGACGTTTATAAAGGCGGCAGTGGCGGCATCTGGAGCTGAGAGCACGGCTGTTGCCGACTGCAAGAGCAAAGCGAGTGAACATCGGCTCATAATTCTCTCTCTTTCTCCTCAGGAGAGGCAAAACGGCACAGCTGCCCTGGTGAGGAGCTCGTCGATTTGCGAGAAAGAAAACATCGATGCCGGGGAGAAGTTTGCAGGCAGCGGGAATGAGGCTGGAATGGGAGAGGTGGAGGAATGAATGGTGTGATAGGTGAACGGGATAACATAAAAGAGGGACGAACTCCTGCAGGTGACTGGAGAATTTATCTTCAACGACAAGGGAAGAGATGCACCTCCGGAGTCCCACCATCAGTTGCTGCATCTCTCCGTGGGCTCATTAGTTTGCTAATTTACTATGATCCTCCGCCAACACAACGGAAAGCCTCAAGCCAAAATTACGCTTGTTTCTCAGACGGAAACGACTACAAAAAAGGCCTCCTGGCTATAAAAACAAAATTCCCGATTTACATCTAAGACATGATCAGTAAAAAAAAAAAGAATACAGTAAAGAAAAAATAATAATAACAGATTCCTTGCATACTTTAACTTCATCTGATGAGAAGTTAAAAATGAAATAGCGCCGTCTGTTTTGCAACTTTTTGTTGCCATATGTAAAAATAATTCACTGTCATCACGAAGAACGTAGGAATATCTAACCAACATTTACCTACACAATTTTTTCTTTACGAAAGTACTAGACCTGAATAATAATAAAAAAAAAATCTCTGTCATATACTTTACTCTACCTTTCCTCTGTTATCATTAAATCCAAATAGGAATAACAATTTCTTTAAAATCTCAATAAGTGTTAAGATATAAATGTGATGCATTCATTTCGAACGAATTATGTACTAATGATATGATGAAAGACGACAGACATTTTGTTGGAATTAATAAATAATTACAGCTCAACCTTTGAATAATTTATCGTAAATATTTAGAATAATTTCCCAATTTACTTATTGTCAAATACAGATTAGTATTTAAAAGTGAAAAAAGTAAAGCCTTTAATAGTCTTTAATACTTCATATACAGAGTAAGTTTTTTCTGCTTACCTTGCGCTATCTGAAATGATAATTATTTCCCAACAGTATAAGCTACACTTCCTTTGCCCGTCGTCAAATATCACAAAGGAATGCAGATCTCTGAACCTTTAACAGATCACATTCCATGTTTTGCTATGAAGCTCATCTTGCTATGAAAATAAGTATTACATTTGTATTTCAAAATAACCATAATTAATGATATAACAAAAGCAATAAAGAATCTAAAGAAAACAAATAATTGAAAAATTTAGAAATCTTTCCTTTAAACGATAAATTATGCAAGTGAAAGGCCACCGAAAGCAGCCGAACTGCATTTTCCCGCACTTAAGCCATAGTATTTTGGTATTTGAGTATTTGCTATCCTTTGGGAGAGAAATCAGAGAAAAAATGTTTACTTGAAAGCTTATTTAAATCCTCTTGATGTAAAAGAGGATCAACTTTTAATTTCAACCCATTGGTTAAAGAAAAAAATAGCAGTTAAATAAAAAGTTATAAAAAGTTACGCTGCCTTGTTAAGTTTTCGGCTTCTTTAGCTTTTATACAAGCCGAAAATCTAACAACGCAGCGTATGTCAGAATCTTTGTAAGTCAGCAATCCCTAAAATACCAGAACAATCAAGAAAGAACAGTTACAATGCTATATCAGTAGCATTTTCTTTAAGCTGACATCGGGCAGACTGCTTAGCATTACTTAGTTACTTTCAAATTTGGATGTTGCGTTTTTTACCGTGGACCAGACATACGGGCACACATACAAGTGTTTAAAAAGATGACATTTAGTCTTCAAGTAGACGCCCAAAGAAAAGAAGCAGTCAGAAAATGAATCAATGAGCTTTTCCTCCGCTAAATCTTAAAGCAATTGTAGTCGACAAGAAGCCAAGAACCCTTTGTGGAGAAGAGGGGCGAGATTCGGTTATATCCTCACGGTAATGAAATCAGCCCGAGAGCCCGCGACCCTTGATCCCAGCACCATAACTCTCGGAAGCCGAGTCCCTTATAGGAAGACTCTGATTAAAGCGAAAAGGGTAATATATAATGGGATTACAGAACACAAAGAAGGGAGCTGTAATACTTAATCTCGATGAAAGATGATATCTGTTAGATCAACACAGTAAATAAAACATTGATTTCCGCTAGATAATCACCAGAGACGCCAAGCGGAGGAATTAGCATAAAGAAATGTTGCCAGTTATGTCGACTCGCAGTTGCTATAAATTTGGATAAGAAACCGACAACGCCACGAAAACTTAATCATATTCTTAATTAAGTTATCGTGAAACACACAAATAGCAGACGGTTTTTTCTGATTAGAAAAATGTCGGCACTTTCTGATCAAAGAAAGAAGTATACAGATGAAAAATACAGCCATAATGGAAAACCTTGTTTGATGGAGTTGATCAATAAAACTCATTTACTTCCTTCTACTACAGCAGTTCCTAAAACGTTCAGGTAGATATTTCATTCTTTCTCACTTCAACTAATTACAAATGCTTCGGATACTTAAGTGACTTCTTTATTTATTTTTTTTCAAGAAAAACGAACCTTGCAGACTTTAAAAATTAAAAGTAAAAAAAAAAACCAATATAAAGAAAAGTAACTAGTTACAGCTTTTTTTTATTAGATTTGTGTTTTCGTTAGAAAAAAAGAAAAGAATTTTAGATAATTCACGATGGCAATTGTCGAAGATATCTAAATACTGTATCTAACAGCATTCAACAATTTCTAGATGCATATTTCCATGAAACAAAAAGTGTAGAATAACAGTGATGTTACTGAAGTCGAGAAAATTAATAGAAAATTAATCATGTACATTCAAATGTTATTTTAAAAACCCCGTACACACAAAATATAAAGGGGAGGAGGAAAGACGAGCTCTTAAGATCGTTCTATCACTCCGTCACCATGTCTCCACCCCAAATTCGGACAGACATGACTGATATTTATTTTTTGGAAAGCTTTCCCCCACTATAGATAGGGGTAAAACACTACGAATTTCAATCTCCTATCACTTCCTGTCCCGGTCTCGTGATTGTACTTTAGAATATTCTCAAAACCTTACAGACAGGCCGACTTGTTTTATTCATCTTGTATTAGTAGCCGTGGCCGCAAATTCGTATGTACATTGCGTTGCAGCTGTACTAACCCAGGCTGGAGTTCTATTCAATGCAATGTCTTTCTTTGTTTGTTTTTCATTTTTTGTAACTTATTTTTTTTTTTATTCTACTACTTTTTTTCTTTAAAATTATATTTTATATTTTTTATAGAAACTGAAACATGTACGTGGTTGCTATGGCTTCCTGTTTACATACACACGAAACCCTAAGGACCCCGTACATGTTTCACTATTTAGGTTTAAATTAGTGAAAAAGTTCAAGTTTAAAGGTTTAATCCAAAGTATTCTATGCCTTATTATCTTTGTTCTTAATATATCTGGGAAAATTTTTTTTTTTTAAATTAGGTTTTATTGTGTGTTATCTTCCTCTTTAAACAACATCATGCCTTGCTGGGATTCGAACATATAATCATCGCCAAATAACACTTCACTTGACTTCTTCCTTTGCAGATTTTAAACTCTTTCGAATAAGAAGCTGTTCTCTCTCTCGAACTGCATCTCTCAACTTAATCAAATTGATGAATTTGGAAAAGGGGTAGTTCGTTACGATGTAAAAAAGCACAAACACGAACTTTTATTATGTGCGAATGGCGTTATCCTTGCACTCAGGAGCATAAATGTTCATCATTCTAACGACAAGATAAACTTCAGTAAAAGGGCAGGCAGCCATTTCGAAATGAAATGTTCCAGAACACGATGCCAGGAGAAAAAAAAAGAAAGAAAGGGAACGGGAAATAATATAAAATTTTATTTTTGAAATAAATTGTTTTTATGGGCATGGAAATCTATAGATCCACGAATATTCTATTACAGTAATTGCATTACATATTCTAAGCGCAAGATTTGTGTGAAATTTTTTCTCATAACTTCTAATCCCAATATCATAATTTCTGACGTAAAATTACAAAGCTGCGAGATTTAGCGGGTTAAATAGTTCTTTTACGACGATTTTTAAGATTTCCACTAAATAATATGATTTTCAGCTGTTAAAAAAAAACAAAAAAAAAAAACATAAAATCTAATTTATAATTTAGGGAAAAAAAGTTATGTCAAAAGTTACCGTTTTCAGTAATTCAGCTTAACGTTCATCAAAGCGTTTTAACATACAAAAGAACAAGCGTACCTCGTTAATATGGCGGTTCCAGATCTACCAGTGTAAAGCGAATATCGCCTTAAAGCGAATCACAACCTTTTTCATTGCTATAATGCATATAAAAGCCTAAAAACAACTTCATAGTATCATTTACTAGATGTTCAATAGAACTTGATCTAAAGAAAAAGATAAGTAGATGATTAAAAATAGTAAATAAAAAAAATGCTACAGTAGTACTACATTGCTAAACTTAAAGTTTTTTCGTCCTTTAAGTAAAAATTTTAAAAAATTTATGAATCAATACGAAAAGCAAAATGCTATAAACAGACTCTACCTCTAACGACACAGGTTTACTCGCTCGATTGAGCTCCAAACAGCTGATGTGAGCGTCACAGCCAAAAACTATTTTAAGAGCAAGGCAAGCGCCAAAAATAATAGGCATGAATTTTTTGAAAAGCGCTGTATCAGCGAACCGCCTTAAAGCGAGATGCATCTGTGGTCGTCTTGGGTCATAGATGAAAGTGTCAAAATTATCAATTCTTAACAAATTAAGTTTTGGTGCTAAGACTGCATATTCATAACAGAGAATATAATACATAAAAAAATTAAATCACGGTAAAAATTCATTGGTTGTTTTTTTTTTCTAATGTACGAAAGGATTAATATTATCGTTGAAAGCTTGTGTTATGTGAAATTCCTTGAATGTGCAATGAATTGATCAACGAAGATCGAAGTTATATTTTTCATTAGTTAAGTTATTCCGTACTGAACGTAATTAGAATCAAGTATTAGTTTCTGCGAGATTTAAAAGTTTTTGAACAAGAAATATCTGTCCTGCGATACAGAACACATTCATAAAAATTTTTTAACTATTCTTATTTAGATTTTGAGATATTTCTTCAAAATTCAACTTTTAAAGCTTATGTATAAGTTGCAGGAAATCATTTTCAGAAATAAGATTACTTGCTTGTTTTATTATTTTTCAAATATTTACAGTTTTACATTTGTCTCAAAGATTGCTTATTAAAACTCAATTGCTTATGAGAGAAAGAGTTATTAAAAAAACACACACACACAAAATTGTAATTTTCATCTGATTTCAATGAAATCTAGAAGTGCTCAATTTCATTAATCTACGAAAGTCGGTCCAGTAGAAACTACAGCAGTTGTACCTTCCAAAACAGATGAAAGATGAATTCAAAAATGTCATATGCTGTGCGGTTATATGAAAAAACATTTCAGAAGTATAATATATGGTAATGATAAAGAAATTATGGCAGAGAAAATAGCCAGAACATATCGGATGATATTCGTAGGAAAACCAAACCATTTCATTCTTGGGATATTTTCTCTAAATTTTCTAAATTTTAAAATGAATAGAGTGAAAAAAAAGTATTATCAAAGAATTTAAATATTTAAGTTTACAAAATTACATTGGCAGACTGTTACAATTAACAGAAAAGTATCATACAGTATTTAACAAACAAAGAAATGCCCAGAAACTATTTAAAGTCATGCACAGGTAATCAGGTGAACAATAATCTAAACAATAAAAACACGACCTAATAATAGATTTAGATACATTGTAGATATATTCTGATAATTCCGATTGGGCCTATCCGATTATTTCAAAAAAATCGTAATCCATATCCTGCAGTTCTTATTCTGTTCCAAGAAAAGAATGACTATTGAATCTATATTTATTAAGAATTTCAAGTACATAAACAGAAACCTTGATATTTCTATCAATTCTGAAATTTGTAGATTAGCTAAAGGCTTTTAAAAATTTATTTTATCAAACACTGTATTTAAATCTATCATTAGGTCATCTTTTATCTATTTTTTTATCTATCTTTTTTATTTATTTTATTAGGAAATATCGGATTAAAATTTTTATTATTTGAAGGAAGAATTATGTATAATGTTTTATATTTGCAACAATGTAAGTCTTAGGTACAAAATCAGACACGGTCGTAGTAAGTGTTTTTGCTAAACTACGGATGTTGTTATTCCGTATTCAAAATTGTATTGTTAATATGTAACTTACAACCTTCTTTGTAATGGCAACTTATTTATCAATTTTAAATTATGGAAAAGCAAGGGACTGAAGAAATAAATGCTCGTAACTATATCTATTGATCATACTAATGTACTGAAGTGTTCTATTGTTTTGACTTTTGCTGTGAGCTTTCCTATTCTTTACTTATCAAAAGGTCCTTCATATGATGGCTTCAATTGAGGCAAAGCTTAGAAATCCCTTAGGAAGAAAAAACATTTGCTTTAGCCAATTTCACTGTTATGATGTGGAAATATTGTCGATACGAAGTTAAAGTGTCAAATGCTGTTGATGCTCTATTTTTCTTGTTACTCCATTAGCGCTAACATCTTCTACTGGCACCGAAATGGCAGCGCTAAATGAAGCCCCGTGAGGATGTTGCGATGCTTATCACATAAATTTCGTTCGGTAAGCAGGAAGTGTAGTGGATCGGTGATCCAACGGGAGACATACGTGTCTTCGGCTAATAAAGCCCTCAAGAAGGGACGAGCTATAGACAATTGACACCGACATCTACTATCACTGTCTCCTCCGTTCAAGAATACAGAGCAGTTGGAGTGGGGTGGGGGAGCGCAGCGTCAGAGAAGGAGGTGATCCCGTCAAATTAGCTTCAATCAAGCGCGGAATCGGCAGGTATCATCGCACAAAATGATGCGATGATACTTCCTCTTGTATCTAATCCCTGGACGGATTTGTCACGGAGCTGCGGTCGGCGCTTGTCATTCCCGTGCGTGCTCAATTAAGGAAGTGAGGCCTGTTCAACTACAAGGATTTGTTCGCTCACCCCAAGTTCACAATTACTGATGCAAAGTACACAGAGGTTTGTTGTATTTAGCCAACTTTTCTAATTTAAAACAGAAATTTCCGTTATTTTCCCTTGCATTTTATTTTTATTTACATAGACAGCTTCCTAACATATTAGAATTGAGAACTAAAAAGATCAACTCAAGAACTTTTAAGAATTTAGTGCGATCAACACAGTCACTAATGATAAGTAAGCATTCCTTCAAAATTAAGGTTTAGACTTTCAACATTCAACAGTGCCGTGGATGAAAGCCTTTCCTTATGTTACATTGCCATAATAATGGCAATATTAGTGGCATATAAAATTAATTTTAAAAAAAAAACTTTATTTACTGTAGGCTATTATAAACTATCTAATCTTACAGAAGATTAAAGCTTCTGTCCATTTCTTCAGCTGAATATTATCCGCGATTTTTAACTGATTATTCTCAAATTATTTTAAAGAGTTTTGAGAGATTTAAGTAAAATTAATACTGTAAATAAAATAGTACTGAATTGAAGTAAATTCTTGTAAAAACAAATAAGCAGAGTATTAATTCAAAATCCTGATCCTAATAAAACTGAAAACAGCTGTCCCAGATTCTCGAGATGATGGCTAAGGGTGGGAGAACCTATTTTTATTTACGCAGTTTGAGTTTATTTTCGAATTTACTTAAGCACGTTAAGCTTTATTTTTCCAGAGCTATTAATACAATTCACCAAAACATAATACCTAATGGTTCCAGTAAAATTAAATATCTAATACTAATTCTAATACAGATGTTTCACGATTGCCGTCAATCATCAAGCAAAGGATCTATTACAATTTTTAAACGGACTTCAATAAGTAAATAAGCTCTATGTAGAAGTTAAATTACTTTCAGTTTTGTATTCAGCAAATATTACATTTTTTTTTCCACGGATATACTGTCCTCCAAATGAAAGTTGGCCGGCGGAAGTTTGAACTGCGCAGCCCTTCCGGTAGCTGATCAATTATGTTTTCCTGTCACAATGGACGATGGCGTCTGTTTTCACTGAGAAAGATTATGTTGATAACGCCAAATTAAAACTTCTCTCGACTATTTAGCGTTATTTCAATACCAGTTGCTAACAATAAGTATTTATATAAATAAATAAATATATATTATTTATAAATACAATGCTCTTTTGCAAAGTAACAAGCGATTACCGTAATGGCGGCGTCCTGTCTTAAAATCAGACGGAAGTGCCTGACCAGACTAATCGATGATACATGCGCAGATCTCACAAAAACAGGGCGGCCATCTCTCATTTGGAGGACAAATAATACACAAAGGATAATAAATGGATTTATACACATACACTAGGTTTTAGCATGCAGCATTGGGAAACTAGAGGGGTCTGCAAATCAAAAATCGTGCTCATAATTTGGGCCTTGAGTAAGTATCGCATCAAATTTTAAAGAAATCTCCCTAGACGTTTAAGCAAAGACTCTCCGGGGTTTTTTGGGGATGAGAGGGATGGACATCAAAATAAATGGACCTATTTATTTTTTATTGGGCTGTAAAAAAAAATTACGTACAAATTTTGTAGAAATCCGTCCAGCTTATTTTAAGGTATTGTGTATACAAACAGATAAACAGACAAGCGAACAAAAAGATCGACAAAGGAGAAATATATTTTAGAATATTAAGCTTTCGCATTGACAGTCAACAATATTCAACGAAAGTAGACTTAACTCCTTTCACAAACTTCTTAGTCTTTTTAGCCTTTGCAATCTGCAATAAAAATGCATCTTTATGTACATTACAGATGGGAACATTATTTTGAAATGTCACTATTCTACCGTAGGTGATTCAGATCAAATTCTCGAATTATCATTTAATGCAGTCAAGGGGAAAAAAAATAGTTAATGGTCTTATTATCTTTCGCTGCTATTTGTGATGCAATTCTTTCACTTAGAAAATCGAAGTACTGAGTTCAAATTGATCCGCCAACGCAATCTCAATCAACAGCTGCAAACAAGAAAGTTTTGTCATTAGGGAGGAGTCAATGATGTGAAAGATGAAGAAGTCATTCCCCTTTTCACTAGAGGCGCTACTGTTTAGAATTCGGAGCAGGTGGTTGAATCAGCGTTTTAATTTTCAGCATATTCCGTAATTAAAACCATCGCAAAATTAATCCACACAGTTTCGAAAGCTTATGGTTTTGGTAAACAATATCTTGGAGTAACTTTTCACATTGAAAGTCTTTTCAGAAAGCTCGGTGAATAAGTTGTGGTAAAACAATAGACCCATCTAATATTAAGTCGCTTTAAATAATTCTTCTAACATATGATTCAGCTTCTTCACCACTAAATTCTTTGCGGAAAACGTTTCTGGAGCTCTTTTACAGAAATCGACTGCAAACAAAGCTTGTCTTGATGAAAAATGAGTTATTCAAGCTATCTGACTACGCATCTATCTTTCAATCTTTATATCTTTCTCTATGCTTTGTTTGACTATGAAAATGGCGAAAGTCACACGGTGACAAGTCAGGAATATGATAATGAAAGGTTTAACTGCCAAAAATTTTAGAATGAAAAGTATTGTATGGAGATATAGTTATGAAGCTGTTCAAATTGCGATATTTTTAATCATTTAATAAAAGTGCTAATAATCTAACGATGGTATGAAGTACTATTGCTCAAGACGAGACCTGCCTGTCAGAACAGGTTACTTCAGTCAATTCCCCCCTTAATACTTTACCAGCATACTGAATATGTAGAGTAAATGCATACAATTGTGATCTTTAAATTGTATCACGTAAATATCCATTAAATTTTGCTGCTTACTGGTTGCGAATTGTAGCGTTTACTTTAAAAACTTCTAAAGGTTTCCCATCTGTTAAATCCTGTTTTTTTATCACTGAATTTTCCGCTTTTTCAATAACAATAACCCTCTGCCCTCTGGCGTCGAAATTAGAAACTATTCACTAATGGAAAAATAAATTGCAAAAAGAAGGAAAAAAAAGCATGAAAATAATATCATGAAAGTTCCTTTTAAAAAAAGGTAGAAAGATGCGACTGCATACAGTACATTATAACTACAATTTTGAATCTAAAAAATGTTTCAAGATTTAGGCAAACTCGACTCGGAACAGACCAAAAATAATTATTCTTAAAGGAACAGAAGACACCATCTTCGTCCAATCTGTAACCACTGTGTATCTACAAACGTCAATAAAGTAAATATTCTGTTAAGCTTTAAGTGCAGAATTGTTGTTCACCCTTTGATTTATTTATATAGTTATTTATTTAAGTTGCTTACAAACCATAATGCATTGGAAAGCCCTTGTGTCTGCAATGTTTGCTATCTTCAATTTTTCATTGAGTTCATCTCATCCGGTAATCTCAGAACTTCATTCTTTTTTCAAAGGATAAAAAACTGAAACGCATAGCTTGGAGACAAATTACTTTACTGTATTAAATATTCAACCAAACACAAAGAGCATTCAGAAAATTAAAATTGAAAAATAAAATAAAAACTGTTTCGATTGTAAAGATTCGACTTTATTTTCTTTACTTAATATTTTTTTTTAATAAGACATCACTAATCAACCTGAGTGGTTTTTCAATGGATACGTAAGAAAAGTTTTTCAGAATTAAACTAGAAGTTCTGGTTTATTGTAAAGCTATTTATCCAAAAAAGTAATTTTATCTTAAAAAGAAAATAAAACTAATTCAATGAATGTTTAAATTCTACTACTGGTAGTAGAATCCTTCTACAAGAGGACAGTTTCTACACCACTACTGTCCTCTTGTAGAATTTACCTAACTGTGTAATATAACACTTCTTACTACGAATCGAGAAAAAAAGGATAGAAAAAAAAATAATGCAATTTATTTCCGAATACTGACATCCATCGTACATCTACGATAACCTAAGATAATCAAAAAAAAAGATTACATCCTAAAAAGCTGAAATTTTAGAGAATAGTTTAGGTTACAGTAAATAATGTCCCATGGATTTGTACTATATTATGTTATGTTATATACGTGAGTGTGGGTGGCAGGGAAGCCGAGCACTGCGATCGTTGGTCTATTGTGCTATCCCACGGAAATGAGGACAGACCGAGAGAAAGACTGAGAAAGTATGGTGGGAGAAGTGCAGGGGAAACGGGAGAACCCCGAGAAAACCTGCCCAGCGCGGATCGTCCACCATCACAAAAACTACACGAGAACCGAACCCCGGTACTCTGAGGTGAGAGGCCAATGTCTTAGCGACAACGCCAACCAAGCGGCCTTGATTTATACTAACTATTAGGTAAAGAGGTAGATCTTAAAATCGAAAATTAAACCATATCTTGCAAGATTTTTACTTTTTGTTTTAATTTGAAATCTTAATTACAATTTAAAATAAAAAAAGTAGGAAAAAAATATGCTGAACAAAGTCTTGAACCTAGGTTATTAGAAAATCAAAAAAGAAAAGTCAAAAATGAGGGTATTATACTATTGAAATGATTCACAGTCCCCAGTCAGGAGGCGGCCATCATTACATTTTCCTCGAATATATTTTTCTTCTACTATCTTAAGAGCCCAAGAAAGGAGATATAAATATTTAAAATATTCAATTTTAAATTAATAACAAGAAATACCTAAGAACAAGAAAACTAGTAAGAATAAAACTGGTTCTGACAATGCAAATACTGATCTGCGTTGCTTAAGTTACTCATTAATGGACGCATCATGAATCAATGACACGATACCTATATAATCACGAGATCAAACAAACATATTCTACAATAATTAAAGTGTATTCCTAAAACAATTTAAAAAAAAAAATCAACATCAACACTTTTCTTCAATGTCTGTTCTACCAAGAATCGATAGCTTCCTTCCTACAATCATTCTCTTTTAGTAAATAACCAGGAAGTGTTGAAGAAGGTTTGATGGATAGTTATGAACACTGGATTTTCAATGACAGCGAATAAAAAGAATATCCGAGTTTATCATCTGCCACCATAAAAAGAAGAGAAAAAGCAACTATGGACTCTGCTGACACCTGAAATCCTCTTAAAGGAATCTTCTTTGGCAGTTTAATCCATCATCCCAGGTAAAGAAAAAAAAAAGGGTCATCTTAACACCTTCAAATGTTGATATAACATCAAAGTTTCGCTTTCTTGCATCTTCGTAAATACAGGAACTAGGTTTGACTAATTGCTTAACTTAGAAAAGCTAAGTTGCAGAAGATCTTAAGATTATTATGGAATCTTTGAATTTTGAAAAAGAAGATTTGTGATAAATGGCTTCATTTGAAAAGCGATGAGATTTCGACGGAATTGGATTCTGAAAAGTCTTGCCAAATATTATCGCGCTTTTTCTAATTTTTATAGTGATTGGCAAAATAGAAAATGTATTTTTATACATTTTATACCGCTTTTGAGTTAAAAAACATCAAAGAAATGTGGAAAGAACTCATTAGCTCAGTGTATCATTTTTATAATATTTTCAGATATTTCTGTCTCAATTAATAAGATACTGGATACAATTTCTTCAGGAAAACGTTACTATCTAGTTACTTAATTATTAATTAAAACTGTAACTTTATAATTGTCATTAATCTTCTTTAGCTTCAACAAACGTAAATAAACTGAAACTTCGGTTGCTACAAATTAAAACTGCTCATTCCTAAGATAAAACCTTAAATATAGTTTTAAATATTAAATTCTAAAAATTATTTGAAATTTACACCTTTTGCAGATTTTTTTTACGAGATTATTTTATAGTTTTCTAATTTCATCCGATATAACAACAGTAAATTGTAAAATTACGATTTTTTTTTTTGGTTCTCTTTTCCTAACAACAATGATTAGTTTTCAATAGTAATCAATAATTACGTGTTTTGTTTCTAAAATCGCCAAAGTCAGAAAAACTATTTCTTTACAGTGAGTTTTTCGTAATAATTTTGATTTGGTTTTTATCTCAATGATAAAAGTGCTTTTAAATTGTTTCGTTTGTTATTGTTAAATGTTTATGTCTTGTCTTGAACATTTAAGGTTTAGACATGTTTGTCTGTTCCTAAACTCTGAAGATGATTTTGGTCTCTCCTTCTTAAATGTTTATAATGTATGAATAATTAAAGGCTAATTTAAGTAGTTGTACTTTTAGAAATGCTTATACTTTTGATAAATCCGTAAGTCTGGTAGCCAAGTGCACCAAACTTCAATTAACTTTGACGGCTGCATTGTGGATGTAGCTAAAATTAGTGGGGGGAGGGGGGTGCTGCTCCAAAAAATTTTAGCCTTTCTTTTAAAATTGTGAAAGGAAACAAACATGTATAAAAAGAAATTTATCAAGTTTCTGAATAAATTTTCTTTTTATACATGTTTGTTTCCTTTCACACAATTTTAAAGCAAAGGCTAAAATTTTTCTGGAGCAGCACCCCCCCCCACTAATTTTAGCTACGTCCACAATGCTGTCATCAAAGTTAATTGAGCTTTGGTGCACTCGGCCATGGGTTTTTCTTCCCCAAAGATATTAGCCACCATGGTTAATATTTATTGTAAAACATTAAAAAAATATTCAAAATGGCTTTTTTAGAATCAAGCCACAATTTCAATCTAACAGAAACTAGACCCATTAAGATATTTCTTTTATTGTGCTAAATACGACTTCTATGCAAGAAACTGCAGCAGTTCTATTTTTAAAATAATTTATTCTACCAGCTTACATTACTTTGCACACAACCATTCGTAAACTTAGAACATTTATATATTCATGAAACTAAAGGTTTTTGAAAATACAACTTTGATATTAATCTTGGGAATCGTACTCCCACTCTGTTGATGATATTCAGTCATCCAACTTACAATATCTCTCGTTCTGTAGGCAAAAGTCTTGAAAGCAAAGCCAATAACATCGCAGAGTGCACTTCTGCTTGCTCATCCGCTTTACGTGACCCACTACGACCCCGAATGTCGCCATTTGAGGGGTGGATGGGAGATGGGAAGTGGAAGGATTGGACGCAGCCTCGCATGCCGAGACGGTCGGACGGTCATATTTCCCGGACGATGTTTGAACAGCATGTCTTCCTCTCCGGCTAAGACATGTCTACAAATAGACGACACATCACTCGGAACAGACCGTAACCGAATGCCAACAACGTACTCTGCAAGTCAGGACATTTAGGTTTTACATTTGGGCAAGAGCCGCATTTCACGACGAGGAAAAATGAAGCGCTTAAAACGTTGTGGTCCAACACAAGAAGGAAAAGGGCGAAAATAACAGTCGCAGACAAAACATTCGCGGCCACAAATGCTAATTTGCGCTGGAGTTGAAACGCTTGTTCATATGACATTCTGTTCCAGAAACATTTCCGAAATATTTTAGGGGTAATATGCCGAGACCGAGCAATGTCAAAGCAGCTGGTTGCGATGAACAATAAATTTAAAGGCTTGCGAATATCTGATGCAGCTGCGAACATAGGAATTTTTCGCTCTCCATAACTTAAGAGTGAAATCTATCAACATAACAACGATTTCAACCATAAAGAAATAGAACAATTTCTATTCAGAATTATCAGAATTATGCAGAAAACAACTGAATATAGGTAACTAATAAATGAGTAACAATTAAAGTCTAAAATACTTGTTAAAAAATTTATAAAAATAGGATATTTTTTTAATGGATATTTCAATACATCAATCAATTTACATAAATACTTTCAACAATTTAATACTATTTCAATTTTTATAGATCTTATCTTCTTATCTAGGAAATATGTCCAAACATTTTCCAGGAGAAAAATTAATTTATAAAAACCCAATTTTTTGTAAGGACAAAAAGATTTACTTATTTTCATTTCAGGAATCTATCCCGAATTAAACTGAATAACATCTTTCATTAAAAGAAGCTATATCAACACAGAAAAGTAGTTTTGCTACAGTGAACCATAATTCGGATAAAGGATCGAGATTAAACCACGCATTATTATCAGTTTGTTGACTAACCTATACCTTCCGCCTTTATAAGCAGAAAGACAAACTCCAAAATGCATATTTTTAGATTTTACTAAGTTAGATTATGTCTTATAAGTAAATATGCATATCAAGGTTCAAGAAGATCCATCTATGAATTATAAATCATCACAACGAACACCAATAAATGTATAAACATAAAATATATTTATTAACATAGTAAATTTCGAGAAGATAATAACTTCTTCCCTTTATCAAGCCTAAAAAATATTACAACAGTTTCGATAAAATAACAATTTGTTGATACGAGCATGAGAACAATATTAAGGAATTGTTAAAGTTTAAACAAACCTAAGAATGTTATTAAACAATCCAACATAAGTGTAATTAAAAATTTTATTCTTCAAATTTTACATTGTTACGGCAACGTAAACACATATCATTTATTAAATCATTAGCCATTCTTACTAAGTTATTGATCTCGACTTTATCGTTTCTATTTAAATTCCTATCTTTAGTATATAGAAAATAGACTCAATAAATCTTACAACTCCTTTACTCATCATTCTATATTTCGTTCTGATGAGAGGACTTCTTCAGGAATCTTAAGTAATACAAAATATAAAAATAAAGAATAAAATAAGAAAGAAAAAACTTTTCTCTTCTAATGAAATACAAATTATGATAACAAAGTAAATTGTATTAATTATATCATATTAGAAATTCTTTTCTAAAAAAACAAAACCTTCAATTGCAACAATTATACCATATCCTATCTTTAGTATTTCTAATACATGTACTTTCAACTATTTTTCTCGTTTTCGATTCTTTTTCAACATACATAATTTTGACTCCATTATTCATATAATGTCCCTTATTAATACAATGTTCTATTTCTGGTTTGTCAATCATATTTTTTATGTAATAAAATTTGCTATTTTAATAAATGTATTTTATGTTTATACATTTATTGGTGTCGTTGTGATGATTTATAATATTATGAATACTAAAAGAGAAGGAATCAAGAAGAAATCTGGTATGTATACTTATCCATCCATGAAGCCAAAAATTGTAATATCTACTTCCAGCCGGTCTGAGCGCGTCATCGACGGAATCCGGAGCAACTGTTTCATCCTCATTAGGAATGAGCAGCCGGATTTACCCTCGATGACAAGCTCAGACTGCGCTGAAAGTCATGAATTTCACTCCCGCTCCCGGAAGTGATCTCCAAACAACAATCAAAACCAAACCGTAATAAACACAAGCCTAGAATTCTTGTCTTGGATTCTGTTCAAAAGTTATTACAGACATACACACAGACTAACTGATTTTTATAAGTCTCATTTTCTACGAAAATAGGCTAAAAAATACTCAATTTAGGTGAGTCAATAAAGCTCACAGGAAATCCTTAGAATGCTAAAAACTTAAGCATTCTGCAAGGACTAGGCCATTATCTACAGTAATATTTTTTTTTATTGCTGTAGGATCCACAAGATTCCATCAATTTGAATTCAAGAAAGTGTTATCTTCTCTGCTTTAGGATAAAAGCTCTCCACAAAGTTTAGAATTAGTTAAGTTACATATATTATTAAATTTAACTTCGTAACAAATGAGCTTCTTGAACGCAATTTGGCCACAGGCACGTTCCAAGCTAAGTTTAATATTTATCTCGAGCTATCTCTAAGATATACATTTATACGTAATTTCCGAGTGAATACTAGATTACTGTATTAAGTTTAAACGTTTCCTTTAAAGTTACAATTTTATGTTCATCCCGTTTTCCATTTTCTTTTCTTCTTTTTCTTCTATTCGGTGAAGTATTCTCTAAGCATTAAAATGATAACGTACGCGGGCGGCATAAATTCCACGCGAGAGAAAGCGTTCTGGGCAACGGGAGGCCAGCAGTCTGCTCCCGCGGTAACGACGATCAAATCGCCGGCCTATATTTCAGCGGGGAGGCGGCTGCGCCTCGGACCCGACGAATCGGCTTCATACACGGAAATGGGCGCATAAATCGCCGGCTAAAGGTTAGCGAGGTCGGCGTGGTGAACAACAGTGGCATCGTCTCTCCTTAAAAACCGCAGAGATTTTCAGCGTCATTCGGATTAATTAACAAACCCACTTCATCATCTCCCACGCCGCCGCCAAGTGTCACCGGGGGAAAGGTAAAGGCCTGAGCACACTTCCTCCCCCCCTCGATGCTGCCTCCTGGTTTGGAGTCAAATCAGCTTTTCCCCCCAAACTAATCCTATGAGAGACCCTGCGAAAAAAAAATTAAATAAACCCTAAACAATAAAAATTAAGACTCTATCTAAGCGAGGGAATATATTAACTCAAATTATTCCCGCCGCACCCAAGTTAAGGAATTAGAAAAAAAAAATCCAAATTATAATCTTTTCCTAAACAAAGGAAAGTCCACATCAATGTGCCCTCAGAAGAGCAATATCTGACAGATATCTCAAAACTATCTCATTTGCACTGAAACTTAAGTTCCAATAAAGAATATACACTGAAGCTCGGTTATAACGCGGTTGTTTATATCGCGAATTCGGATATAATGCGATTTGGTCTTGGATCCCTTCTATTTTGGAAAAGGCGTACAATTGTAAAATTGCAAAATTTACCATATTTTCGCCCAAAAAGTACGAAAACTCGATTGATTTTAGAGAACTGCTCGCGATTTGCTACTTATAATTAATACTTACAGGGTAATACCGCTAATACCTTCATATTTTTCAATTGGAAGAAGCGATTGCCGACTGATTACAATTTTAAACTTGCGTTCGTACATATTCCTTTGACATAGACCGCCATGTTGCCGGCTCACGCAACAACCAGTAAAGAGGCCCATGTAATCTACTAGGCGTATGAATATCTAGTTTCGATCCACGTGACTCGTCGTTTATACAAGATGCCAAGATGGCGGCGCCAAACCGAAAGAAAACATAATTATGAAGATTTTGGCTCATATAATCCATCAAAGTGTAGAAAAGGTAATGGTTTATGTATTTATAAATATAAAATTCTTTCACATAGCTCTGAATGATGTAGGTAATTGCGAAATGACCATTTTAAATCGATTTGGAATCGTATGGGCAATAATAGGATGCGATATACGACATTTGATATCGCGAAGTAAAAAAAGTTTGGTTATATCGCGATCTTCGAGATCTTGAATCCGAAAGATCGCGTTATAACCGAGCTTCAGTGTATCTTCATACTCAAAACTGGAATTATCATTGCTTAACTTGCTTTGCGTGTCAGTATTAATTCAACTTTTTCCGTTGAAGTCTTGCTGTTCCCTTTCTCAGTTCCTTATCACAACAAGTATCAAAAATTAAATCGTGTGAAGTAAAATTTACTTGAATGTCATAATAAACAACAATGGGTGAAACCAAATTGTTTATCTAGTGATATCCTGGAACAGCTGTTTCACGCTCTTTGGCGATCATCAGCCAGGAGAGGTCACCAGTAAAATAACAAGGTCTCGATACTTACGAAACCTGAGACTACAGGTTCAAGAATTTGTATTACATAATAGCAAACGTATTGTGAATCATTTTGGAGCCTTTGGAAGCATCTTCTTGACACTTGGTCTGCCTATTCGAACATGATGTATATAACTGAAATATTGGAAATCTTTTTCAAATGGATCCTTTTCGAGAAGTTAGCGCGAGAAGATAAAAATTTCTAGAGAATAGCATTGGAATCTAAACAATGGATGATACCCTGTTTCTATTAATATCTCATTATTTTAAATAATGGAAATTAAACCTTTTAGCAAATATATTTAGATATAATTTAAAGTAAATAAAACAGATTTTTTTTTCTTTTAGTTTTTTTTAGAAAAATTGGTTTGTATTCAACTTTAATAAAAATACCGGCCTTCGTTTTTATCTCTTTCACGACTATATAAAAAAAGAACTTTTAAAAAGTAATATTGTAAGGAAAGTAGGCTTTAATTTCTTTTGAACTTCTTGCTTGTTTTTCCTCTTTCTAGTTTATGAAGACTGGAAAATTTTGTCTACCTCAGGCTCCTTCTGCATTATTTGGAAAACATTAAAAAAAACTATGAATATTTTTGAAACTTCACAAAGGAAAAGTAAATTTGCATTTTAAGAAGAAAAGATATTAAAAAAAAAAAAAAATAAATAAACTAAAGCATTCGTTTGAATTCACACCGGAAGTGCTTCAGGCTGAGTGAATTTATAGAAACGGTTTTCTAACTCAAATACGATCGATATTGACAACAATACCGATGATGTATTTTTCCTAATCTATTTTTTTTTTTAAGATTGAATATTTAGATCGACTATATCGATCTAAAATACTGATTTATCAATTCAGATAATTTGATAATTAGGATCTGTATCGAAATTAACTGCCTTCACAATTACTGAAGCTCTTTGTTTTCAGTTAAATAAGATTTCGATCGTATACGATCGTATCGCATCTAGTTCCTTAAAAAAAAAAAAAAAAAAAAAAAAAAACTATTCATTAACATGCTATTAAAATTCGTTTTTAACGACCCCGTGGAGAGGAGCTATGAAGATCACAGTGTCATTTTGTGTGTGTGTGTGTGTGTAACTTGCTCCACAGTTCAAAACCGGCAGTCGGAGCCCCAAGGATCATATCTCGTTGGACAACCTCATCGTGTGGGATTGGAGGAAAAATTCCACTTCCGGTCTAGGCCATTTCCGGGTTTTGGGGGCCATTGACCGGTTCAGAAAAAAATAATGGTAAATGGGCGAAACGGGAGGGGGGGCGGCTATCTAAACTGACTCGACTACGCTGATATTGCTGATCCACCTTCCGTTTAAAGTTGTCATTGTAATCACCCGATTGCTGCAGAAAGAGGTGTAGATATGTAAATGAATTCAATGCGGGTATCGCTTGTACAAGAACCCTGAGTTTCAACAGCTAGAAAAAATGAGTTTTGCGTGCCACTCAATAGTAGTGTCACTTTTAACAACGCAAGCGTTTGATAGATTGCAAATTGTTACGTTTTGCTTGATTTTGTGTTTACTACAGAACTAGGAATTGAATTGTATCTTCCGATGATCATTCATATCAGCCTCAGTACCTTGTTGTTTTACTGGTGACTGCACCCGGCTGATGATCTTTAAAGAGCGTGAAACAGCTGTTCCAGGATGTCACTTGGTAAACAATTTGGTCTCCCCATTGTTGTTTGTTAATAATTCAAAGGCGCAGTTTGCATTTTTATTCTTTTTAAAAAAATAAATGAATTTTCTCACTAATTTTTCATTAGTTTTATTGTTCATTTTTTAAGTTGTAAGCGCCTAACTTCAAAAATAGCGAGAGCGGCTATTTTTAATTTGTGTAAATTTAAACCTACAATGACTATTCATGCATACATAAAAATAAGATTAAAATTCTATGTATATCCAAGAATGCTGCTGCACTAAACTAGAATTTGCACCATAGTAAGAGGCAACGAATAGTACAAGAACCTAGATTGAACATTTCAAAATAATTCTGTCCCAAAGCACTCCTTTATTCCCATCGGAATTCTTTTCCAAGCAAAATTTCGAAGTCTATGAAATTATATATTTACGTCACATGGTTTCAAATTTTGCTTGAGAAAGAATTCCTGCGGAGAATTAAAAAAAGAAGTTGTGTTATTATAGAAATTTGTAAAACTTCATTTTATAGGGAACCAAACATTGACTACTACAATACGCTGCTGCAGATAAAGATTTGTTATCTAGATTAAAGTTGTTTTGTTATTGTTGTTGTTTTATTTGTCTTTTAAGTTGGAAGCATGAGTATATATATTTACTTAGTTACTTTCACTGAATAAATTCCATTTGATAATACTGATATGATATGTTTAAACAGCTTTTCTATTTCCATTCAGCTATGTTATAAAAAAGAATGTGAGCGCGTGTCAACAACTGAATTTCGCAACACTTCGAACGTGCGTTGCCTGATAACACGAATATTGTTGGTCAATGCTATTAAAACAATGGAATTTTACACGACCATGGCCAGACAACAGGAGTATTGTTGCTTGGCCAATCCTGTTCACAACAACGTAATTTATCATGCGCGTTGCCAGACAACAAATTTACGACTGTTACGAATGGATTTCAATATTCTATTGCTTGTATTTTTTTAGAATTTAAACTTAAAATAAATTAAAGTTTTAACTAAGAAAAAGAAAATAAAAATGAAAAACAGCACCTGAACAAAATCCTTATCAGGCGGAACTAATCGTCGCATAATCCTCTCTTTCAGATAAATCATCTTTCGCCTTTGAAGCATACTTTCATCATCGCTTAAATTAATTAACAATGGTTAAAAAGACGTTTTTCTTTCCTACCTGAATTCGGCTCTCCTGATTTAGCGTTGGGACGTGCAGAAGGGGCTCCGTCCTCTGCCCTCACTTGAATCGCATACGCCTGTTTTTCTTCCCTGTCAAATTCGAACTTGGTAAAGATTTCACCTGTCGCACGATTGATGTCGAAAAACTGCGCCCCTTCGTTATTCGGCGTATCTACAATAGCGTAGAACACCTGGAAAAGAAAAAAGAAAACAACTTCATAAATAAATATATATATAATATGAAAAAATTTGAATAATCAAAATATAAACAAAATTAGATCAAAAATAGAGTAATTAAGACAATCAACTTTGTAAAAGGAGAAAGGGCAGATCTGTATAGCGATAAGATAGATACGTTAGGAAAGATCTCCATCAATAGAACATTTTTTATTATTACGACTTGTCGTTCGGAGTTATATAATTTAAGCATACTAACGTTGTAACGCGCCGTAATGCATTGGAGAGAAAAAGATCGTCAAATAAAAAAAACTTTACAAGATAACTGAAGTCTGTCCGTCCATCCGTGATCCAGATAAATCAAAAGCTCTCTGTCTATTAAACTGAAACTTTTCTTTAATTTTTAATTTTTTTTTTTTTTTTTTTTGCTACCTTGCTAAGTGAATATTCGAAAAAATACCTAGCAACTATATCTATATCTAGGTATTTTTTAATATACATTGGCATACCAACTATATCTTATTCCTTTTTAAAATAAATAAATTAAAGACTTTTATTAACGAGCTTTATAAGCTGCGCAATTTCCGTTTGCAAGAAAGTTAAGAGAAGTTTCAATCCGTAAACAGATATTACTTAATATGGATTTACATATTATAAAAGTCTATAATAAGTTATTGATACTTGTTTCAGAACGCGATGTTTTACGTAATTTTCCTCCAAATTACGATTAATAATGTATTATAGATAAATCCATTTGAACGAAGGTTAAAATTTTAAAGATTAAACTGAAAAGGCTACGAAAGCACAAGACGAGGAGTCAAAGAGTTAATAGAAAAGAGTTAACAGAAAAAAAAGGTCCTTATTTGACATACGGCTGGGTGAAACCTAGGGACTTTTAGAACAGAAACAATTCCAGAAAAAATGCCGACTTCCTTTGCCGGAGATCGAACACGGCTTCTCTAGTTTTTAGATAGCGTTAACTCAACTTGATAGACCGCCCTCAAAAATACAATGAAGTTGTAAATCATGCTGTTAAGTAGTGATCATCTAATTTTATATGATGAGCTATTAGTATTGTACAAATTTCGTTGTGGGGATAGTCGTTATTTCCACTAATTAAATAACAATTACAGAAGACAGAAATTCTAATTTTTTTTTATATAAAAAAAAATATATTTTTTCTTTGTGATATGCCAAAAATCATTGCACAAACATTACAGTTTGGAATATGAAAATTTATATCGCACATTGTGTAATTACATTGTTAATATTAAAGAAATATCAAGATAAGTTAATTAAATTTTTCCACCAATTATTGCTCAATCGTAGGTGTATGTAAAGTGGTGGAGGGTGTCCAGGAAGCCCCCTCCAAATTTTGAAATAAAAAGAATTCGAGCTGGGGGGGGGTTCGGTTTTGTTTTTTGGTTGGATGGGCAACTGAGAGAACCTTGGTCCCCTCCCCAAAAGTATGAAACCAGGCTTGTTTTTTAACAGTTGGAGGCGGCTTCTTAATTTGCGGCCCCCCCCCTCCTCTCCCCCGATACAAAAATCTTACACACACCCCTGGCTTTTAGTTGATGAAGCTAACAACTCCGAAACAGTTGCTGTTATTTTATGCGAAGACTTTTTTTTTATTATTTACTGCGCACAAACTTCCATGTTATCAATGTAAGCCTATTAGATGATCCGCAAAGCTCTTAAATTCTGTTTCTCATTTTTGTTCTGCCAAGTTCATTTCAAGAGAACTGCCCCTTCACCGTCATAATCCCTTGAGACTTTAAATATTAGGTAGTCATGACTGAAAAGAGCTTAAGAAAGTCGGAACTGTTCTCCGGCAGGACTTAAAGAGCTTATATGAATAATTACATTAAAACAATTCACAGCTGATTGGAATGATAAATTCCTCAGCATGGCCTGTTCCTTATTCTTTATGAATTCTTAAACATCATCGTTCATCATATTTTTATGCTAAAGTAGCTTCTGGTTTTTGGATAATGGAAGTCGAACCTATTAATATGTAAACCTATTTAGGCCGATCAGGATAAACAAGGCTAACGCATTTTATAGATAATGCTAATCGTTCCAATCTATTCCTTGCCTAATCTAAATTCATGATGCTTTAAACATCATCATTTAATAAACATGTTATGTTGAATCTTATTCAACAGTTGGCTAACGCTTGATATTAAATTATTACTATTTGTAACAGCCAAGTGTAAGCCTTCAATTTATTTATTTATTTTAATTGATTTTTCAAACAAATGATTTTCAAACTCATTAAGAAATTCCTAGAAGACCTTGGAACCTATCTTTCCTAAAAAGTCAGTATTACGTTCTAAGAATTCACACTAAAACAATTAGTTATTTCTTACTTTACTGTTCTTTAGTTTGGTTATTACTTTGTTACTATAATTCATTATTTATCATTTGACTTTCTGTAATTCATTCAGTTACGGCTCGAGTTTATCTCACGGTTTTATTAAATTTGTCTTCTTTTTGTTTTGTTTTTTCCAAATGCCGAGGAGAAGTATCTGTCGTTCATAAATAGGCATGTCAAATTTCACGAAAATTCGTTCACTGATTCAAAAGTTAACAAAAAGAATTATTCATCTCTCTCTCTCTCTATCTCTCTCTCTCTCTCTCTCACACACACACACACACACACACACACACACGTAACTTACACATTCTTATACATTTACAGTCAACGAATCGGGAATCTTATCATCCTTTCGTTTCTGCAGAAAATACGGTAAAAATTGAGAACTGCAGACGAAAGCAGAGTGGTGAGATTTTATTATCGCCTCTTTTAATTGGTGCCGTGAGATCTTAATTACAATGAATGATTTCAGTGTTTGTATTAGATTATAAACTTAACTTTCCTCGGGCTTTCTTGCTTAGATTTGTTCCGTTAATCTTTATTGCTTCTGCAAAATCCAACATTTGTCATTAGGAAACTAAGCTCTTTAAGCCGATTCTAGAATCGAACCTAAAGTACAGTTGTTATATCAGGCTATAAATATCTCGTACCTTAATCAACAAAGTTTGGCACTAGTAACTCTTTTATTTTCCCTAGATGATTGGCAATTTCAAATGACTAACAATCAACAAATCACCGGTTAAGTATAGTTTCTGTTAATATAATTTAAAAAGTTTAGTACACCTTCTGATTCTTGCTTGTTTGTTACTGTGTTACGTATTTGCCAACGAGTAGCAGATTTTAAAACACGAACAAGAAAACGTTATATATCTACATCCAACTGGCAAAATCCAAAACATACAATAATTTAAACTAATATTCTGTGACAAAAAGCGACTATTTTCTGGTAAAGTTGTAACTTAAGGTCTGTAAATTAACAGTTATTGTCAAGACATGATCTACAATATCTTAATGAGGTCCTTTAACAGGGCCTTTAGAAGTCTGAAGTGGTAATTTCGAGAGAAAAAAATGGCTTTTTTTCCACTTCTTTACCATAACATTAATTGCAAAACTTAAAAAAAAAGTTAACTTCTTGAAAAAGAATATTTTATAGTTATTACTGACGGAATTCCACTTACGAACGAACTTAAGAAAATATAACTGAAATGTATAAATTTTCTGCCAGCCTATCTTCTTTTCTTTTTTCTAATAATTTTCGTTCATATTTTTAAGACACTATTATTTAAAAGGAAGTACAGTAAAATCTCTCAGATCCAGCCTAATATGGCGCCCAGTAGGCCGGATTACAGAAAACCGGTCTACGGAGAGTGTTCATAAAATAACTCAATAGTTCAATTTTTGTGAAGACATAATGCCAGGTTTAATTAATTTAACCACATTTTCATAATTTTGCACTCCAATGTTTATGAAAAACAATACAAATGTGCTTTTTCCGACACCAAGCTCTAGTGATATTTGTTTCGCAGATTCCCCTGCATCCAATCTCCTTAACGCGTTAAGTTCTGTTCCATAGTGACAAAGTTTTTCTTTCTTTTTTCACTCATAATGAATACGCGCGGATAGGGAAAAAAAAAGGAAACGAATTTAGTTATTAAAAAAAACAAACATTTTTTACTTAGGACCAGAATTATCGTGGGGCCGGATTACCGAGGGCCGGATTTGAGAGGTTTCACTGTAGCTTTTTTTTCTATTGTTAGCACTGTTAGCTTGACTTTCATCGTGATTGTGCAAGTAACTTTGTAAAGTACACGTAACTGCATCAAGTTATAGGTCTAGTGTTCAAGTTTTCCCAACTTCCCATATTCTGTGGATGCCTCCTTCTGACAAATATCCTAAGACACTCTTTACGTGACAGCAGCAATTCCGTTTTAAGAGGAAGTGCGTTACGAAGACGACAAAACTTGTATATCAACGGCAACGTTTGGACTCATTGAAAATCCGACATAATCTCATCGCAAGGGAGATCGAACCACGGCTCTGCGGTCCTCTTCCACTTGCATAAATCATTCGCCCGGAAAGAGGAAGTAAAAGAAAAATATCGCCTCGGGAAAAAAAAAAGAAGAAAAAAACGGTAGTCTCCAATCTCTTCAATTTTGGAATAGCTCCTAACCAGTGGCTTAATAATCGGGTCGGTAAAAATGCAATCCCGCTCGTTCAACGTAACGACGCCGCAAGGCAGATGGAGAGCTCAGCCCCCAACCATCTGTCATCTCTCGAGGGACAGCGCATCAACTAACGGGTTGCCAGGGGGGGGAAGAGAAAGAAAAGGGAAAAAATGCCATACACCAAAATCTTGTAAAGAAAACAGCGGGAGATGGCGCTGTCGGATTTCGGAGCTGAATTGAAAACGGAAAGAAAATATAAAGACGAATTTGTATTATCATATTTTTTTTTAAACTTGAGACACGACAAGTTACAAAATGAACTGTCAGACAGGATCCTGCATTAAAGAATTCTTACATCAATTCTAAAGGTAATGCTTTAAAAATACTATGGAAAATTCTTTAGCCGCACCATATACATTCACCGTCACTTAAAAAAGAACTTGCAAAAATAAAAGGATACACGAATTAAATAAAACTGAACGGAAATACTTTCAACTCCAAATTAACCCTTGCCAACCACTTTAATTCCTGTACTGAAATGCATTTTTTTAAATTAGGAATTTTCTGGAAGCGTCCTGGCTTCCAAGTATTTTAAGCATCCTAGGACCGTTGACGAGAAGCAGAAAGAATCAAATTCTTCATTTACAAAAAGTGAATTCAAGTGATTAAGTGACTGTTAGATTAACTGGGTAAGAACCAATTGAAGAAGAATCTAAGGAATTTCAATATACTTTAGGCTTACCTTTACTTAACGGAAAATGTTCAGAAATCAAGATCAAACTAGTTACAGAGGAAGAATACTTTTCAGTTAAAAGCAATTTTTGGAAGCATTTATTGCTTCATTTATTTTTATAAAATTTGAATTGCATAATTTTTTATTTTTTATTTTTCTCAAATAATTTTTTTTTGTTTTTATATTGTTTTTCTCAAAATTTTTTGAATTTCTTTTGAAATCAAAATGACATGAAATGATTCGCAGATCAATCACTGCTTACAAGAAGGCTGTAAAACAAAAGAAGAGTCTTTATTTGTGACAGACTCTCCATGAACTGTTAGGTAAATGTAACTGTTGTATTCTAATACTAAGTTTCATAAAACGGAGTCACAGTAAGAGTTAACTTGTTTCATGAAAACCAATCGCACCCACATTAATTTTTAATCATAATCTTTTCACCAAAATAATTTAATATATGTAGTATATATTATATACTAAAAATTATTATTTACAATAAGAAAGAGCAAAATTCTCTTAATAATGCGTTTTAGTGATTTCCAAATTTTAGATTAGTTTTAATATTTAACACCAGATGCCGCTGATGAAGTGAATGTAATTCGAAGCCGTACATTCACAGAAACAGTTTTCTGAAATTTGTATTGGGATTTTAAGTTTCAGATATCTGTCCGGCTTGATTATATACTAAAAATATATACTTTATAATATATGTAGGGATATTTCAATACAAGATGTCAGAAGGAATGTAACGTATTTCCTCACCCTTCTTTCTCAACATTCCATTTTTTTAACCAATTTTAAGGTAGTAGAAATTACTGCTTAGGTTCATGGCGCCTCAGCGATTTTTTGATGAAGTGTTTCTCACTAGATTAACGTAATTCCTAATCCATTTCAAATGAGACTGCGTTTTGGTTTCCAACGATAGATATTCTACACACACTGTTTCCAGCAAATTTCTTGATAATCTTCGAGGTTTACTCAAATCAATTTTTCAATCCGGAAATGTTCCAACACAAAAACGTTGATTAATTTCTGAACTTCCGCATTTTGTTGGTAAAATTCTCGCGGACAAATTCTTCATCGCGAGGCCACGCAATGTCTTCTGATGTAGTCTTCTGACTCGGTGATTCCCTTAAGACACTAATTTTGCCTTTCTTCGTCCGCATTCCGGTCTCATTAATGGATGCTGCTAATCTCCTTACTGCAGCCGTGTAGCCATTGTCTACGAAGGCGTGCGTTTGCTTATACGATAAAAGCTGCCATTCATCAATCTGCTGACAGTGGCAAACTTTACCGACTCGCCTGCAAGATGCTCTTGTCGTTTTCCCAGTTAATTTCCACGACCATTCGTAGTGAAAGGAGGCATACGACTAAATTTCCTCGTTAATTACGACAATTCTCCATTACTAATCACAAAATCGTAGTTAAGATATTTCAGCTTTACATCGATTCGAGTAAAATTGAGATTTAAGAACATCCAGGTTCTTGTAAACTTAATCTTCATGGATAACAAAATAATTTACTCTTATAAATTGCTACTATTGTCATCTGTTGGTCCAATTGTTCAGTGATATAGGAATGTGTGTGTGTGTGTGTGTGTGTGTGTGTGTGTGTGGATGCTGTATAGTCCTACGTCAGCTAATACAATAATCAATGATATTCAAATTTTGCATATAATTTCAAAAATTTGAAATGAAACTTTAGCACAATTGTAAATATAACAAGTTGCTTCTCGAAGGGAAGATTATAATTAATTTTCAAGAATCTTATACCTTAGCATATCTTTTAAAATTGCTAATTAATTAAAGAATCCGCTAATTAACACAACATCACTTTAAGAAGTAATAACTTTCAGAAGCTATAATTATTATATTCGAACTATTTCTTCAATGATTGCAGTGAATATAATTCTATAATAATATACTTATTAAGACTACTGTTAAAAAGTAACTTATTTCAAAGCCTTGCGAATTATCATTGTACAACTGTTTATCCCACAATTATTCCAAGAGTGATATTGAAATTCTGTTTACATCTTTAGACTTAATTACTAATCAATTAACATAAATAAAGTATTTATAGATAAACTTTCTGGAAGTTATTCGTCTTCCTTTTTTTAAATTACTGAATCAAGTTCCCGCGAATTTGTTTTTTATTTTTTTGAGAAATTTAAGTAAAAATAATTCGCATTATCATTGTTATCAAGGCAATGGTTCCCAACTGCATTAACTAAAAATTAAAAATAATTTATTTAGCTCTGACCTTCCCAAGTTTCAATGGGATTCTTGTGAAACAAAAAAACAAAACAAACAAAAAAAAAGCAAATTCAGAAAATACAGAAAATATAAAGAAATCGTTTGAGTTTCTAATTGAGTTTTTAATTTTTAAGTCACTTTTTTAAGTACTGGAAGATTGAGGTAACGATTTCGAATTTTTATTACTAATATCTCCGTCTTAGTAATGTTTTGTTTAGACAAAAAAATTTATTTAATATTATTACAAATTTTGTCAAATATCACAACCTTTTGTAAAAGTAATCAATAACATGTCTATGTAATCCATTTAACGCTTATTAATATGCATCATATAATTAAACCATGATTCCGAGAATGCATTGATGTAATGTTGATTTAGTGCTTGGAGATAATATATCTTTTATGTACTTAAATATGTATATGTAGACAAAATTTTCATGTATCTAAAAATGTGCCAATTTAATTCATTATTTAAATGAGGCTCTAAGTTATTCTAAAGAGGCGCATTGACGTTATAGAAGGATGCTTGATTATCATTTGTTTTATTTATATCTTCATTTGAAGTTTAATTAAGTTTGTTTGGTTTTTTTTTAATCCTAAGTTTTATTCTGAATAAACTTGATTGTTTTAAAATTATATTATCATTACAATTCTAAAAATTTGACAACGGTTGATCTTGGGTCAGACTTTAATCCTTACGGTCAACAAACAGACTGACATTTGAGTATTGACATTATTTAAATTGAAGATTTTTTTCTTTTTATTTTTGAATGGAGAACAGAATATTATTTGGCTTCTTGTGTATGTTTCTGCTTGAGTCATTCACTTAGTTTTCATCCGGAAGTTGCAGTTGCAATTGAAGTGAGTGAACTGATTACGAGTGAATATTAATAATCTAAGATTATTTGCAATCTACAATGGAATCGTCCTGTGTGTATTTCCAATCTGATGAGTTCTGTAAACTGAAATGACAATTGTCCAGAGGCAAAGAAAAGCACACCTGATTGCTCAATTTCAACAAAAGACACGACAGGGAATGGTT
This sequence comes from Thereuonema tuberculata, assembly GCA_023159025.1. Taxonomy (NCBI): domain Eukaryota; kingdom Metazoa; phylum Arthropoda; class Chilopoda; order Scutigeromorpha; family Scutigeridae; genus Thereuonema; species Thereuonema tuberculata. Next base: position 46,473,114 of record JAFIDM010000003.1, read on the forward strand.
CTCCAAGCGCATTAATTAAAAATTAAAAAACACATTTAATTAAATTTTAATAAATAAAACATTCTGATTTCGCAGGTTTCAATGGAATTTTTGCTAAGCAAAGAATTATGAAAATATAAGAAAAATTCAATGTAGTTTTTAAATTCGCTACATTTTTTTTTTTTTATATTACTTTTCATTACTTGAGAATTAGCCAATTATTTCAGGATCGAATCTTTCGTCAGCCAAGATTAACCAAACAACTAAGATAATGAATTCTGATACAAGGTGCCGAAGGATAACGATACTGAAACTGGCGTTCAAGATTTCAGGAATGAAAAAATGATTGGAAACAAAAGTTATCTTAAATGATTTAAACTCCAAGAAAACAGGTCTTTTTGGTTTTTCAGCAGACCATTATAATTTTCTTTCTTAATCCCAGTTATGACGCAATTTCTAATGGACTCCGAAGACTGCAACGCTGCTGAGACGCACTTCGATTCAAAACACCAAACGGAAAAGAAAAAGAAAAAAAGAAAAAGATTGAAAGAGGGGAATTTTGCAGCTAACGTCGTCTTAGCTTCTCGCTTGCTGACACCGATTCCAATTTCAATATCCAATATTAAGACATGAGCGCCGGAGCAAGACATGGCTCTCGTACCAGAAAATTGAAAAATTAAAAATGAAAGATTACGAGGATAGTTCGAAGTTTCCAATAGGTCCACCCCTTCCCTCAATCTATTGAAGAGGGTTTCCAATGGTTCAGAGACGTCGTATAATTCCTCTAGGGACACAAGAAGAAAGAAAAAAAAATAGAAATCGATCTTCCCCATTTCCCAAGTCCTGTCAACTTATTTCAATTCTGACAACGTTAAAGCGCCAACCCCACCCCCAACTTGATCGCATTTTATGGATCAATTTTGTCCCGATATCATTTCAAATTTGTCAAGTGAACCCATAATAACTTAATAGCCCTAAACAACACCTCTGTCACCTCTGTTCCGCCCTAATGGGCATTCAATCAAAATAAGACGAATTCAACGCTCCCTGGAGGACAAAAGAAGAAAATAAAGAAGCAATGAGTCCAGAAAGCTGGAAGCCATTTCGTGTTGCTTTGTCTTTGCAAGATAATCCACGGGAGGCGCTGCAGGCGGATTTAATGACGAAGCAGAAGGACGTTGGCGACATCTTAGGCTCTCAATTTTCAAGAGTTTATTATTAATGCTCTTGGAAAGTGGTGACTTTAAATGTCAAAAGTGTGATGGAATAATTAAAGAGACTGTCTGCAGAATATTCTGCAAATCAGATGTTACGACTGAATTACTTTATTCGCAATACGAACATTTTCGAAAGTGCGATTATCATATCAAGAGTAAGAAAAGAAATTCACTTGGAAAAGGCAATAATTAGGATTTGGAGAAAATAGGATTATATTAAATCCTTGGTTTCCATCACTGAAATACGTTCAAAATTAAAGTTTCTAAACAAATAGCGATTTCGTCATTAAAACGTAGAAATCAATAATTGAGTAAATAACTTTAATGGATTTCATTTATCAATAAAATCAAAATTACAAAAATGCAAAGTTAATTTAGTAAAAAAAGGTTTTGTATTTTTTTAATGAAGAAACATTACATTTTTATCATAATCGCAGTGATACCTCAAAAGCAAAAATAAACAATATAAAACTCACTAATGAAATATTAGTGAGAAAATTCATGTGCCATCAGTCCGCTAGCCTTAATGAATTTTTTAATGCATAGAAAAGTCAATCTGCGCATTGAACTTTTAATAAACAAAATGGGTGAGACCTAATTGTTTACCAGGTGACATTTTAGAACAGCTGTTTCACACTCTTTGGCGATCATCAGCCAGGAGCAGTGAATTTTCTCACTAATATTTTATTAGTGAGGTTTTTTTTTATTGTTTAATTTTGCTTTTGAGGCACCACTGCGATTAAACCTATTACCCTCTGTTCTGAGACTTCGTTGTTTACTGGTGACTGCTCCTGGCTGATGATACCAAAGAGCTGTTCCAGGATGTCTCTTGGTAAACAATTTGGCCTCAGCCATTGTTGTTTAAAAATTATATCTTATTTATCTTCCTTTATAAAGTTATGTAAAGATATTAAACAACAGTTTGTTTGTTTTTTTTTCTTTTTGACAAAATGTTGGAACGATTTCTTCCTTTTTTTTTATAATCGCCAAAATATAAAGAGCTGCGGTATTTCTTTCTTGTAAAAAAATGCCGAAAATAAAGGCAATGCACCATTACCATACTAAAAGACGATTTTTTGAAAGACTGGAAATATCTAAAGTGTAGAACATCGAAAAACAGTAACTTCTGTATTTAGTTTGTGATGACGATTACAATAGGCGCCATTTTCAATTTGTTTCAGCAATAATAAATTACTTCCTCATACTTATGGAATGTTCAAATCAAATGTCCACAAGCGTGTGTTCAAATTTGGTGCCCATTTCTATAGCAATCTACAAATCAATACATAACGTAAATTCTTCCATCTACAGCTTTCAGAATTAACATTTTTCGAGATCAGTTTCCTTGCAATGCTTAAATAAATAAACTTTGCAAAGCGCATCAGTATTGAACAAACTGCTATTATTTACGAGATACATTTCCTTTAAAGCGCACGATTCTAAGCTACCTCTTCGTTGATTTTCAACTTTAAATTTGTCAGTCTCTAAATCTGGCATTGTTGAAGTGGTTGGAGGAAGCACCTCGCGAAAAATGCTAGGAAGATAATTCGTTCGATAACTCTTCTCAACAAATCGCTTTCATCTTCAGAGAAGAACTTTTGGGGGTAAGTTTTATCTCTCTTCTTTTTCCGGAAGAAGGAGAAATGTCTCCGGCAGTCTTTCTTCGTGACGGACGAAGTGGCTTCAAGAGCACTAGCGGATCTCGGCAGTTGCGAACCGGGCCCGTGAAGTTGACGTGATTTGCCACCAGGGGTGAAAACAAAAGAGCTCTCAACACTCTGTTCCACTTTAAAGAAAAAGAAAAAAAAAAAACTACCTCTCGCCTGAAATCCAAATGCTGTTTACAATACAAATACTGAAAAGAAAAGTCTAATATTCTCTTATAAAATGTAAATAAGTGAAATCTCTGAATGTAAAGAAGAAAGAAGAAAAAAAATATTCTTTCAAACATAGCTATTTCTAAACAATATCCTGCCGAAATTTGTGGCATCTAACCTAGCTACAAGTGAACTGGAAAGCATTTTAGATCTGTAACTACAAAGTATACAATAACATTGCAGTTTCTACGTAAATGTAAAAAAAATCAGTAATATGTAGACAATTCATTGTTTTATTTACGTAATAAATGCAATGTTATCGTATCATTTTGTTAGAACTATACGGTTTATACTTGATTTACCGATAACTTCGATTGATCAGCTACAACTGCAAGTAGCTTATTTCAAACTATTATACAAACGCAGGATAATATGAATTGCATTGCATTATTAAAGGGAATGATGGAATTAAACAAAAGAATCTAAATTTCTATCTGGTGAAAGCAGATGAAAGTTCTTAAGAATATTCTTTAGTATCTTCAAAATATTTAACAATGCGGGATGACGTAGATTGACATTCAAACGAAAGCCAATAAAAATACTATAAGAGATTAAAATAAAATTGTAATTTAATGTTTTTCGTTAATAATAATAATATTCAGAAATAATTTCAATGCACCAAAAACGTTACACCAAGGTTTGCTATTTTACATCCCACCTAAATACTCTAAATTTCAATCCTCATCCTATCTCTCTAAACAAATGTTATTTAATATTTGTATGCACTTACATAATAGTCATAAAAATTGTATTAAAATATTTTATTTAAACACATATACATGCACAGTTTGAAGGTTTAACGTTTCAGTAAGAAAGTTTAATTTTCGTTTAATTTTCCAAATATTTAACTTTAACCACTTGGCCTATTTACAGTTAAGACTTAATACTTAATATATGAAAAAAAAAACATAAGGAACAAACTGAAACCTCAGTTTATCTTCTTCTTTATTATTATTCATTGTTTTGGAACTAAAGCAAAAACCTGCTATTTTTTTTCTATTTGTGCTTTCTTTCCTAAGAAAGAATGTAGACCCTTTTCTTTTCTTGCAGGAGCAAGCGAACAGCAGAAACATGTACTTTAAAATAGGATCTTCTCCATTGGCCATAGTCGGGTCCTACTCGAAATTCACGAGCCCATTTTTAAATATGGCATTTTCTAAAATTGGTTAGTAAATATCATTTCCTTAGCGTAGATGATTCTCAAAATATATTATCAAATATATATAGATTAGTACTTTTTTTTTTCAATAAAATGTATGATGCTATGTACGATGATAACTCATTTTCTACAACTATAGAAAAATTTACATTGTACTTACATATAACATTAGTATCTTACTAAGACTTGAGAAAACTGAAAAATTCGCCCAACTTCTTTATTATTATTATTATTATTATTATTATTATTATTATTATTATTGTCTTCATCTAAGAAAACGAATATCCACTTGTTGAAAAAAAAAGCAAGAAATGTACGCTACATCTTCATTAATTATTTAAAAGAAGATACAAATAATTTAAAGGGTTGAAGTTGTTTCTTACTTTGTACGCTTTAACAAATTATGTTACATCAAAGAAAGGTTCGGAATCATCAATTAGATTTTTTTTTTAGTTACTACATTTAAAAATCCCAGCCTTGTCATCTCGGAACGTGGCTCTAATGTTGGGTGGATAACCACATAAATTCCTGCTGTAATGTCTTTTTAATGATTAATGTATGAAATTTTCCATTGCAACTTTGGAACTACGCTTTAAATAATCAATATCATTCGAGTACGTTTCAAGGACACTCCCTTTCGAAAATTTATTCTTGTTTATATTCCTCTGCTGTAGAATTCGGAAACAGTTTTATTAGAGCAGATATAATGAAATATGAAATATAAAGATATATGAAAGCAGATATATTAGAAACGTATCCTCACCCTTTTGATAATATTTTTTTTTTCACGAAGAAAATGGAATTTTCGACAGGAATTGCTTGTTTCTAGAGCTAACTCAAACTCCAGAAGATAAGATTATGTTAACTACAATGAAAGCAGAAATGCAGCTGATTGTTACAGGAATGGAACAGGGGTTACAAACCAAAATCTTTGCGAAATTCTCAAGTTACAAATGAAGATATAATAATGACAGAGTGTCAACATTCCAATTTTTACAGCAAACGACTCTGAAATAACTGTCAAGTTTTTCAACTTTTAGACACGGACTAGGTCAGTCCCACGTTCCACAATGACAATGCTGGCTTTTTATAGACATTAACATGAAATATAAAGCTACGTTTTACAACAAGAATTTTATTTAACTATTAGTAACATTAAACAGTGTTGTGTTATCATTCACGTTCGAAATCTCATAATTCAATTAAGTTTTGCGTTATCTCAACTCTATGGCGGACTGAGTTGCTCTAGCTTTTATTCGACTTTAGAAACGAGACCATAAATTACACCATTGCCGATTATTCGTTACATTGATACCATCATTAATCTCCAATGGTTAGGGAATGGTCGTAATTTGTTCTCTCCTCTTAAAATATCTGGCAAATATATCGTCGCTTGCGTTATAAAAGCACAACTCGTCAGCAAATGCATTTATACGCTGATTGATCAACAGCCCAGTGGAAATTTACGTGGCTCTGATTAGATTGAAATTGGCCGAGATTGAAACATTGTGAAATTCCAATGTTGGGAAAGCTAGAGATCAACCGTTCCGATAACCGGTACCCGTTTTAATATCAAAAATCAAAACTTTCCGACAGATATATCGATATTTATGAATGGGGCAAGGTGGAGGTCACAGAACAGTCCATGTATTAATATTACCTAATAATATCAAAATACACTGTTTAATAATAACAGTAAAAAAGCCATTGAAGACATAGAAAACTAAAAACTAAAATAAAAATGTTAAAATATTAGAAACTTATAGTAGAAATGTAAAATAAAATAAAGTAGAATATTTAAAAGAAAAAGCAGTAAATAACGCAGTAAATAACACAGTAAATAAAAACTCCGCATTTAAATTTTAATGCCGCAAGTTGTCATCGTACTTCTTCAATCTCTTGGTGATCTGAAGATACTGTGGTGGTTTCTCGTTGCATTCAGCAGATTCACCGACACCCAAAAAGTTGATATGGCCATAAAAAAAATTGCAAGCACCAAAGTTATTCGGGATATACCAAAAATTAAATTTAAGGTTCAAAGAAAATTAATCCTATGCTGTAGTAGTTTTCAAAAAAGAAGGGTTTGCCATTTATGGTTATTACGTAGCGATTGATTTTGTCTGGAATAAACGTCAGCAGTCATGACGTCATGAACTTGACCTCCGAGCAGTCAGTCCAAGATGGCGTCGTTTTGTGATCGCATAAGCGTGAACAAGAAAGGGACAAACTTTGCATAGCAAGCAAGGGGTATAGTGTGGAACATTTTTAATTAATAATAACAATAACATAAAAATGAATTCATAATTGTAGAAAATATAAAAACCATGGGTTTTATATTATAATGTTTTTGTAATGTTTATAAGATTCAGTTATGGATTTCAGCAACAGATGCGCTGTTACGTCCTGGAAACATCAAAACATGAGGAAATTACGTCATCAAATGCTCTTCTTTCATGAACTGAACTGTAGGTGTACATCACTTCTATTTCTGTTTAACAGTCTACCAACCAAATTTCATCAAAATTATGTTTTTTACAGCATATTGATATGTGCTTTCAATAATAGCGCTGTCCGCAGAATGGAATAAGCTTACAGGAAGTTTTTGTTCTTTTCTTTTTCAAGGAAAAATGAATCTTGTAAAACTACAGCTGTCAAATTAACTTTTAAATCCAAAATGTAGCGGCATTTCATTTGCATTAGTTTTCCCTATTAATTAGCGCTGTCATAAATCATCTAATTAAACTGGAAATTGGCCCCTATAATTTGTAAGCCGAGTAAACCCTCAAAATGGCAGGCGTCCCCGTTCCAATTCAGAATCATGAAATCTTAATACTCTAATTAATTTTCCTTTCTATAAATGCAAAGTTACTCATTTCGTTTTATAAAACAAGTTGTTGGATGCAGAACATTTTAAAAACTCTTTCTGCTTAATTATAACGATTATTTAGATAGAAAGGAATTTTAACTAAAATTTAAAATAAAACTAGATGACAGCCCATCGCTTCGCTCCGGAAACCTCGCATATGTAACGTGATTACAGTTAATGAATGGAATCCAACAAGTATTTATTCTAAAAACCGCATTGCATCAAGTAAACTACAAACTAAAGCTTATAACTAAAACGAAAAATAAATTAAAGTTTATGGTCTAACAAATGCAAGCAATACAATATTTACAAGTCTAAGCAATTTCTCTACAATCCTCCCGTTACCTGGCAACGAGCGTGTGACGTAGGAATGCACACACGTAGTTTTTTTAATAATACAGAGAGAGATTAGAAGAAATAATTAAATTCACAATAATATTTTGGATTTCTAAAATTGCAATTAATATTATAGTCTTGTAATTAAACTTTTACTTATTTTATATAAAATTAATTATTATATCGTAATAATTTTAAAACATAAATTAAGGTGGAAATTGTAAGAATTCTATTTTCTAATGAGTTCTTTCTTTATTTTTTCACAAATAAAAAAAAAAATATCAATTTTTATCATTTCTATAAACTATAAAATGTCTCGAATGTATATTAAATTTTCATCAAAATCTAACCAATTATTTTCGAGATAGAACATGCTGGGATAAAAGCAACAGACTTACAGTGCACAGGTTCAATTCTTATACATAAGAATATGTAACAAAAAAACAAAACAAATATACATATACCCCTATCCATCATGACATAGCGCATTTGTTTCCAATTTAAAGCAATCATTGTAATCTTCATTTATATTTGCGACAGTATTAATAAAAAAAATATTAAATAAAAAAAATTAAGTTAAAAATAAAAATACTGTAGGCCTATTTTATTATTAAATCTTCACCACACTGATCAACTCTAAAGCAATATTTCATAAAAGAGAACTTCCTCTGTTTCTATAGGCTTCCCTGCATATTTTAAATATTAAAAACGGTTATAACAATACAGGATCTTGTGGACTTCATAACCTAATACTAACAATAATGAAAAATTGTAACAAATAAAGGTTCTTTTGATATCTTAACCAATTACTAACAATATTAATAACAAATCAAATATTTCGTTAGTGTGGTAAAGTTTTTAGTAAGTAATAAATTATTAACCTATATCATGCATTGTAGAGCCATTAAAAATACTGTACGTTCCAATTTCAGTGCATTTAACGAAAACTGCAATTAACTTATCAAAGCACTGCCATCTTATGGCATTAAAAAAATACAATTTTGTATGTAATTGTTTTCAAATAAGTAAATAAACAAATAAATAATTAAATAAATAAGAAAACAGTGTCAATATGTATACAGGGGTGATTCAAACAAGAAATATTACAACTTTAAACCAGCGTTTAAAGTTCTGAAACCAGCGTCATGACAGAAAGTCGACATGAATGTGTATCGTGATAAATACAAGAGTTTTCTGATAACAAATATACAACTAGATCTGTACAAACACAATAAATGCAGTTATTACGGTAAATTATTTAATAAAAAAAAGATATTTCCTTTATTTATGGAGCGAGTTGTGATTCGTGGTTTATAGGCAGTTCAGTGGCTCTCAAATGGAACTTGAAGATATTCGTATCCTATTTTTAAATTGAAAATCTGATGTAATTCAAACAGATCTCACTCGCTGAATGACCTTTCATTTCGTACCTTTTGACATTCCTTGGCATCTTCTCAAATCATGGCCTTTCATTTCACGCTTTGAAGATATGTTGATAGGAACTTTCTAAGTGTAATGACCTCCAGGGTTGCTCGTTCTGAACTATCGTACATATTAGAACGCAGTGGCGTGAATGAAGATCAATCAACAGCGTACGTTAAATAAACAGTTGTTGCCCTCAATCATTCACCATAAACTTTATTTTAAGAATTATAGTAAAATATTGATGAAGTAACAACATGTTCCAGAGCTAGGAATGCTTCATAAAATGTAAAAAATATTTTTGAAGAAATACGGATAACACGTATCATGGGAGTATTTAATTACAATGTATATTTTTTTTACCTAAGGCTAAAAAGTTGTTTTTGATCAGGGTAACTAGATGAAATCCACATTTATAAATAATTTTCATAAGAAATTAAAACGTGAAAGCAATCCTAAATAATGAGATCATTTCACATAAGATGAAATCGTCTAACACTTAAATGGATAATAATAATTTGATAGCTTGTAAAGTATTTATGATAGATCATGATGATGAAATTTAAAGATAGAGTAAAGTTAATGCTACTCGTTATAATAATTATAAATAACACTCTCTTCAAATGACACTCGCAACCGAATGCATGAAGAGGCAATGGCAGTCTGTTAAAATTCCTCATCATTTACAACTGCAATTTGTTGGAACTAAAAGAAAAGGTTTAGTGAATAAAAAATACTAAAACAGAAAGAGATAGATTAAGCTTTACTGTCCCCAAATTATTCAATTAGAATTCAACAGACTATTAGTGTTATTAATTTGTTCTTTAAAACTATCTCCATTATAATTATCGTTAAAATTTGTTTAAACATTTGTTTAAAATCTTGGGATTTCCTTGATCTGACAATTTATTAACTCAGGGGTGTATATCGAAGTCAAAAAGACGGATGAATCACAAGCACGAGTTCGCAACTGTTGTTGTAGGGTTATGTCAGCCTTAACTTATCTAGCTTCTCCAAAACTGTTTTGATTTGTCCTCCTCCACTTCTCTGACAACGGAGGCTAAACCAATCGATAGAATGAGTTATATTAGGCAGGGGATGAGGGGATAGCCTCGGCCGTGTCTCTAACAACCATCCATCCATCCATTCTGTACTCAACTCGTCCTGGCTCATAACTCGGAATTTTCAGGAGGCCAAACAAGATACGGCTTTTCTTTTTATGGCTAACGTCCAAGCGCCATTATTTTCCTCTGCACAGTTCTGAGAAGAAAAGCGCTCCTAACTTACTACCGCCGTAAAAGCAAGCCCAAAGCAGATGCCAGAGTAAACTTCTGGTTAACATGGCTCGGAGAGTGGCAAACGAGAATAGACCCAAGAGTGGGAGAAGCGGGACACCACCATCCGTAGAAAAGATTGTCGAGTCACATGCCATTACACTTCCTCCACTTGACAAAGGTCTATCAACTCCTTCAACGCTTTATATTTTTTTATAGCTCTTACACGCATCAAGTAAAATACTGCTTCAATCTTAAAGGTTCTACAAAAGAACCTTGAAGTGATATGGTTTAAGATTACTATAACTGAGTGCAATGTGAATCTGTTTCTGAGTCTCCTCAATATCTCCTTTAAATAATGCACTATTCTACCAATAGATGGCACTAGCTCTGTAGCGCTACCTCATATTTGTGTAAATACGTTTCCTCTACAAAATATTTCTTTCTTCTAAAAATACGTGTTATCTATATGTGGACATTTAAATAATCAAACATCAAACAAAACAAGTTTTAATAGCGAATTTAATTTGAAATAGAAAATAATTTGTATTATCAAAAGTTGTCCCTTTTCTTTGAATTTACGTAATTGCGATCTCGCTCAAAAGATAGTGCTAATTTCCTAGAATACTGAAATATTTATGGCTTCCCAATCCATCTACATTTGTGTAATCATCTGATAATTTTAAGTGCAGGATGAGATGAAGCTTGTGGTAGAAAGCCATTAGTAATTAATATTTAAAAGCCATCCTCTAAACTTACCCATTTCTTAGCCCAATCAATAGTGGCATATGTGTATAGCGAAATTTCTCTGTTCGAAGTGTTTTATTTTAAGCTTTTAACTTTGATTTCAATTTTACCAAGCTTATAAAAATGCTATTATAAACATTTTGGAAACAAAAAAGAGAAATGGAAAAAGACCAAAGGGAAGACCAAAGCAAACCACGAAATAAATGACTTACGGAGACTGTAATTGAAAATGTAAACCAAAAAAATAAGATTACGTTAAACGGCCTTAAAAATTGAACAAAGAGATCAAGAGAAAGAATTAAAAATAAGCTTACTTATTTGCTGTAAGTAATAACTTCCATTAATAATTTTTTTAATTCACTGATTTTTTTTTGGGTTTGCAACAATTTGCAAAAAACTATCATTTACAAGAAGTAAATGTCAAATAGGAATGAAATTGGTGAACATCACTGTAAAAGAAGTACAACTTCGTCTCCCTCCCTTCAAATAATTCACAATTTTCCTCAATAGATAGAGCTGATCGATGGAAGTTGCAAACGGTTATGGGGGTCGTTAAGTTAGTTTGTTTGTCAGCACCTAAGCGGTGAAACTCTGCTGAAAAAGTGAAAGAACGTTTGAAAAGGCGGCTTTGTTGGAAGTCGACGTTTTCGGTTCAACCTCCTTCAATGCCTATTAGGCAAAAGAGAGGAAGGGAAAACGCACTTCCTAAAATTCCAACTGCTCCCAAACGGAAGAGAACATGGCTGTGTTTGTCGAATCCCAAGTCCTACTGTATATACGGAAGCTGCTGTTATGAACCATAAAGGAGGATTTTTATTATACTAGTAGGGAATCCTGAGGAGTCATGAATGATTTATCAGTGGTATTCGGCGGAGACTTCGCCTGCCCCCGCCATTTGCATTGGGCAAATGACTTGCCGCCGCCCTTATCACATATGTGACGTTTTAATGTAACTGCCGAGAATTAAGAAAAGTTGGGAGAAAGGAGGAGAAAAAAATTACAATAACAGTAAAAGAGAAGTCGGACTGAAACGGACAAGGTTTCCACATTCGATTTCTTCATGCTAATTGTCGCCGTCGTGTTTTTCTTTCTTTCTCCAATTGGCGTAGACGAGAAAATTAGATGCTTAGAAGAATTCTGCCCAACGCTAATAAAACAGTCACTTTAACTATTTAATAGAATTCCCATTCGACCTCCCGACTGTTAATGCGCCAGATGAGCTGATGTATGTGCGGTGTTCGCAATTTATGATCGTTCTCCAGAGCATCGTCACGGAATTCAGTAGCAAAGGCGGAAACCCTACAAGGAACAAAGTCCTTTCTGTGGTGACTTCGCACTTAAAGTGTTTCATTAAGAAACTGTATTAGGTGCAGCTTAAATATTAACCTCAAGATATTACGTAAAATTAAATTTTACGCACTGTGCAGGAGAAGTACAGTAAATAAAACTATGGACAAAAGTAGCTCTCATTACATAAACTTTGGAAACAGTTTGGGTGACCATTTTCTTGGATTACTCTTATAAACGTATCACAAAACAGATGAGAGATCTGCTTAAAAAGAAATTTATAAGGTTGTTCGTTAATAATTGTTTGTTAAAAATCTTAAGTTTTCCATACTTAATATAGCTAGACTATGCCATGAAGTGCCGTTAACACGATAACTCAACAACTAATTATCCTAATGCAATAAATTGGTCTTCTGCCTATCACTGACTGCTACCAATTCATTTTGGCGCAACTTAAGCCCTTAAATAAGCGTCACTTAATTAAACTTTTATAAACATCTGATGGATATTCGAAAATGAGTGCCTCAGCTACTGTTTTGTTTTATTTATTTGTGACAAAAATTAAAAATGCACATTATCAAGGGTAAATCTGTCTAATAAAGCCTAATAAGACTGAAACAGCAGTCCCAGATGATAGCTCAGAGTGCGAGAACCTTTGTTTATTTATGTGCTTTTTTAATTAATTAATTAATATGTGCACCATAATTTTAAGAAGGAAGTTTAAAAAAAACTTAAAATTTAAAATAAAAGTAGTACATGCCTCTAACACACAGGTAGAATTTAGGCCCTTTTTTTCTCAAAAGTGCATGTTATATACCGATAAATACGGTACTACTTTTTCTACAGTATTCTGCCTCGTGCGATCACCGATCTCGGAGACTCGCGTTATCCTAAGGAATAGATACTGAGGTGGTTTCCATTTCCCATACATGCATGTTAATGTATTTATTTATTTATTTATTTATTTATTATATTCCTAACCAGCTATAATACTATATACTTACAGTATTTCTTATCATTATTATGTACTTACATTACACAACTATATAAGGATTTTAAGGAACTATATACTTATCATTTCTTAAAACTCTGAAGAATCAAATAATTCATAATAACGATAAAAAAAAGATGTGAATTGTAGCTTTATTCATCTGGAAACTCTTTGATAAATTCATTTTGTTTGACTGTTATTAAGTCAGATCTTTATCTCGTTTGAAGATTTTCTAGAAAAACTTTTACTTAAATCCGTTTTATAGTTTTTATTAATTTTTTTTTTTTTTATTTTTAAAAAAAATTTAAAATTTAAAATTTTATATAAAAAGTTTATAGTACTAAAAAAAGCGTTATAAAAAAATTTCAAAACTTTTATTACAGAAATTAATATTAATCATCTCATATATAGTTAATTCATTATATATCGAATGTGTTAGAAAAGTTCTCCGAAATTTTAGGAAGTATTCTAACAACTGCTTTTGATTTTTATTGTTGAATATGCATTTTCGGTAAAATTATAAAAAAAAGGATGCGATTTATTATTCTTTCTTTCATGTTTGGTGGATTTCCGACAGCTCAATGGTTATTCCGGTTTTGGATACATTTAATCGGAAAAGTTGGAACAGGAACAAAAGGAAACACGTTGATGTTGCAGTTTTTGACTTTGATATACCACAGAATTTATTGCCTCATAAACTTGATTTCAGCGGCACTTCAAGCTGGATTACGACTATGTTAAATTTCTTTTTAAAGAAACGTTAGTTCGTTATCAAAGGTTTACCTACCTTTTTTTTTTTTTCATTTTTTTTTTGTTTTCCGTAATATTGTTTAAAACATTCCACAGAATATAATTTTAAATCTACAGCTTATTAGCTTAGTTTTATTTTCTTGATATCCGTACTTTTTCTTCAAAGAAAATTCTTTGAGAATATTCCGTGTAAAATATTTTTAAATGGATACACAGGGCACTAACATTGACTCTCTCTTTTTGCTTTGTTTGTTTTTAACTCATATAGATTACAGTATGATTTTCTTTATGACTCCATCAATTAAAAACTGATTTATTTATTTCTTGTGTTAAGGAATATTATATAATAAAATAGAAGGTCTATTAAAAATACAAAAAAAAATTCCAATATCGTGTACCAAATTAATAATCACGTTGAATTAATCTTTCCTAGGATTTATTTTTTTAACAAGACAGCAATGATTCCTTAGATTTTACGTTCCTTGTTATTTTGTTTTTATTTTCTTTCAAGATATATCACAAATGGTTAGGATACTAACTTGATAAGAAACATATAATTTAATAAAATTAAATAAAATAAAAAAAAGTCCTTAAACTCCCTGCTTGGTCCCTGAAAAAACTGCTGAAGAGTTACTGAACTTCCTCAGGCAGAGATATTCAAACAGAGAGCATACGAGAAGAAAGGCAAACTTACAATTGGTGTCTTTTTTTCAAATCATATAATGTTTTCAAAAGAGGATCATCATCATCATCATCATCATCGCCCTCAAGGAATAGACCTAGTTCCGACACTAAATGATCAATCCATCGTTTTCTGGGTCTTCCTTGGAATCGATGTCCAAGAGGCCGATATTCCAAGGCAACCGTGACAGGTCTTGTCGCATTCATCCTTTCAATATGTTCTTTCCAACTTTCCCATATAAAACAATGATATCATCTATACTATTAATGGGAAGTTGAGCTCTTATATCCTGACATCTCTTCTGGTTCATGAGAATATAATCTAAGATACCGCTTACAAATTTCATTTCTACAGACTGAATTTTTCTAAATTGATCCTTTTTAAGGTCTAACAATCAAAACTTTTATAATATAGGGAGATCTATGATATCTTTCTGAGAACATGTTCTTTGTCAAGTTCCTCAGAAAAATCTAAACTTACCAATGTTATTCATCAATATATTTATCATTATCATAGGTGATATTGTAACCCAAATATTTAAAGAAATTTACTTACTCAAACTCTATCATCCAGTACAATTTTAACACTCATTAAAGGAGAACGACCTCTTTAATATGAACATAAAAATAAATAAATAGATATTTTAAAGTTTGAGAAAGATTGTATTTTATATTAAAAAAGACCTTCATAAAAAAAAAAAAAACTAGCATGTTCGTAAAATTTGTTTGAAGTTCAGTTTTGTGTGTCGGTCTTTTTTAATTTAAAATATAATAAAAAAAAATAAAAAAAAAACAAACAAATATTCTTTTTAATAAATCCTGGAGTCATTTTAACAATAGAACGTTAAAATTTTACACGTCTTTCAGCAAAGAAAATGACAGGAAATAAAACAATAGCTATGAGAAAATAGATATTAGAAGATATTAAAATAAAGTGAATTTTAAAATATAAATGAAACCCGTTAAAAAAATCTAAAAATTTTAATTGAAACAATGAAAATACGATGACAAATTATTTATTTACACGAAAAGCGACTTTACCAATGGCAAACTTCAATATAGAATTTTGCATCACCTTTAAGACAGAAAATGAATAAATATCACAGGAACATGTTCCCTTTCTGAAAACCACAAGAATCATGAGACACTGTCGGTAGCAATGTAGTGAAACGCTTGTTGTGGTGGCGTAGAAACTTTCGGTTGATAATCGAATTACGTTATGAACCAAGTCAATATTTAAATTCAAATGAATGCAAAGCTTCTCCAAGACCGAGCCAAAGCCAGAACTCTTAAATGGTGGGAGATTTAACAAAGACTCGAAGCACGGCACCATAAACTCGAATAGATTCTGCTGACCTTTATGATTTATTTGAGGTCATTTCAAACCGAACGAAGCAATAAAAATTGCAGTAACTTGAAGCCAGTCACTTGAATGTCAACTCTGGATATATTAGGCGGCCGACTTTACAAGCGGTTTGGTGATGCGTACCTCCATAAATTAGACTAGTAAGCTCAACTAGGCAGCACTGTCACACTTAACGACCGCAAGCAAACATTTTTCGCTGGGGTTCTGTTCGAAATTATTGTATGGTAAACGGAGTTCCTGTTATTCGTGACCTCCAGACTACGAATGGTTATGTACACACCATATAAAAAAAATAATGCTACAGGGAAATAAGTTTATTGAACTGGCTATGAAGTAAAAGTCTTATAAATAAGAACAAAATCAGAGGGACAAACATTTGGAATCTGGCTTGAAAAAGACGAGTTGCCTATTCTTCTTACTGGTTAACAAGAAATTCTAAAGAAAACTTGACATCTAGAAGCCTTTCACAATGGTTTTTTTTTTCTTTATGTAAAAAATAATAATAAGTACAATGAAACGAACATTGCCCTTCCGGCATGCCGTGTAGCCGTTATGTCGGAACCTGGGTTCGAATCCCGGCATCGGCATGGCTGTTTCTTTCTTTTTCTGTGTTTCGTCCGTTTTCACCTGGGACTTACTATCTCAGTGTTATTCTAGACTTGATATGAATCTCATCCCCTTCTCGAACTTTACTAGCTCCACCGTGACAGTCGTCATACGGGGTTAGTGTCCGTGGTCCTTTGTTGGCCCAAATCGATGTCAAGAAGAAGAAACGAGCATTGAAAATAGAAAAGAGATGTATCCGTATACGTAAATTAGCAAAGAGGATCTAATATAAACAATCTAATTTTAAAATTTTCATCCTGTTGTATTGTTGTTCACAGTGCATATCAAGTGCAATTTCGTGTCCGAAATGTCCGTATACAACGGTTCTCTAAGGTTGCCATCATGGCGATCTGGAAGCCATTGAATTTCCAGGGAACAGATACTGAGATGAATCAAATAAGTTTTACATGTACTGTTCATATTAATTTTCAAGAAATCAAACCGGTATACATGAATAGAATTTAGAAAACATTTAAAATGTTTTCAAATGAATACAAACTATTATTTTCGGCTCTATTATGGGAGACTCGAAGAACGATTCTCCAATTATTAAGCCGAAACTAGTAGTCTGTATTCATTTGTAATTAAATATTTTCTAAATTCTATTCAAGAGTACCGGCTTGATTTCTTGAAAATTAGATACTGAGATGGTTTCCTGGTACCTTTCTTAAACCTGCAGAGAAAGATGAAGAAGCAGACAACACGGATTGGAAATTTTTTCGAGCTCCAAGCTGATGCCGGGATTCGAACCCGCGTTCCGACACATCTGCGTCAAGGCAGGTCGCCATTTAGACCAACAAGCAATGCCGGAACGTCAATTTTCATCCATAGCACGTTAATTACTTGACTCTATCACACTCGGAATTTTTGTCACAGGAACAGGAGCTTTATGGATAAAAAATTCCTACTATTTGCCGTTAAATATGCATGCCAAGTTACAAGAAGATCCATCCCCTGTTCAATAGTTAAAAGGCGAACTCAAACACTAACGGATATTACGATTTCATGAGCTATCTTGTCCTTGGAAAAAATATCAAAGAGTTTAGATTTTAATGCAGATTAAACTTGTAATTTAATGAAAATTTATCTAAATTTATCAAATCTCGTGAATGCGGAAGAATCACAGTTATGTCTTTAACTTGTAGTTTTCATAAGTTTCACATCTACCTATTTTTTCAATTTGTTGATAAAAACGTAAAATATAAATTTACAGGTTGCTCGCTAACTACAGAATACAGTTACAAATAAAAAAAAAAATGTTTCTATAACCATCTTGTCTGATTTTTATTATGAACTACATATGTGTACAGTATATGTGTTTAGAATAAATTAATGCTTTAAACATGAATTTTGCGTTACGAAACTCACTATCTAATACTATCTTACTAATACATACTATCTTATAATACTATCTTACTATCTAAATTGGATTTTAAGTACATAAATAATTCCCATTGGCTACATCCACTGCCTTGTCTACAAATATGCGAATTGAAAATGTAATAAACAACAATTACAACTCAATATCCATCATTGATGTAAAAGTTAGCTGAATGTAATCTTTAGAACTGTACAACTTTATTCGCATAAGTACACATAACAAAGCTACTAACTTTCTATTTTTATTGAAACTCTTTTTACATCCAATATTTACGAGCTGTAACACGAGATGGGATAATTAAAAGTAAATAATTTAGACCGCATCAGTAATGACGGAAACTTCCGCTAGGTTGCCCTTGGCAAGCTGTCACTTCTGCGCGGCACACACGAGTATTGCCGTACAGCCGCTTTCAGGGGGAGCTTCTTCGAATAACAGACACGTGTTGGGAATAAATATTTATAAAGTAGAAAAACGGAGCCGTAAATCTAAAATTGTTTTACATAGATTATTCAATTTTGAATCTGATACTAAGATATAAGTTAAACTAAAAATGCTTTAATTTTAAATGATGATTAAATTTTGAAAGAATCCTTAACAATAAAAGATGAATTTTATGGGGGAAAATGTAGTACGTGACAAATTCTGACAAGTAGTTATCATAATAAAATTAAATTCGAACCTGTTCCACACCAGGATAAGTCAATAGAGCCTTTAAAAAGGCAAATAAAATCATTTGAAAAAGTATTCAATGTATTATGAAATTATAAGAAAAGAAAATATTTTGATATGATCAATGTAATGTACATTGATTATATACTTCTTACTTATTTTTTATTATAACTATGAATGTTTTAGGTAAATATTTTGAAAAAAAAATCACAATAAAGTTAAAGTATCCTAAAGTATGATCAACTTATGTTCCTACTGAGTAAGGCTCCCGGCAATCTCTGTCTAACGGGAGTAAGTTAAATCCGACGCCCGCCTACCTTTAATTCTCGTGAATGAAACCAAATACCATTTTACAGATTTGGATGAACCCTAAAACCCGTTTGGAGAAGAAAAATCCAAGGGGAAAAAAAATCCCGACCAGTCGAATCAGGCTCTTTCAGCCTGCAGTTCAGTGCGTTACCACTGTTGCAACTGAGCCCAAGAAAATATTCCAAAATCGTTCAAAAAAATAGCGTATTAAAGTGTCAGCATTCCAGGCCAGTATATTTTTTTTGGGTTGCGAGTGTTATCAAACTTAAACACAAACGTATTTTAGCGATCTTTGGCTCCTAATCTCCTAAACCATAGTAATATTGTATAATTTCAATTTAAATCTTTCTTATAATAACCTAAATCGAATATTAAAGGACATTCGTATTTAAGTCTGAATACTAAAACGTTTAGTTCTAACCTTTTTTTGATGTACGACGAAAATTACAAAACCTAAGATCAAATCCATACCACTCACTCGCTTATCGTGAGGCTACAAAAGAATAACGATCATGTAATACCTGAAATTCGTTAGACGAGAACGATAGAATTATGATTTTGAATTACCTGTATATATATTTCTTTACGAGAGAATTCTGCAATTTAATTAGTCCTACACTCTTAGGTCATTCCCAGAAGCGGATGTATAGAAGTAATGCATACAATGTTAGCTTTAAAAAGCCAATTTCGTCAACTTTTAACGACTTAAAAACATAATAGTAGAGCCAAGAAATTTACAGAACTTTAATTGCTTCGTTATGAAGTTCGCTAGATTAGCTTAAAAATTTTATGATCCAGTAGCAGCTTAACGAGATTAGGATTACAGCTCGTTAAGAGCTAAAGTAAAGTAGATCTAATTGACTTATGTGGATCAAAAGTGAAGCGTCATTTCATATTAGACTGCGATTATAAGGGCAAACAATAGACATTGTTGTATGTAACAATGTCTAATAACAATTTGTTATGAAATAAGCCACTTCTCCAATACAAAGTATCCCACTCGAAATTATTTACTTACAAATTCTTGTACAATTTACAATATAATGTACGATCGTAAATCAGGTTTTAAAATATACACCAGCTTCGTTCGAAATGATGTCACAATACAACGAAACTTAAGAGAAAATAAAGATTATAAAGCGAACAATATTTACAAAGAAAAAAAAAAAGAACAACCTTAACCTCATAGTCCTAAAATAAAAAATATGACTACGATACAGTAAGAACATTCTCAATTAACAAAAACCTGTTTGTTAAAACATGTTCATTGCAAAATAAAAATTAAGAAATAAACTTCATTATTTCTTCATTTTTGTATTCTTCACGCTTGTCTTTAGGCGAATTAATATTCAGATTTGATATTTTTTTTTTTTATGTGGAGGAATTATCGCGTGTAAGTGACAAACATTTGCAGAGTAAGAGTTATAACCACGCCAGTAATTATCTATATCGATATCTTAACAATGTAAATTGATCCACTGTTATCTGTAATAGGATTAAAATTAATCGGATTCAGACGACTTAAATATTTAGGGATTTAATGAATATTCTTAGGAAATATGCACTGTTTTTACACAGTACTCCTAAAATGTAATTTCATTTTCTTTAACAGAAAATCTTCTTCAGATTGAATAACTGAGGACAAAGAAATCTCTTTCTTCTGCCTCAACTGAATTCGTTATGATGCATTTTAAAATTTATCAAAACGAATTCAGTTGAAGAAGAAGAAAGAGATTTCTTGTCCTCAGTTATTCAACCTGAAGAATTTTTCTGTTAACACAAATGAAATATCGTAGTTGATTTTAAAGAAGACATTTTAGAAGTATTGTGTATCTTATGATTAAAAGAAAAGTATCGATTTAGGAACTCTGTATGTACTGTTTTTAGTCTTCTGATTAGAAATCAGAAGACTAATATTCCCGATTTGTCTGTCCGTCTGTGTACAGGACAAGTATCATTAAAATCTCATTAGCAACAATCGCAACAATCGCAACAATTGTGTGTTTTGCATGCACAACAATCACATTGATAATACAGCTCTACAACAATCATAATAATCGCAACAATTGCGCCTTTTGCATTCGCAACAAACACATTTATAATACAGCTCTACAACAATCATAATAATCGCAACAATTGCGCCTTTTGCATTCGCAACAATCACATTTATAATAATAAGGAAATTAAAGCAATATCAATTGTATTTACTTATCAGAAGACGTTGCGCAGCACTGTGATTGGTTTACTAATCGCTATCCCCACCTTGTTATTCAACTGACATTATAAATATAAAAAAAAAACAATTTTTTCGTTTTTAATATTTTGTTTTAAAAAAAAAACAAACCCTTATCAGAAAAGTAAGTTTCAACTTCTTTCAGGATCGTCTTGTTTTTAATTAAAGCAATTGACTATATATTTAATTGCCTAATAAAAAAAAATTGAGTGTCAATTTTAAGTAAAACAAAATAAAAATCAAGTAAATAATTTGCTCTTTCGTTTCGTTGTTTTGAAGTGTTTTGTAACAAACACAGCCCTCGGCATCTGAAACTTTAGGAAACCATTAGCATCTAGAAACAGAGGATTTTGCGAATCGCCTGCTTAGGTTTCACTCCCTCTCCGACTTCAATTAGCCGTGACTGCGGAAGTCTTAATCGGAACATTCGACGTTTAAATGCTGAAGCAAATATTAGGTACATTAACCTTTGACGGCGAAAGTCGCTCGTTAACTTGGGAACGGCCGAAACGAAAGGAAAAAAAAATTAATGCTGCCTTCGTTAATATTCAGATTCAATGGTATAGGCTTTACGAGGTTTAACAGCGAAATGGAACCAGCGGGAAAGTTTAGGGATTTGCTTTGCTCAAGGTTATTTGAAGGGTGGTGCTATTTCGACATAAGCTTTTTCGACTCGTAACTGTTTCTTTAAACAGTCCAAATATTAACAGTCACGTGACAGACTAACACAGCGTTAGTTGGTCAGTAAGACTCGTTTGAATGATTGGATATCCGCGATAAAAACACATGAGCTACAAAAAAGTATTAGCATTTACATGGAACTGTATCCACGCAAGTATTAAAAACTTTTTGGACGCACGCTGTATAATGTCAGATGGAGTTCGCGAATCAAAACAGAATGGGAACCACTGACTTAACACGACGATTAGCAGAAGAAAAACGTAAATGTATTCCAGGGATCAGAGGAATCATTCAAGTGTTCGCTCTGAATTATATGAGATATATATGAAAATACATATTTTTTTCATTGGCACTGTAAACCTTATCCCTCCGCCCAACTGTAACAGAAAAAAAGAGAAAAAAAAATCAACATTTTTTTAAACATTTTTGTTTAGTTAGAAAGTCATTCGTCTTGTTTGTAAACACTCCTCCAAAATCCACAAAAAGAACACAAGTGTTTTGTTTTTGGTTGGACTGCAAGGACCTTCACAACTCCTCCCCTTCTATATTACTTGGTACACCTCTGCATAATTTACGCACCCTAGAACCTGAAAAAAAGAATCACCAAAACTTTTCTGTCTATCTTTTTATATTTTGGTCCCTCAAGATCTTTCAGCATCCGGAAAGAAATGAAATTGGAAAAATAATTTTTAACATAAATCTAAGATATTTTTCGATCAAGATAAATTACATAATTTCAAAAAAATAATATAAATATTAAATAACTTTACTATACACTGAGTGGCACTTTAATAGAGAAACCATACTAACAACGAGTTGGTCCGCCTCTAGCTTTGTTGTCCGCCTCACAGCCGTAATTCTTCTAGGCATGGATTCTACAAAGTGTTGGGACCGTTCCGTAGGAATATTGGCCTATGGTGAGAGAAGAGCAGCCCTTAGTTGGTTCACATTGGATGTGGCGTGTTTAGGCTTCGAAAGGATCTTTCTACCTCATCTCACAAATGCTCGATGGGGTTGAGATCAGGTGATTGAGCCGGCCAATGAAGCAAGTGGAAATCAGAATCAAGTTCACTGAATCAATCTGAGACCAATCGATCACAGTGACAGGGTACATTGTCCTGTTGAAAGTGGCCATCTGTGTCGGGGAACATTGCAGCCCTAAATGGGTGCGACAATGTTGGTCGGCAACAATGTTGAGGTAGCCCGTGACATTAAGAGATGTTTCCAGGTGTAGTAGGAGACCCAGGAGAACATTCCCTGGACTATTATTTCACCGCTACCCGCTTATAGGGTTGTTACGTGGCAAGAGAGATCCATGGATTCGTGCTACCTGCGCCATATCGTCATCATGCCATCAGCATGATTTGTTTGGATTAAGAGAGAAACTCTAATAAATCCTTAGGGAATCCTGTCTGAACAGGAAGTGCGTTTTAAAGCATATCCCTATAAACATACATACATACATACATACATACAGCATGGTGGAGAAGGAGCCGAGACTCGTCAGATCAATCGACCTTTTTCCATTCATCAAGTGTCCAATTGCGATTCTCCCGGCACGTTTTCCTGTTTTTCTGTGCTAGCATCTTGCTGGTCTCCTGCTGTTAAAACCAATGAGGTTCGAGGACCGTCATGTTAAGCTTTCGGATATGCGTTTTGGTGCACTTGCGTTGCAGTCAGCTACAATCTGTCGTGTTATTGTCCTTCACAGTTTCCGAAATACTGTAATGGGCTCACGATCATACGTCATTCGAAGTCGTTTAAGTCTTTTGTTTTCCCATGTTCTATACTGACACACAGTTCTCTTGATACCAAGCATGCCTTTTATACGCTACTCGTTACTGTTAGTTCAACATATGTCACTACTGAACCCATCCAAGTTTGAGTGAGAGTTGTCTATAATGAAGTGGCCACTCAGTATATACAACAGTAATAAATCTTAATTTAAATTTTTTTTGTAGAGCTTAAAAGAATGACATAAAAAGATAAAAAAAAATACATTGAAATAATATATGTAACAGAATCGCCAAAATTCGGCGTCGCTCGAATTACCGTAATTAACTGTTGTAATTAGAGGACTGATTAATAAATTTTAACTCATTCTTACGATTTCTGACTAATATTAAATTACGATGCGATTATTTTCGAAATTAGAAAAGTATTGAAAAGAACATTTATGAGTTACGAATAAATTAATAGGAAAAAAAATTAATTCAATTCATTTAAATTCAACTGCAAATTTGTGTTGAAATCAATTATTTTTGATATTGTCTTAAATTTTATTTACTGAAACAAATTTTAGCCTTACAAAATACAATTTCCCATTACTATTCATTATTCAGGTTAGTTTCAGGATGCCTGCAACTCTCAATACGTTGTTTACTGAATAGTAAATAAATTTTAATATTTTAGTTTGTACGTGTTTTGTCTCAAAAGAACAACTAGACTTCATTTCCGGGAAACAAGAGGAAAACAATCTTCGTCTAAAACTACTGCTAAGCCTCTTTCGAATCAAAAAACTCTCGATTCATTGAAAGAGGAAACTTAGAATTACTTAACTTCAAAAAATAAGCTATCTTGCTTTTACTTTGAAACATCTGATCAGAAAATTGATTCTTCTGCTTTATAATATTCTGTTGTTTCCTATTGGCTAATCCTATCTACGAAAATATATGAAGAGCAAATCAAATTCTCGCTCTTATTCTTCCCAAGCTTTAACAAAAAAAAATAAATCCCTTCCACCTATTGGCAAATAAAAACAAAAGAGCAACTTCAAATAAAAACCAAAATGCGAACTAATCAAAAGAAATATAACTTACGTAAGAAAGAAAGCTAAGATTAAAAATTATGTTTTCCACATTTAGGAAAGTATGTGAAGAATATTTTTGAAAAAAGAAAAGCTATTTCTCAAACGAAAATACCATTATTTGTCGTAGTTTAGCAAAGCAACGATAAAAAAGGGAAGTACGACCATCAAGTGATCTGAGAAAATAAGGACTTGTTGAAGAACGAAATTTCTCGGTCAGGTTGTTTTCTCAGATAACACAAAAGTGAAATCAAATGATAATTAGATAGCTGAGTATGTACATCAATTGGAATGAACACTGAGAATCGACGGTAGCAAGTTTGTAAGAACATAAACCAGTAATATAATGTTCTAATGCAAAATAAAATGTTTTAATGAATTTTAATTCTTGAAACAGGATTATGAATTACAAATTCTTGATTTTTTTTTTTTTTGCTAATTAAATGCAACTTCTATCGGGAGTAAAAAATGATATGTATTAATAGGAATATTTAGTTAGGTATTTCCCATTGGAGTCTTCGTGATTCATGGGAAGCCCGAAGGTGACGTTTCAATGACCATCGGGTCTCGCTGGGAGTGGGAGATCAGCTTCATGCTCGCCCGCCTTTTCCTCGGGGGAAGAAACGTTGTTCCCGTTTCATACGGAGCACTGTGAAATCAAGGATCATCCGGAAGAGAAATAAGGAAAAAATCGCCGATCTTCAACGGGAATTGAACATGATTCCTCCAGCAGCCCACTACTAAACAGCAACAACAAAAATAACAATAAAAACCCAGCTCATTTCATAAAATTTCACAGTATTTCTTCAGCTAACGTACGGAACTCAGAAAGATATACATAACTCCCACAGTGCATGGCAGTGCCCTGAGTTGGCAGAGAAACGCATTGGCAGAACTATTTACATTTATTTTCTTGCTTTAATTGTGTTTTTAAAAGTTGATTGAAAGATTATTTAAAAAAACAAAGTACGGTATGATATTGATTTCATTTATTTATATAAGCTTCATTTACTTTATTTTGTTTGTTGCGGTCATCAAGGCCTAATATCCGACCTAATGTCCGGGTAAATTCCGGGTTATGAAAATGTAACCTCACAGGCTGAACATCCGATGGAAGAGAAGAAGGACTGTCTTTCGAGTTGAGACTCCAAAATAAACACTCCATTATGTAACTAATTAAATTATTTCAAATAGACTAGTTGTTTCCTTATATGAAATTAAAATAAAAGCCGTAGGTAATTTAGTACCTTGTAAAATGAAAATATTTGTCATTATTTTTCTTCGTCTGGAATTAAATGATGGAGATCAAAGCGTCTTCTCTTTCATAATGCACTTCTTAATTCTTCGCATGACTCTACTTAATGCATTTTCCTTGTCGAGGTCTGGAATCAGCGCCCGCAACTTTAGAGAAATGTTATGTGATCCGAATATGTTTCATGCATTTTAAGATGGGAAAAAAAAGCATCCAAACAAAGACACTCTTTAAAGATTCCTATTTTCAATTATGGAAATTCAACATCGATTTTCTTTGTCACGTGTTACAATTCCCATTTCTGAATCGATTCAACCTTTCCAAATTTCAAAATAATATTCAAAACATTGCCAACTTCCTTTTCAGCAAAAAAAAAAAAAAAAAAAAAAGAATTGAAAGATTATTCAAGAAATCTATGTCAGAAACTTTAAAATAAAAATATCGAAGTAATTTTTTGTTCTTACTAAAACTTGTTATTTGTTAATTTTGTTTTTTTTTGCAACATCTGTTCGTTAGTGTTTGGACTTCCTCAATCTCAGCAACAATATCCGACATTTTTGTTGAAGTTATACAGCAGCGTTCCTAGTGGACGCATTCACAAGTAGAAACAAATGATCAGTATACCGATCTCTGATTACACTGCTAATTTAGCATATTTTCGAATCTCTATAATGTTTGCTTACTCTATGAACTAGCCCAGATTAACATATTCAAAAGATTTCGAATTCTGTTCCGTATTTCTTGCATTTATTATTTTTAATGGCTGGCAAAAACTTAGACTAATGTAATGAAAAGATTAAGTAAAAAATTATCCCTTAAATAAAAGATTTAAAAAAATAAGCTCGAACCTTTTCTCACTGTCCTAAATAAATCTGAAATTTCTACTTCTCTTACAGAAATAACACAAATAAATACTTCTTTTATTTACAGGATGATAAGTAAACTAAGTAAGGAGCGAGTTCTTGAGATGTTCACATTATTTCTTTTAAATTAAACTTAAATTTAATAGAAGTAAATACTGACAGTTAATTTGTGAAATTCTTAACGATATTTTTTTCTTTGTAATTCTTTTATTATCAAAAGAAATTAAACTTTTCAAGATAAATTTTGATTTATATCCTATATTTAAAAAAAAATTAAAGATTTGGTCTTTATTACATTCATGCTCAGAAGATGTAATCAAGGCCTGTCTTTAATTCATTGCATTGTAGTCAAGAACACTGTTTCTTGCTTGTAGTCAACAGCACATTATTATTGCTAAACTGGCATAGTGTTGTGATGCAATATTTGTAACAGTTTGTATATAAATATTTTTAGAACTCATTTATTTATCTGTATTTTTGTAGAAATTATTTATCTGTATTCATTTTTTATCCATGACCGTTATTTATTCCTTTGCATTTCCTAATTACTGATGTTCTGTTTATTTTTAAATTCTCTCCGTTGCAGCCGTTGAATCAATTAATTAATTTAAGTTCGTTATGTTTTTATCCAATCATTCTGTATATTTTTTAATTACTAGCCAATCAAATCCATGTTTTAATTACTTAGCCAAGCTTTGTAAATACTATAAAAATCCATGTTTTTCATTTAATAAATTAATTCAGTTCAGTTCCAGAACTTGATTCGTCATCTTCAGATCCTAAATCTCCCACAAACACCATTACAATATTGTCCAAACTTATTACTATAGAATTGTTGTTTATATTATTGTGGTATATCACTGTAATATCTTATGTTCTATAATATCTTACACAACATGTTTAATGAGTTGAAACATTATTGTTGATCTTTTTTGACTAGTTGCCAACAAGAGAGAAATAGTTCAAATATAAAAAAAAATTGCTGTAATATTCAGAAAAATCTAAAAGCCCTTGTAATACAAAGACAAGCCGAATTTTTGAGGTTTACCTTGCACTAGTCTAATACAGATGCAGACATTCACTGTTAAGCCACATATTGACAAACGATATTTATATTTTACTAAACACAGAGATATTAACGAACTCTACAATAAAATTAGCATTTTTAATAACATGGCTTTGATTTCCACGAGCTTTTAAATACACAAACTGAGTAGAATGAACTCAGTACACTAGATTCAATGAAAAATGTTAACGCATGGCTGAAAGTTAAGGCAATGTTTGGATTATATAAACTCGTGAGAGAAGCACACCTGTTGTTCTGACGAAACCAGAGCCATCTTGGCAATGTCATCCTATAGGATGGGAGACAAAAGACTTAACTGTATTGTATGGAAATGCAAAGAAGATGAAAACACTGTGACAAGATGAGATTATGTAGCTCAGTATAGAGATTACACAGTGGAACCTTATCAAGTTTAGAAATTGTGTGATCAACTAAAAACATCAAAAGACTACTTTTTTAATGCTCTTTGATATAAGTCTTGAGAGAATTCCTAGTGACTTATACTTTGAGAATTTAGAAATACTCTTGTGCTAAAGCATTTCAACTTGTAATAATAATTGTGGCCAGTTTTAACTTTCACTTGCAATAATCCAATAAATTTCGTATTATTTCTTCTTTGTAGTGCCTGGTTTGTTTAGTTTTGTAATTAGAAGATAAAAAGGCTTTTTCTTTCGTACTATTTTTTCTAGTGATCTTGGGAAAAGAAAAAACAACCCATTAGGGTGGAATGAAACAACTGTATGCTTTTTCTCGATATTATACAAAAAAACTCTGCAAAAGTTTAGGTTAAGAAATCTCGACGTATTTTAAATTTAAAAAATCCCAACTTCTGTAAAATTAATATATTTTGGCTATAAATATGCTGTGACCAATAAATTTTCTTCTATCAGAAGCATGCTTGTAATATTGTTCATATTACTGTTCTGCCCTACACTTCCATGACAGAAATTTCCTTATTTTGAATTTTCCCAAAGAAATAAAAGACAAAAAAAAAAGCTTACAATTTTAAGATGTTTTGTAAAATTTTAAGAAATCCGTGAAGAAACTTTACACGTATTTATATTTCTGTAATGTGTTTTTGTATTGCCTACAGAAAACTTTCAACCAACATCTTAAAGGATGTCAGATATTTTCTTGAGCACTTTCTATGATGTTCTACCGAAATGTTACAATGACTTTTCTAATGAAATGAATCTTTAAGTGTACCCTGACTTTTGATTTTGGAAATAAGGAATGTAAGGGCTTACCTGATTGTAGGGGTACGTGCCATCTTTGTCTATGGCATTTATTTGAGTCACTTTCGACCCTATCTTTTCACCCTCTAGCACTGACCCCTGCTCACTTTCCGTGAACAGGGGTATTTCATCGTTCACATCCTCTAATATGATGTGAATTGTGGCTTCCGAAGCCAACTGTTGTGCCCCGTTATTCTGAAAGAAAATTAAAAAAAAAAAGTATTAAAATCAAGAGTTCAGTATTTTGAGTAACGATTGTTATTAACATTTTATAATAAACCAAATTGAAAGGAGGAAGATCAAGCATTATAAAAAATAAATAACTTTTGAAGTAATATTTTTTGTAATTTCTAGAACAAAAGGTATTATAATGCAATTTTAAACACACAAAAAAATTACATGTAACTTTCAGATTCAAAGATTAAAACAAAATAATAAATAAACACATCCTCACCAATTAAATATTATATAAATAGTTTAATAACTTAAAATTCTGATTTATTGATTCTATCTTTCTAATAACTTTTAATTATCTTAAAGCTTTTTGTTTTATTATTATTATTCATACCTTAAACTTTATATAGTTTACATCCGAATTTAAAACTCTGAATTGTAATCTTTTTTTATAATATTTAAAACAAATATTTCTTTATTTGTTGGTGCATTACTTAGGAGAAAAGCTGCAATTATTTTGTATAATATTATCTTTATTTATATTCTAATTTAAATTTTTAATTGTTTATTTATTAATTCCTGTTCTATTCTAAACTTTTCTCGCAATAATACTACAAAAACTAAGGTGTTTCGACATGTGATGTTTCGAGAGAAGCGTCCTTTCTTGTTTCGCGAAATGGCCGACAGATGACACCACATCTCAACAGCGCTTCAACGAATGAAGACGAGATAAATTTTTAAATTGTCAAAGAACAAGATGAAATTGGTTTTGTAAATGTAAAATTAAATGAAAAGATACAACTCCTCATAATGATGAAAGTTTAGTCAAAAATAAATGTTATGCAATTCAAATATTTTTAAAAAGAAAAAAATACAGTAACATTTACTAAATATTTTATTGTATGTTTATTAAATATTTTGCAATTTATATTCAAAATTCCTTCTGTAATCATTTATAAACAAATTAATTGAAAAAACCCCAGCAATTTACTATTAATACGTAACAGTAAAACATAAAACAGTTTTTACAAACAAGAAATTGAAAATTATTCTGAAACTATTAGAATCCATCATTAATGAAAATTGAAAACCATAGCATGTTTTTATGCTATGACAATCCTACATATGTTAATAATCTCTTGAATTTATTCAATCGAATTCATGGAATGAATTGACTATATGACACAAATTATAGTTGCTATTTCACACAAATTTACTCGAAGATTGAACACACAATAAAAATAGTGACAAAAAATGAATTTGTTTTGCTTTCAGAATCAAGTTGTTACTATTAATTTCGTTTCATCAGTCTGTTCGTAAGCTTGAATCAGCGCCATTCCCACTAGACCTATTTTCATGAAACGGGAAATAATGTCCACTAAAATTTATCGACCAATTCTAAGCTGGGGTGAAATAAAGGTAAGCTTCTACGAATTTTAAATAAAGAGTCCAGACCAATAATTCAGAAGCAAATTGAGAGAATTCTTCGCAAAATATGATGTTCGTAGTAATTAATATTTTCCAGCTGTATACAAATCAATGACAACTTTTTTTCTCATTTTTGTTTATTAAATAAACCGAAAAAAAAAACTAGTAAATGGGAGGTCTAACATAATGAATTTCGATCACTCAAAGGCAGTAGTCAAACTAGTGAATATTTACGAAGACGGATCAAATAAATTAGGCTGCGAGTTGATGGCAGATGGAAATTCTGTCTCTTGTTTCCGTGGAGTTTTATGGGAGAATGCCAGGAATGTGCAATTGCGGTTTCGTTTCGAGATGATTCTCCCAAGAGTGAACTCCGGCCTAATGGCTTTGTTTAATTACTCCGGTGGACAGTAAATCAAATCAACCATTCAGTGACTGGCAGAATAATCAAGGCAGGTATGTACAAGTCGCCATCTTCGTGGGTGGATTTCACAATAGGATAAATATTTGATATATTGTAGAATACCTCATTGAAGCTACCATTTTCCTTTCTGTAGTTTATAACTGAGCTAATATTAATAAGATACACAGATCTAAGGTGTAAGAAGCAGAATACTAAGGCATTTCAGCAAACAGACAGTTTCAAGTGGTTTCCTCTATTTTACTGTAGGAAATAGTTATGATACCTGCTTCAGCTCAAATAGCTTCCACTTCAAAATGGAGCTTCTACTATTACAATTGTTTTGAATTTTGATCACACAGTTGGTACACATCTACAAAGTATGTAACTAGACATTCCATTATTGTCAAGGGACAGACATCTAATAGAAGAATAACAGAACAAAAGAAAGTGTTCCTTTTGTGATGAAGAATCTATGACTATCATGGTATAATTGGAGAAGACAAGAAATTGCGAAGCAGCAATGATAGAAATAAAATCCAATGTCTGCCTATAGTCAGGTAAATCCAAAAAAATTTAAAACTGAATCTTGGTAAGGATTCTGAGAAAAAAGTTAAATTTAATCTCCGTTCTGAAATTAATTAATTAATAACAGAAAGCAAAATCTATGATTTTACTTGGAGGATTTTTTTCCCCTAGCCTAAATTATATCCTCAAAAAAAAAAAAAAAAAAAAATAGTTACTGAACATAACCTGAATAGGAATTATGAGCGTATCAATCTTATTTTCTCTTATAACTTATATTAATGTGTATGTATGGTTTCTTTAATGTTTCGCTGTAATCTTTGATTATATTATTTCTGTTTTTCCAATATATTCTAAAATGTCTGTTGCAGATCAAAACGTCTATTGATTTAAAAAAAAACCATTTCATTAAGTCTTTTATTTTCGATTGTAATGTTAATGATAAATCCTGCCACCTGATGGAGAATATCAAAACCAAATTTCAACGGATTATTCCATTTTTTTTAAATCTTTTAAAAACAATTGATATTTATTACAAATCTTCCTATTCTAAGACTTTCTATAGATATTTTATCTGCAAACTTACTGTTCTCAAATGTTTTCGGATTACGAATATTAAATAATAGACAAAGCATATTAGATATATGATCATTCGTTGATTGTGTTTGACTTCTTTCATTAGATGGCAGGAGAAACAAAAACATTTAATGGCTTTTATAAATTATGGATTGGAATAATAAGACTTAGTGTCTGATTAGAGTCTAGACTCAATTCTTTAAAAAACCATAATGGATTTAGTACAGTAAATTTGTAAATATAATTGATACAGATAACATTCAGGAAGGAAACCAATCAGTGAAACTTATGATTGCATAGTTTTTAATAAGTTTTAATAGAAATAGTTACTCATAATTTTCATGTACTGTGTATGTCAATTTCTGGAATGTATGTTTTTTGCTCAAGCTATCTTAAAAGAACCTCGCAGATAACATTCTACTAACAAGGAGACGACACGGCCTGTATCTTTTAATTCGGAGTGTCCTTTTGTGAGATGAAAGTACACATGAAATACTTCAAAAGTATGTAAGTGTAGCTACGTGTTATTCATATGTTTCCTAAATGAAATTAATGTTCATCCTTTGTTATGTTTCAAAGCATTTCAGTTACGAAAATTTCTTTGTTACAAAATTTCACTTTAAAAGTAAAACTTTGTAATAAAGAAATTTATCTGGTTAATTAAAAAGTCAGAGGGTTCAGGTATGATTTCTAGTTAAAATTAAAAAAAAAATTCTGAGCTTTAAAAAAAATTACCAGCTTTACTTCCAGTATTATTAAGAAATATCAGCAATTTTGTTGCATAGTAAGTCTGAAAAGTTTGCTTCAAGTTCTGCAATTTTTAAAAATGGATAATCATTTGAAAACAAAGAGATTAGATTTAGTGTTTTATTTTGTACACTATAAGCTCATATCCTGTAATGATTAGAAGGTTCTTCAAATTTAGTAAAGTCCCATAGAATTGTTCAGTTACAGAATTAATCCAATTTCAGATCTCTATTGTTGAGATACTATTTTCATGGGAAGCACGAAACCTTTAAATTCTGAATCAATTATTCAAATGAGTCCTTTCTGGAAAACAATCATTATTTTATATAAATATGTTATTTGTATAAATTTCAGGAATTAAACCAATGTATAAGAAATGCTGTTTATGATGTTAATACCTTTAAAATTTATGTGTTGAATTTATTATATTATGGAGATGTATTATATCTGAATATATCTCCATAATTCCCTAAAATCTTAAACTCTGTCATATTTCAGTATTAATCTCTAAACGCTTCACTCAAATTACTTACCTCTACTCGTATCGTTAAGTTGTATTCTTTTATAGATTCGTAATCTAGCTGCCGATTCACAAATATGTCCGCCCAAATCCATCCTCCATTCCCAGGACCCTGTTGGACGTAAAACGTGTCATATTTATTCGTTTGTGCCGTACTCCCTCGTATCATACTATAGTAAACGTGCGGATTTCCCTCTATTCCAGATCTGTAAATAAATAAATAAAATAAATTATTCAAAAATTAGCAAAAGATAAAAAAAATGTTTAATTACTTCTAAAACTGTAAGGTAATTATGATTTTTTTTTTATTTATCTTTTAAGAATATTAAATGTTTGTCCTAATAAGGAAAAACGAAATTTCGAAAATCAGTTATTTCTATTACTTAATAACAATTAGGTCTTCCAATATTATATATTGTGTTATTAGAATTAAATTAAATAGACTTGTTCATAATGAAAATATTTTCGATAAGAATTGCAATTTCAATAACAAGTAACAAAACTGAAAACAAAATTATTATTAAATCTAAAATTAATTGAAATTTAATATTTAATGTTTTTTCTTTATAAATATATATATTTATAAAATAGATTGCCTTAAAAAATATTATTTCAAATTAAACAATTAATTTAAGAAGATGATATTGTTTCTAGTCTAAAGCGTTGCAAGTAATAAAGAACTTCGTGGTAATACCGACAGAGGGAGCCAAACTCCTATGTTCACAATTCGAAAGCGAAACATAAACATTTCTTCTTCAAATCATGCTTATCTCGAAGACATTAAGAATTTTATCTTTAGGAAGTAGTAAGTAAAAAAATGAGATTTTAAATTCCAGATCTGATACGGATGCATATTTAGTACAAGTATATAAATATGAATTTTAAGCTTTTGTTAAGATGAAAACGTCAAAATCCCCTCTTAGCAAAGAATCCTATTTTTATTCAAGTTTTATCAAATAATGATTTATGGCTTCTCTTAACTAAAGTTTTAAAAAATGTTATTGATCTTCATAAGACTTCAATTATCTTGAAAAGAAAAAAACAAATACAAAACCAACAAAAAATACCGTTGAATTTTTGATTTCATATTGGTATTCTCTGTATTACTAAATTGGTAATAAATATATGAGATCATTGCATAATCAAAAATAGTCATAATGTGAGCACTATCTTAAAGAACACTTAATTAAGTCCATTCTAGAACAAATGTCAATATTTCTTAATCTTCTGTTCCAAACATTTTAAATTGGAGAGATTTAAGTACAATCTGTCTTTCTTATAGATTTTCTAGGTTTTTACCTTGCTTTTACCGACGCTATTTTGGTTCCAACTGTGGTGTTTTCTTTCACGTAATACGGGCCGTAATTGGTCTGGTCCCATACTGGAGGGTTATTGGCTCTGTCCACCACTTCAATAGCCACATCCACTGTCTTCGAAAGAGGGGGGACACCTTTATCTTGAGCTATAGCTTGTAAGTAGTACATTTCTTTCTAAAATTGTAAAAAACAAGACATAAGAAAATAAATAAATAAGTTGAAACAATGAGCTATAAACTATAAAATAATCATTGCTAGTGGAAGAAAAATGAAATTTATTAAATTTATATTTATTTTAATTTAATATTTACTATTTAATATTGACTCCCTGCCTGCCTTCTCGACGGGACTACCCTTAAGGCACAGGGAAGTCACACTCATATCTATTATGTATTATCAAACTTTTGTAAGGCAAATAAATTATTATTAATTAATTATTATTATTATGGTAAGATATTAATTTATATAAATTACTCTGTCTGTAAAAATTTTTCTTTGCCGAATTACGTAAGAATAATTATATATATGGGCTCCTGCTGCTCTGATTGGTATATAATTCCCTTGTAATTAAATAGGCTTTATTAGATTATCAGGTAATCACTTTCTTCTATTAGAATGTATATCTTATCACCTTTGTAGTTAGAAGGTAAAAAGAAAAGAATATATCATTCACATAACTTGGCTATAAATATTTTAGTTTTGGAATGTTCTTTCCACGAAAATTCCAGATTATATTTTGATCAATATATAAACAAATAAAATAAAAAAGCGAACAATTTTGTGAGGTATTTAAAGGAAATAATTAATTACAATGTCATTAAATCAGTATTATTGCTTGTTATATCGATATTTGACTATTTTAACTGTCTTATTTTATTTTAACTAATATTTTAGTCTTCAATTATAAATTTAAGAAGATTGCTAATAAACTATAGCTATAAACCTAATCAATTTTATAGTATTCCAGCTCCTTAAAGATAAAAATATGACCAAAATGCAATTTTTAGTTTCAATGATAGTTGCTATAGTTTGAATGAATTGCAGGTCATTGCGACATTGGAGCTTACTGCCATCTAGTGGAAGTTCTGACAAACATTTTCCCCACTAGCAGCATTTACTATCATCAAGTCAAATTTAATTTCTTATTTATATATGATTCAGTATCATAAAACATTATAATATATTTATTAAAAAAAAAATAAGTTAGCAAATAAATGTCATTTTTGAAAGTGTTGATTTGACTGATTTTCAAAGAGTAAGAATTCAATCTAAAATATAAAAAAAAATTATAAATATTTGAAAGATGAACAGACACGCTCGTAAAAGATGAAGATTATGGCTTTACTCGACCTGCCAATAAATTTCAGAAGCTATAACGCTTAAATCTCTATACTTACGTCCAGTGGTTTTTTGAGGATGATCCATCCAGAATCTGGATTTATATCAAAATACTCGAGATCCTTGGGGTCATAAGGGTACGTTAAATTATAGACTATGGCGCCGTTATTGTCTGCGTCTTCATCGGACGCCGAGACCCGAAGGATATTGGTGCCGTAACTGGTGTCCTGTTTCACCCTCTCTCTATATTCTTGCCGATCGAATAACGGCGGATTATCGTTTATATCCGTAATCTCTACTTTAAAGGAGCACACGCCTTCTAATGGCGGATTACCCAAATCCGTAGCCTTCACTGTGACGGAGACGAATTTACCATCTTCACCCTCACGATCGAAAACCTATAAAGAAAAGAAATTTTGAAAAAATATATAAAATACAATATGTGTCGTTTCTTAATGAAATTATAAAAATAAGTTTATATACATGTATATATATTTCAACCATAAGCAAAAATATATGAAGAAATAAATTTTATTAATATTATATTTTCATTTTTAAATTGAGATATGAACTTCAGCAAAAATAAATCCATTTATTAATATATTAGATAACAATAAATATGACTTGGTTCTGAAGGAAAAGTGGGCCAAGATATGAGGGATTTTTCCCACTCCGAGTTTGCCGCTGTATGTAAATCTCATCATCTCCTGAAAAAGGCTCAAGGAACTGAGCCGAAGTATTGAGTAAAACTCAGTCGGAATAGGAAAATCCCCTACAGAAGAGTATATCCTAACAATAAACATTTTCTAATTAACAATAAGACTCTTTTTCTTAAAATTAAAAAGGTTATTAGTTGAAATAAATAAACTTTTAAAATTGGAATTGAAAAGATGCGTCTACTTAAGTCTGGTAGGCAAATGATGAAAGCGTTTATGAGCTTTTGAGTCAAAAATACTTCAAAATTATATCTATTTCAAATTCCTTTTTCGTCAATTCTAAATATCGTAAAAATTTTGGGTAGGTTAATTTCAAAATGCTTGAAATTATTTTGTTTTTATTGTTTTGGTTGATTATCGCAATAAATACCCCATGTTATAGTTAATTTTCAGATAAAAACATTGTCAATTTTATAGGGTCTTTTTAAAATATTAAGAACAGTGAGTGTTCTAAGCTAAAAGAACTGAGATTATGATTTACAATGATTAGAAATAGTAAATAAGTAACTTCAAGTTATTTATAGTGTTATTTTACTCTATAAATAACACTATATATAATATGAAAATTACATAGGATACCGAAAAGTATTTCATAATTTCAACTGTCAGAACATTTGAAATTGTTGTTACTTACTTTTACATACTAAAATACATTCTTGAGTATTCACCACAAGTTGTTTTTTTTTTTTTAAATAAAATTGCATAAAAAGCCTTGAATATTTTATTTTATTTTTTTATTTAATTCATATTTGTTCAAAAATATTACTGCCTGAAATAATATCAATCTGTTATAAATTTTGTTCCAACGCCACTTTCAATTAACATTTTTAATTATTAATTAATTGCTTATGAGTTATTTAATATTTTAAGTAAATGACAGCGTTCATCGATTTTTAACTACATATTATGAAACTGAAGGTTAATTAACATTAATTTACATTAAATGGTTACTTTACGCTTAACGCCCTCTGCTGTGGAATTAGCAATTTATACATTAAACGTAGATTCAGAATCTAATGAAATGCACATCTCTTACGCTAGGTAACTCTTTAAAATCTGAATCGAAATATACTAATAAGAACCATCCAAACACATTTTTATATAGTGAAATAATTGTAAAATAAAAGCTTATTTAATTTATTGTATGCTCACTCAGCAAAGTATGGTAAAATATATTATTAACATATAACAATAAAAAAATGAAATAGTTTCTGACCATACTTTTTTTTTTATTATTTATCTAAAGAATTAGATAGAAAATAATATAAATTCATGTTATTTGAGATTTTCCACCACTTGAAGAAAATCTCAGATAGGGACAATAGAACGATGGCTCTCTGCACTTAATTATTTTATTGAAATCACTAATGTCATTACGTAATCCTAAGATATCTCTTCTACTTGAGACATATTACCTTGTTGGTCTTGATGTCACCAGTAATATCGTCGACAACAAATTTTGTTCCTTTCTGATTGGGTTGTTGAACAATGGAGTAACGGACCTGTCCATTCTGACCTTTATCTTCGTCTGTGGCTGTTACCTACAAAGCAAAAGAAACAACTTAAGAATTTACAATAAAAAAAATAAAAAAAATGTTTGTACATTATAAAAATTCATGACAAAATTTATTTCTAAGTCATATCTGTCAATTTACATAATCAAGAAGAAATATATTTATTTTAGAAATATCAGTATTCAAATGAATTTGTTTGACAATATTTTTAATATGTTTTACAAAAATGTTTAAGTTTATATCTGTGTAATTAAAATCACTGGGATTACGAATACAGTAGAAATAAAAACTAAAAACCATTATTTTTGGTTTTACCGAAAATTACTGACAGCACCGTTGCAGTTCTTTCTTTTGCAATCGCGAATAATTTTAATTTGTGATTTTTTTTCCTTTTAATTATTTTAAATGACCCCCGAAGAACACGATTAATTGGTTCCGTGTTCTTTGAAACCGTGTCGTTCGAGACTACAAAAAAACGGGATTCCGTTTCAAGTGTGAAAATAAAAAATAATCAAAATAATGAAAAAATAACTAGATACAATTGGTTAAAAATCTTTCAAAACAATAAATTGAATAATAATTTTGGTTTAAGATTGGAAAACTATACAAAATATAAATTATTCAGTCAAATTAATTGGGAAAAATACAATTCTAAAACGCTAAAAGTATTAAAAGGTTAAAACTGCATTAATCGCTAACGTAATTGATGAGAATATTACTCTAAATTTTTAACTACTGTAATTTTATATCAAATAATATATGTATTTTATTCTTTTTCAAAAGAATTACTCGAAAATCGTGTAGTTTGAAACCGTGTAATTCGGGGGAAGGTATCCGTGTTCTTCGAAACTCGTGTTCTTCAAATACCGTGTCCTTCGGGGGTTAGGTGTATTATTAACGATGTGATGGGAGATACAGTCAATCATTTCAACAAGCAGTCGGGTAACAAAACTAATACAGCTAGCATTACTAATTTATAAGTCTTTCTAGATATAATTTATAGAATTTATAGAATTTTTTTTTTAAATTCTATTTTCTAATTTACTTAATATTTCAGCTTCATACGAAATCAGTTAATTTATAGTTTCGGAAAGATATAAACTTTGACCTTTAAATTTTAAGGCCTTTTAACTTATTAAGAATTGAAATGCATATTTCTAGTAAAAGGTCATGAAAGGTCTTTAAACCCAAACAAAACAAAACCCTTTCACAGAGTTCATTTTCAACTGCCGTTTTACAAACGAAGGTTTTAAAATTTGAAGGTTCCTGCAATCTGTAGGTATTGTTGTAATTATATTTTTTAAAAAAATATGCTTGTGAGTAGACTGAATTTTTTTCCATAATATTTAACGTGTGCCATAATTTTTTTGGCACACGTTAAATTTTCATTTAATATTTCTGAAATTCAAACTTGAAATTCAATATATTATATTTCATTTAATATTTTTAATGAAAGTAAATTAATTCAAATCATTTAAAAATGCTATGAAATATATATTTACCAAATAAAAGAAAAAAATTTGAAATAATATTCTCAAAACTCGTAATTTTATTATTTTGAATTATTAACTGGACTACTCATAAATTGAAATTAGATTGTTGACTTACGAACATTTTCATGCACTAAAATTTGACATTCAATTTTTCGTAATTGAATTTCAATCCAAGCTTATTAAAAAGGTTGTCTTCTTACAGACATCGACATTTTAATTGCAT
The DNA here is from genome assembly GCA_023159025.1 of Thereuonema tuberculata. Classification (NCBI taxonomy): domain Eukaryota; kingdom Metazoa; phylum Arthropoda; class Chilopoda; order Scutigeromorpha; family Scutigeridae; genus Thereuonema; species Thereuonema tuberculata. The sequence continues at coordinate 46,513,137 of JAFIDM010000003.1, forward strand.
TGATATTTGAGAGCATGCTCGGGCCATTCCCAACAAAGAAAAAAAAAGGGGAGAGAATTTAAGGAAGGGAAAAAAAATCGTTATTCAATTAGCGATGGAAGAAACATAATTGATAGGACTTAAAAAAAGGGAAAGAAATAATCATGTCAATAAAAGTCAGACATTTTTAATGTCTCGTATTGTCAATACGTCAGAAAAAAATTTATTACTAAATTTGTCAAAAAATTGTATAATAATTTTAATAATTAAGGAGTTGGAATCACCCTTATAGCTACCTCTCCCCTCCCCAGGAAGAATTATAAGACTGATTCAATCCAAAGATTTAATTAAATGCTTTAAAACATTAAGATAAATTTTTGTGGTTTCACTTAAAATTATTGAATCATTATTACTTTATTTATTGTAATTTAATATTAGAAGCTATAAACATTAGTTTTTATTAAATATTTAATACTTAATAAAAATTATAATTAAGAATTATATTAATACTGCTTGCCCAAGCGATAAAGACTGGATTTGGCACACTGCCAAAATAATTGAACAACCCGAAGGGGAGAATTACATTCTAAAAGTTTATTATACATGTATTTCTTATTCTGTGTGTGTGTATTTTATTCTCGCGTTCATTTTAAACTGAATTTTGTGCAGTAACTTTTCACTTTATGCATTATATAGTCGTTTGTACTTATACGTCCTTTTTACGTCGTTTGTTTCTGTTCTTGTCGGCACATACTCATCTCCCCTATTTTCACGCCGATAAAGAGGTGGCAGCTACCAGTAAATCACGTGACCAGTCTCTTTCGTCTGGCTAAGCAGTACAAATGTCCGAAATTATATGTTTGACTCACGAAAATGTTAATAAAAAATGAAATTAAAATTTAAAAAATTAATATCAAATGTAATTTATATCCTATATATTATACGAGAATATATTTGTATATTTGTTGCAGAATTACTAGAGAAAACGCTTTAGATTCTTTTCATTTCAGAAAAATTAATAAAAATAATAATCAACAAAAGTAACAATTACCTTAAGTAATAATTAAAAATAGTAATTAACATTATTAGACAGAAAACTAAATTAGCTTGCTTTTGAAGAAAAAGTAAAGCTCAATTTATTGTAATCTTATTTTTCGTAAATAACTATTTGTAAGGAATGACATCACAGACAATATTAAAAAGTAAACATCAACATATTGTATATTCTTAAAAGTAAAAAAATAAGTCATTATTACTTCGACGTTATGCACAGAATTAAAATAAAAATGTAATGTAGAAGATGGAATTTTACTAGTTTCCTATAAAGCAGTTCTGTAATTTCTTAAATAATAAGCATTTCATTAATAATTAGTAATTATTTTTCATTTGAAACTGAAACTAGATATCTCATGCAAAGCACGAATACTACATTATATTTTTTTATATAGTATATTTTATATTAGAAACAATTCATTTTCTTTTCTTAATTAAAAGAAAAAGTGTATTAAAACGACTTGAGTTATTTTCAAATTAATAGTTATAAAATTGATATAGTTTAAAATCTCAGCAATTTGATTTAATAAGTAGAATTCTTACAAATTACAAGTAAAAAACCTTTATTGTTCCAAAACTTCGTTGTCCTGTTAACTATGTCTTTATAGTATGGTAGCCATGAATCTAATGATAGTAGCAAAGTCTGCTGGCAGGAGCGATCAATACGGTGCTGCCATCTGGCGACAAACATAAAAAGCTTCGCGAATCACAATACGTGAATCTCAATAAAAAATTGAAAATTATATTATTATATCTCATCTGAATCTTAAAAAAAAGCTTAAAATTTGATAAAATTCTCAAATGATTTAATAAACCCCTTAGTTATTATCACGAAAAGACAACGTATATAGAAAGCTTCTTTTATGATAAACATCATTATCATAAAATTAACATTACTGAATTCATAATTTATCGCAAGCCTCTTATATCACTACATTACAGACAACTTCATAACTAGTATTGTATTCTAAATAGAATAGTTACAAAAATTAACTTATAAATTCAATAAAATAATAAAATCATTTTTAAAATATGCAACCATTCTAGATCAAGATAATACGTTCTTAAATTTAATTTTTTTAAATAGCATAAAACTAATGCTAATTCCTTATTCATTATATAGTTTCATACCTCTATTTTATTGGAATAGAGGTATGTCAAATCAATAGATTTGACAACACGTAAAACCCTCTTATTTTAGCTTTACCTCTATTTTACATTATATAATTTATAATACCTAATTTTTACAAATATTTGTGTATTTTCTCTACACAACTGTACACCCTTAACATAGATTATATATTTATAAGATGTGTAGTGTGGATATAAAATCTGATATAGTAGATATATTACGAAATATACAAAGCTGAATCATGATTTTTATAATTATTTTATGCGTTTTGTATTATTACGTTCTGCTATTAATTACGAAGAGCAAAATACTCTTATTAGTCATACTTTTTATTAGTTTGACTTAATAATGAAGTCCAAATACAGACTACATACTGAATATTAAGGGAAGATACAAACAAAAGCAAATATAAAAATAATAGTAAGTCATGTATAAAAGATCTTATAGAAATTAAAAAAAGTTTTAAATTCCAATAGCTCTCATGTAAAATGTGTTATGTAAAATTGCTAGGAATACTGAACTCTTTTTAAGAACTACAATACTTGAAATGAAACCCCTAATTTCAATCAGCAATTTCGTACCCACCTTAAGGACATGGGTACCGCTAGGGGCTCCTTCCTGTACTTTTGGATTATAACTGCTGCAGTCTTTAAACACAGGCTTATTATCATTAACGTCTGTGATGAAAACGACCACCAATGCTGTACTGGTATGAATCGTAGCTGCACCATTCTCACAGCAAGAGCCGTCATCTCTCGCTGTGACGTTCAGTTCATATTTATCTTTGTCCAAATTAATGGCCCCATTATGTAATCGGATCACTCCTATAAGAAACAAAAACATTGGATACGTAAATTATATTTTTTATGAATTTTAATTAACGCTAGTATGGAACAAGGGTACAAAATCTGTGATAGCTAAATAAGTATTAAATAATGTTTAACACATTGATAACTGGGAAAAATGGAATCTCAAGTCACATGGTAACAAGCGTAAAATCCCAGAAACAAACAGATTTTCAGCATTAAGTACAAACTAGTAGAAATTCCCTATTAGAAAAAAAGTGTTAACTTATGTTGTTAGATAATAATAATTGGAGATGTGATGATTTTTTTTTTAATTTAAACTTAATTTCTGTACGAAATATTAAGGAAAAAATTAGAAGAATTATTTATTGCAGAGATTGATTTATGATCGATAGAAAGATATGAAGTTATAAGATTTAATTAAAAAGAGTAAATTATAAAAAATATTTTCTATTTTTGTTTTCCACAACGAATGTATGGATCTCCAAACCTATTCATCACTGCATCCGAAATCAATTCTTTCAAGTGTTTAACTACATGCATAAGAATAACCTTTCAAAATATGCTGTCTTATCGTACTTTCTGATAAGCCATTCTGACAACATCCACTTCACTAGAAAGTTTGAATGCTTGACTCCAATTCATTAGACAACTTTCTCTGATTTTTCATTGTATGCTTTTTTATTTATTACCTACTATTATTTCGAAAATATTTATTTGATGTGATTCATAAGAAAAACTTACTAAAGAAATATCACAAAAGAAATAATGATATAACAATGGATGAGACCAAGTTATTCTGTATTATTATTATATTATTATATATTATATATTCACAAATATATTTAAAGAATTAAAGGAACAATTCAGTGTTCTTTTTTACGTGTTCAATAAGTGACATCTAATGAAAGAATTCGAGCCGGAATTCAGAAACGTTATGCAGCATTTTTTTTAATATTTTAATGTGTTAAATTTTTTAAATGGTATTGTGTAATTGTGCTTCTGTGGTCTCCTGGATTTTAATTAAAGGAACAAGTTATAATGGAATATATACAAAACTATGGAATAGAGAGGAGATAACATATTGAAAGAATGAAAGACAGTAGTTACATCAAACAATTAATAAGTTATAAGCCTACAGTGAAAAGATTACTTGAAATTCGTTCAAGAGACAAAGTGAGACTGTAACAGGCCTAAAACAAGCTAGAAAATACTGTTAAATAGTATTGTTGCAGTGCATTACTGTAGCAATGGTAAGTTCTTAAATCACCTTAAGTTGGTAACAATGTTTTCCAAGATGATTTTTTTTGTCAATTGCCATTCACAATATCAAGATACAGACATCCAACAGCTAGTTTTCAAATTGTCAGGAATAAATTTGCTATAAGTAAGGCTTGTTTTCAAAACAGCATTTACTGTTTTGTTTTGTTATATTTGTTTGTATTCACTGTGACAATATTATTATGTTTTTTTCTAAAACCTCTTTTGAAATAAATAGTCATAATTTTCAGTCATTACTCCAAGCTATCTTCATTCATTTGTTTTAAAATATCTCATCTTTTTTATTTAAAAACAATATTTTGTCAAGAGAATTTCTAGACTTCCTCAAACTTTCTTCGAAAAATTAATAATATATAGATTTCAACTTTTACAACAAATACAAAATTATTTTGTAGACATTTTGATATGCCCACTTTATTTTAAACAATCTACAGACATTTTGACATATCTTCTTTGTTAAAAAAACAAGCTTTAACAATCTATTGAATATTCACTTTAACAATTTTTAACAATTTATGTGAATTTTGCTTTATTTTTTAATATTTTTTTCAAACTTTCTATTGAAAACTCATTTATTTGTAAACCTTTTGCCTTATTTATGCAATTAAAACTGTTTATAATAACTGTCTATAATATAAGTGAATATTCAAATTCACATACATTGTTAAAAAATCGTTAAAGTGAATATTCAATAGATTGTTAAAGCTTGTTTTTTTTAACAAAGTAGACATGTCAAAATGTCTGTAGATTGTTTAAAACAAAGTAGGCATATCAAAATGTCTGGAAGTTATTTTGTATTTGTTGCAAAATTTGAAATCTATGTATTATTAATTTTTCGAAGAGGAAGTTAGAAATTCTCATGACGAAATATTGTTTATAAATAAAAAAAGATGAGATATTTTAAAATCAAGTCATAATATTTGTATAAATCCTTGTTATTCATTTAGGTTGAATCATTTACACAAATATCAACATAATAGTAGAACATAAACAGCTTCATAATGTAAACTTCATTAAAATTATTCTAAAAGGTTAAAGTTACAGTATTAATAAACTGACAAGTAAACGAAATAGTTCTGAATGTTAAGGAATAGGCTTATGCCTCTCGTTAACCAAAAGAAAAGCCCTCCTAATTCTAATGTCTTATGGTTCTTGTTAGTATTGTGATTATGGTTCTTGTTAATTTTTCATTTGCACTAGCCTTAACTTAAGGTAGCCTTTATACAAGTCAAAACTTTATCGTGATTATATTACATGTTTAAATTTGTCCATTTGATATTAATGTAGTGGAAATCGCTAATGTTGTCAACATGATGCAAACTTTAGAAATGTTATTTCATTATGTAAATGTTTATTGGTAAATTATTGACAAATTGTTTGCAAAGCAGTATGATTTGCAAATTACCTGTTTACATTTTTGTTAACTATTATTAAGCTGAAGTAGTATTTTGTTGTAGTATTTAATCACTTTCTAGAATAATGATAAATGGTTGTTAGAAAATAAAAAAAAAATATCCTAATCACCGTTCATAGATGTAGGATTGAGATGTTTTTATGTGTAGTTAAATTGTATAAATAAATAAATAAATAAATTTATGTGTATTGCAAGAACTATAATTTATGGTTACGGAATAACGTGCAGCTGGATTGAATTTTCATATTTGCGTTCTCGAAGTAACAAACATATCATTTACTTCTTCCCTACCTGTCTGATACTCACTTCAGTATTAGTAAATACAATTTAAAAAAAAAGAAACAATCTCTTTAATAATAACGAAATATTTGAAACTTAGAGATTTGTTCGAAACTATTTTCCAAGACACTGTATAACTTGGGTAACGGTTTATTACAAACCTTTCCTCAAAAAGTTTCGTTTAAACCTTTTACTGATTGTGTAAGACCTTGTGAAAAGTGCAGAAAACAGCCAAAATACTCTTCTGCGAAACCAGGAAGAAGAGAATGATGGTAACATGATTGAAGATAACATGTTATTTCCAACACCACTAACTTATTTGCAATAAGCTTTTAAAAGTTACAACCAAAACCATAAAAGGCTGTGATTGTTTATCTACTCACCTGTCATTTCTTCGATGGCGAACTGTCCTGATTTAGTTCCACCCCCAGCGAAGCCAAATTTGACATTGTCGCCATCTTTATCGGAAGCGACAACTGTTGTGACAAGAGTGTTAGGGCCAGCGTTCTCGTCCACATTGGGTGTGTACACATCCTGACTGAACTTAGGCGGTTCGTCGTTCTTGTTCTTGGTGTAGATTCGCACTGTGGCCGTCCCCGTTTTGGGCGGCTCACCTTTGTCTCTCGCAATCACTGTAAACATGTAGAAGGCACCATTATCATCAGCGTCCAAGCGCTTGTTGGAGGAGATCTCGCCATGTTGGTTCACCGTGAAGTTATCGTCACTCACTGAATACTCAATATAGGCATTCTGTTCACTATCTGCATCTGTTGCTTTCACTGGAAAGAAAACAAACAATATTAGGTTATGGATATTAAAAAAATTAACATCTTTGTAAAAGCAAAAAGCAATAAATAAATGAATTCGTTTCAGCTTCCTCTGGTGACTCATAAATAATGTTGACTACTGGATCAGGGTTGTGATTTAACCTTAGATTGGGCTGACCATGCTCTAAGATTAAATCACAACCCTGATCCTGTAGTCAAAATAAATTCATTATCACTGAATTGCAGCAAGAATTTGTATTTGTACTCCACAATAAATCCTGCTGTACATTTGCTGGTTTGTTTCTTGAAATAATGGAGAACAGATAATTTGCATTGTTGCAAATTTAATTGCGTTATCTGATAGACAGTAATTGTAATTATCTATCAAAACTTAATTATTTATTAATTACGAATCGTTTATTCATTACAATTATATTGAACATAATTACTGCTACTTAACTAAGAAACTAATAAAAAATAAAGAACATACCATACTGTAGTTATTAAAAAAAGAAGAAATTATTAAAATTCTGTTAATTATTTATATGTCATATTTAAATTTTTCTATGGTTAATTTAAATAAGCATCTTTATAAGATTTCGTTGTCGTTTTTTCTCTCCTTAATCCTAAGGTTGGTGGGTGGCATTTTTCTGCCATATATTCTGGGATAGATACTGAGATGGTTTCCCATTTGCCTTCCTCAGGAAACCATTATTGAACGAATTCAAACCTGAAGGGAAAGAGAAAAAGCAGACAAACACAGGAAAGGAAGTAAACATCCATGCCATACCGGGATTCGAACCTAGGTTCCGCCGCCTGGACCACAAGGCTACGCCAGAATGGCAAATTTTTTTTATATTTTAAAATTTATTAGCATATTTTCATCATTTCCTCCAGATGTCAGGTCATCTTTCAAAATCAAGTTTTCCGTTATTGTTAGAATTAGAATTACGTTTATTTTTTTCCTCAGGTTATTTTCATTAAATTTCTATTATGTGTTTACTATTCTATAAATTTTGAAAAAATAAAATATTTTCTTTATTATAGCATTGAAGACTAATTTAGCGTCTTTGTTGGTAGCCATTTTGTTTCCTTTTTTCTGATGATATTACTGTTTCAAACAGAGGAAGTGTTTCCATTAAAGCTTGTATAAAACTCGCAGGGTTTCAGTTCATTTCAAACGGAAACCTTAAAGTAAGGATCAGAAAATATGCAACCACTTAAAATACGGAAATTAAATCATCGTCGCTTTTCTTTTTGTTTGTTTCTTAATAGTAATGCTGCCAAAATTCTGTTTGAAGTAAAACCCGAAACATGACGTGCAATAAAAAAATTAAAAAAAGGAGGTGGAACGAGCTAATTGGAATCAATAGCTCCGCTTAAAGTATTTAAATTGCGAATATGTTTCACATTTTGGTTTAATTATTTACCATTTTCATAATTTCTTGTCGCGTTGCTTTTAGCTTGTTTTTGAATATTCTCAGATACAAAACAAGGAAATGGAAGAAATCCAACGTAGACTGAATATCTAATGAAGAAGGAGGAAAAAAAAGAAGAAAGGAAATTTTCTCCGAAACTGTTTTCACCTCCGAAGGTAGCCTAATTAGAGATTATTAGACTCGAACGTAAAGCGAAAGAAAAAAAAAAAAGAAAGAGAAAAGAAGCCACACTTTGCTTGGCTGGTAATTAAGGCTGCAATAATACAACAAAGTAATTAGAAATTTCGTGTGTTTTACTACGAGGTTTCATAGTGTGTTGGGCTTCGAATTTCTTTTTTGTTTTAAAACCTACGATTTTTTTTTCTTTCTCTTGCACAGTTTCACGAACAAAATAATTACCAATGCAGGCAGTTCCCGGGATACGAACGAGATATGTTCCTGAGAACGTTCGTAAGTCGGATTTGTATGTAACTCGGATCCCTGATGAACAGTGCATGTATGGTAATAATAATAATAACAATATTACAATGGCTGATACTTGGTAATAATAATACAGTGTAATGCTGTAATACTAATTATAATAATAGTAATAATAATAATAATAATAAACACTTGGCAAAATGTGCTTTGGTCTTTGACCCGCCATGTTGTCTTAGCTGGGGAAACCCAAGAATATATACATAATAATAATAATACTCCAGTACTGTAATAATAAGTTACAGAAACTGGCAGAACAATAAGTAGAAAAAATATTTTCATATCTTTTAAAGTGGTGAACTCGTGCTTTTCGGTGGATTGTTTTTCCTGGATATCGTTTAAATCACTAATAATTCTTTGGAATTACGTTTTTTGGAAGCCATCCAAAGTTTATTATTGAGGAAAAAAATAATAATAATAAGAATTTAAATGTACTTTAGCATACTTGAAATATCCATTTCATTGCACTATGGTACTTTAATAAATGATTACCATGAATAAAATATTTATGAAATTGAAAGATAGATCAAAAATGGCCGAAACCAAAATAAAGTAACAAATATTAATGATATATTAGGCAGCAATTTTGTTATGAAACTTTGTACTATATCAATACATTCAGTAATTCAATTTTCACATTAGCAGATGTTTATATAATTTATGATAATTAGCAAACAACCATTAATGCAATGACTGTCAAAATAACGTAAAATTACATTTAAAATATACGGAAACTAAAATATCATAATTTCGTTAAGAACAGAAAAAGGTAAAATACTTCTTTATTCGTTGGCTAGATGGCGCCACTAATCACATTATTGTACAATCTAAGAAAACTATATTCACAATTTAATTTTATAAATAAAAAAAATTCTTTTAAATAAAATAAACAAAATAAAAAAAATTTTTGTTACTATCAATAGAACCATCTTTTACTTTCTTACAAATAAAAATATAATTTCAGTGAAAAGTAACACTTTTTCCAGTTTATCTTGGAGGTTAATACTGAATTGGCAGAACGATTACGTCTCTGACGCCAACAATTTGGGAAACACTGCTGTAGCATTCAATGTTGAAATGTCAGTAACTTTAGTGGAAATTTACGGAAGATTCATGATGTTTTGTTAAGATTTAAATACTGAAGAAAGAATTTTAAAAAATAAAACATCAGAACTTTTTAGAAGTTATAGATTATAGATTGTAGAACAGATTAAAGATTATAGAACGATTAAAAGCCGTAAAAGTCTGGTTCTGTACTATAGTTAATATAGTGTTTATGTAGTTCTTCTCGCTGTGGAATGTAAATATGGACGAGAAGATCGTTAATCACAGAAGCTTAACGAAGAGGAAATTTTAATCCTTAGACAGTAAAATTGGTTTGTAATTCAGTTTTCTGTTGATCTTATCTTAGTCTGTAAAGTAGGGCTTGTACTTATCTGCGTTTTCCATATTCAAACACCATTGGTCATTTAGAGAAGAGCACTTTGGGAGATATTTACCTTTCAGTATCGATGTCCCAATTGGAATGTCCTCATCAATATTATGGGCCTGGTAATCTGGCAGCTCAAACTTGGGAGGATTATCATTCACGTCGGTTATTTTGATTGTCAGCTAAGTAAACAAACAAACAAATATATAAATAACATACTTGATGGCGATAGATTCTGCATTTCTTGAGCATTAGTAAGATAAATGTCAGCTTAAGAAACTTACAATCAAAATTAATATTTATAGTAACTGTGAGATATAAAACATCTTGAAACTACTGTCTTTTGTTGAACAAGCGCAGATTTATCTTATGCTAATAATGAATGTGATAACGAATTTTACATTTTGTTATTTACTATTAAGATGACTTGAAAGAAGGAAAGATCGTAGCTTTTTGATTGTTAATGATCTAACTTGTTAGTCTCATTATGTTACTAAAGCTGTAGAAAATAGGGCTAACAAGCAGAAAAATTATTTTGGATAATAGATAAATTCTAGGAAAATTTAAATAATAAGAATTCACATTGCGATAATTGTCTGACTCTAATATTATAAATACCAATTTTTTCTGTATTTCAATTGTTTCCATAAAACAAAATAAAGTATAAAAAAGTAAGTTGCTGTTTGTATTTCCTTACTATAAACAAAAATACTTCCATTAATAGAGATGCTCTGAACATTCTAAAGATTAATGTGTAGAAAGGATTAGTATGAAATACTATACATATGTATGGACAGTGAAAATTCAATTTATAAAAAAATTAGATTAAATAAATTAGGCAATTCTTTGAGTAATAAACAAAAGAAAAACACAAGAAACTCTGTTGTTAAATAAACTAAAACCATTACTTGAGATGTTCTCAGACAACGTACCTCAACAGAGGTGGAGAATCCACCTGAATCCTCAGTTGCTGTAACTATGAGGTTATAAGTGTGCAGTTGGCGTTGGTCCTCATAGTCGAGCTCTTTGGCAAGCTTAACAATCCCTGTGGACGGACCTATGTTGAAAGTGCCGGCACCATGGCCTTGAGCCTTCAATGTGTAACGGATTTCTCGTTGGGCAAATGACTTGGCTTTCACGGCGATGATACTACAGGGAGCAGAGAAAACAGCCTTAAATTCAAGCAGCTACACAATATTTCTCGTTCAAACTCAATGTCACATGTTTTACTATCTAAAGATATCAGATGAATGTTAACAGAATTACTTAACCATCATGTTATATTCTACAAATTACTTAAAGTAATAACAATAAAAAGAATAATATAGGTAACCTAATTAGGTAACATACTTTATTGCTGAATAAAACTAACCAGGGCCATCTCTTGAGTAAAACGGCAATTTTTTTTTTTTACGTTTCAATATGAGAATCTTCACCAATGTTAAAACAGAGACAAAAATTCCACATGAAAAGTTAAAACTAAATTTTTATATTTAAAAAAAAAACAAACATCAAATTCATGAAAGTTCTTTTTATTCTATATTGATCACACATCATGTAAAGATTTGCTATTTAAATTCAATTAATCACAACTTTATATTAATTCAAACAATTCTTTCATAGATTTTTCAAGTTCTGAAGTTTATATTTTCCTCCTAACATATTCTGCAATGGCTGATCAAACAGGACTGTTTAGCTTAAAAGTAATAATTATTTTCAATATCGAAAATTATTTTCAATATTATTTATTATTATCAATATTTCAAGAATTATCAAGAATTATTATCAATATTTATTGAAATGAATGTAAAGACTTGGAATCACATATGCAAGTATTCTACACATGAGTCTGAATATCTTACGAAGAAAGAAAACGAAACACGGACAAAGACGAGATCAATAGTACATCTTGTTGCGGAAAAAGATCAGTTCGTAAATTGGTCTCCACTAAATCAAATCATGGTTTCCACACTTGGATTTTCTCGGCGGCGATAAGAGAGTTACCGCACGGCTTTTCCATCCACCGACCCAAGCAGGGCGAAAAAAAAATTATCTATATCGCTATACTCGAACGGCGATATAAAAGGTATTAGAGTAAAGAGGCTGTATGCTATCAAAGTCAGAGAGACCGGCAGGCACCAGTGCTGCAAGGCTCTACAAGCAAATAAGATCTTCGTGTGGGAGAAAGTAGTGGACGATTCAATCGGACCCAACACAAGATAAGAACAAGACGAGCAAAAGGGTATCTGTAAAAGATAGGGCGAATACCGTTATCATTACCCTTTGTTCTCTTACACTGTCACGAAGTGTGTTATTGTTACTGCTAAAACTTTTCTTTTTTGTGTTTATCGATAAATAAGTAGTCAAAAAAAAAAAGACAAGATAAAAAAGTGGATGAATGAAAACAGGTTGAAATCGAGGCTTCAAAAATAAGGTTTCTCGAAGTTTACATAAGCCAACCAATGCGATATTTATCTCTTTGGCACATGATAAAACGCTGTCGTTATAGTAAGCAAACTGGAAAAGAACGTTTTAGATTGGTTTATAAATCATCCTAAAGTATTCTAGTTTGTTCTAGAATGTTTACTTTATTTTTCGTTTAAATGAAGAAGAAAAATGAGAAACCTCTATATTATCCAAACAAAAATCTAAAAATTGCGATGGCAACATTTGATTTACCGCAACCAATGAAATCCGGAAGAATTTTGTATTTTAATCGTCTTATAATCTTAACCAGCAATCGTGAATGCTTTATTAAAAGTGAAAAAATATCTTTATCTTTTAATATCCAAATGTTATTTTTAGCTCGAATTACGAAGAATTTAATAACAAAATGCTGCATTGGTTTGAAAATACAGAATTCCTACAAGTCCAAAAAGCAGCATGTGTCAATACCTAATAAGAAAGAAATAGAAGCATGATTTTTAAACATAAAGTACAGTTCGTTTCAGACAGACGAATTCATAAAGCAAATTGCGTCATTCTTTTTCTACTTTGAAATATCATGCCATTTCATTTTAAGTTACTTTTTACTTAAAGAAATCTCTATATCCTCTACAGATACAGTGTAGTTACATCTTATTGAACACACATAATAAATATTAGCTCATAACATTCCTTTGTCCTAGAAATTCGCAGTCCAATAATTTCACAAAATCACATAACTTACGAGGATCACAGTTCGTTCCTGTAGTACTATTGTTATTTTTTACTTACTCTTATTTGTTACTTACTCTTTTGTTATTTGTTACTATTGTTACTTCTTACTTACTATATTGTTATTTGTTACTTACTCTATTGTTACTTGTTACTTTATTGTTATTTGTTACTTACTCTATTGTTATTTGTTACTATTGTTATTTGTTACTTACTCTATTGTTATTTGTTACTTACTCTGAGTCTTTCTTTTTATTCTCTGGAATGGTGGCGTCGTAGGACTGCATATAAAACTGGGGTGGGCGTTGTCCTCCCATAATGGATAGCTTCTCCTCCTTAGTGGACTGAAATTCTCGGTCCTGGTTGCGTCCATTCTGATCTTCGGCCTTCACGTACAGCACGTACTCCTTGTCCAGCTGAAAGGGGTCCGTGCCACGCGTACGCACCTCGCCTGAACGTTCGTCCACTTCGAAGCGCCCACCGGCTGAAAAAGAAATGAGTTATAAAATACACCTTATAAGAAACCCTAATCAATAATACAAATGTACAAAGTACCCAAACCCCGTGATAAAATTCAGAACACGGTGAAAAACCTTATTGGTATACACTGGACATTCTTTCATATCATATGTACGAGTTGTGTGCAAAATACATTCTTTCAAATACAAAACTAAACAATACGTATTAGTTTTGTTTAATTATGTAAGATCTGTGTGTAAAACATATTCCTCTATTAAATATTTTCTTTAGTTATCAAAAAAAAAAAAAAAACACACAATCAAATATTAATTTCGGTGTTTTTGTAATTTAAAAAAAATTCTTTTAGAAAAATACAATAGTAGCAATTACCTTTATAACTTCATTTCAAATCGAAATATAAATAAACTGGCCATCCTCACCTCCAAGTTCTCTTATAAAACAAAATATCAAATATAAATTCGAAACAAATCCTTTAAAATATAAATTATATTGGATATAAGTTACATTGGAGTCAACAGCACATTTATTTACGTAGAGAAACTTAAACAATCAAAGAAATAAAAAAATATATATACCAAATTTTAAATCTAGTTTCTAGTACTTGGATTTTTACTTGGAAAGAGGACGCTAAACATATTTTCTACCTAAATCTCTTTTTTTTATTTTTTATTTTTTTTTTTTATTTCCTAAATGTAAATATTTATTTATTTATATTTATTTGTTTATATTTTTCTAATTTGTTAAAACTTCAAAAAAAAATCAATATACTTACAAAAAAGTTAATTATTAGTTAATTTTAGAATTTACATTAACATATATGATATTTGTTGATCTTCAAATAAAGTTACTGAATATCAGTGAATATATTTTGAAGCGAAATTAACAATGAGGCAAAATGAACAGTAGTGACAAATATTAAGTTCTTTACTTTATAAGTATTTTTCCTGACACTGGCCGCTATGCAGCCCAAGCCCACAGCCGACCAATCCAAATACACTGAAGCTCGGTTATAACGCGGTTGTTTATATCGCGAATTCGGATATAACGCGATTTGGTCTTGCACCCCACCCCGTCTATTTTCGAAATTTGTTATTTGTAAAATTGCAAAATTTACCATTTTTTTCGCCTAAAATCGAATCAAAGGTGTAAATTAATATGCTTGTTCCCTTATTATTTACAGTAATTGAGACTCTATACCCATCCTAATGTCACAAAAATGCGTCAAATACAATATATTTTTTAAAAAAATACCAGAATCGTTTTTCGTTTAACCATAATGAATATCGAGATCTATTTTTCTGCCAATGACAACCAGTAAAGAGACCCATGTAATCTAATAGGCGTATGAATATCTAGATCCACGTGACTCGTCGTTTGTACAAGATGCCAAGATGGTGGCGCCAAATCGATTTTGGCTAATATAACCCATCAAAGTGTTGAAAAGGTAATGATTTTATGTATTTATAAATATAAAATTCTCTCTCATAGCTCTGAAGGATGTAGGTAATCGCGAAATGACCGTTTTAAATCGATTTGGAATCGTGTGGGCGATAATAGAGTGCGATATACGACATTTGACTTCGCGAAGTAATAAAAGTTCGGTTATATCGCGGTTATATCGCGATCTTCGAAATCTTGGATCCGAAGTCTGCCTAAATAAATTCCAGTTCAAAAGTTTGTTGGTATGTAAAAAAAATCAAAAAAAATCATTAAAACACTATTTTTGTTGAGAGAAAAAAAACAACTTATAATTGAAATTTACGTTTTGTTTAATTATTATACCTCGTATTATATTTCACTTTATTTTCAGTGAAATTTAATGAGAATATCATCAGAATAATTCCTGTGTTAGAATCTCACTTCATAAGGAATTAGACCTTTGTAAGAGGAATTTGTACTACAGTTACTACGATCTTCTGACTTTGTTTTTATTTTCGTTGTTGTTATTTTGTTTTTGTCAATTTATTTGAAGTGGTTTTTTTTGGGTTTTTTTTTAAAGTAATTGGGTTAAAAGCGAAAGCTTGTAAATTGAAATAGAGACAGACAACAAAGGCTTCTAAAAGCTTAATTTAACGAATTGGAGCGGTAGAATTTAACGCAAATGCCTTTAGACTTATGTAAAACAGCAGCACAATTGGATTTCGAAAAGTTACAATCTAGTCACAACCATCTTAATGGAGAAAAAACAAAATCTGATCAGATAAAAAGCACTTTCACAAATAAAATGGCACAAATAATTACCCGAAATGGTACCATGGCGGAATGAATAGAGGACTATATATCGGTCCTTTTGCGGAACCAAGGGATAACTCAAAAAAAAAAAAAAACAACCACATCATTTTTCCATAAAATGACATTGAAAGTTTTGAAAGTCGATGAAATCAGATGATGCTAACACAACTGCTCTCTCGTGGCGAGTTTCAGAAGCTCAGTTAGGTCGTTCTACCAGTTAAAAAAAAAAAAACTCCAAAGGCCCGTTGTTTTTCTACAAACAACCCGATAATGATCATTGTTCAGTTACTTGTTGCAGCAAATGAGCGCTATATTATAACATATATTTACATTGTTTTCAGTGAATTCGAATCCAAGTGAATTCTAATCCAGTGAATTCAAATCCTTTTACATATCTGAAGAAACGAGCACAGTAAGATATGGGTCGCACTACATTTCGCATAGTGTTTCGACGTAGTACTACGACATCTTTAGTATTATTGCAGTCTACAGATATGAGCATTACTGCAAAGAATTTTAAAAAATAACTGAGCACAAATAATGATTTTTTTTCTGGTTTAAATATGCTTTAGGAAATATTAAAATATTATAAAATCAATATTATATATTCAATATTACCTTATCAATATTATAAAATCAGATCATACGAAGCAAAATAGATCATTATTTGTCCTCCAAATGAGAGATGGCCGCCCTGTTTTTGTGAGATCTGCGCATGTATGATCGATTAGTCTGGTCAGGCACTTCCGTCTGATTTTATGACAGGACGCCGCCATTATGGTAATCGCTTGTTACTTTGCAAAAGAGCATTGTATTTATAAATAATATATATTTATTTATTTATATAAATACTTATTGTTAGCAACTGGTATTGAAATAACGCTAAATAGTCGAGAGAAGTTTTAATTTGGCGTTATCAACATGTCTTTCTCAGTGAAAACAGATCCCGTCGTCCATTGTGACAGGAAAATATAATTGATCAGCTACTGGAAGGGCTGCGCAGTTCAAACTTCCGCCGGTCATCTCTCATTGGGAGGACAGTAGTATGATTCAATTATTCGTTTCTCTTTACGTTAAGATTTTTCTAAATCCATTTTTCTTTCATTCAATCAAAGAGAAAAAGCTGTTCCATTCACAGATTAGTAAGTTTTGCGCCCTAGGTGTCTTAACTGTCGCTGAGAACAGCCTTTGGGTCTTTCTGGAAATTCTTCTACAAAAGTCCTTCTCATACTGTGATTCCGTATCCGGTCTTTCGTCAATCTCCGCATTCTCATTCTCAGCTTAATTCAGGTTAGGCCAGTGATTATAGATTGTGCAGAAGCCAATCACTACTCAAATTATAAATCTCGTTTTATTAAATACTTATAGGGATTCAAATTTTCAAGAGTGTTGTTTCCATCTGTGTTAATTGTCATCATGTGAAACAACTTACTCAAAAAATCAAAATCAAGTAGTTATTTCTTCACTTGGGAAATGATTAGATATGTAGAAGAACCGTACTTACTGTAATCTCGGACAAGGAAGAAGTGGATATTGGCGTCGGTGTCAGGATCTCTAGCTTGGAGTTTGTAAACGGGAGTACCAGGTGGCGCATTGAGCTTAACCACCGCTTGCATTGGAAGAGGGCGGTTGATAAAATACGGGAATTCATCATTAACATCTTTAATTCGGATTATCACTCGCTGGTTTTCTGTCTCTGAAAAACGAAACAAAAAAAACATCATTAGATTAATAAGGACAAGGAAAATTGTTTTAACATCATATAAAAAGAAGACAATTGTGTATTTAAACTTATTCTCTTAACGGAAAGCCAAAATCAACACTAAAGATATAGAAGCCGATTTCTGCCAATTAGATCTAACCCATGTACACCATAATATCTTATGTATTTTGTACATTTGATGTATGTGTTCACAGTTTAAAATCTTAGAAAACAAAAAACGGTATTCTGTCTTTACGTTTTTCCAATTTTGTGGCCAAACTATAAGAGATAGATTGGTCATGCAATTGGATAAAATGTAGATCTTTTTAGGAGAAGCAAAACGCTACAAAAATCTTTCGAAAAAGTTTTTTGGCTCCTAAGATGTCGCCTTTTAAAGGATCAAAGTTTGCCTTCTTTAGCGGCCCCTAGATTACAGCTTGCCTATAAAACATAGTGGACCGCTGCTTCCGATAAAATTTTCTTTATGTAAAATTGTGCATATTACGGTGCCGCTTTGCTTTTGACACTTTCTAAAAGCATTAATTATCTTGTTTTTTTTTACTTAAACTTCAAATTTAACTAATGTATATTTACATTTGAGTCATCTTCAATGAAGATGCATGTTTCGAACGCCATGCGAGGGGGATTTGAAGATGTAATTGTACCCGTTAGGAAGCGTAAACATCAGATTTCGCGTGAATTTCACACCCATTTACAATAAGGATGAGGAAGAAGATGAATATTCCGGATAAAGAACAAGAATGAAAATTGACGACGTAGAAGCAGGTCCTGGCTTTTAAATGTCATCAAACTAAAACGGCAAGAAATGTCAAAAGGATCTGAATTTATATATAAAAGAAAGCTAAGTAAAGCTGTAGGTAGGTCTCCTTGTGATTGCCGCCATTAAATCATGACGTGAGGTCGTGCGCATGCGTCGCCGGTCAAGCAAATCGAGTTGCATCTCTCCTACAGGGAGGAACGCGTGATAAATCAGCGGTGGAAAATGAAAAAATAAATTGAGAAAATATATATGAGCTGCTCCTGGCACTTCAAACCTTTGCTTTTTTCGGGTTTCAAAACCACAATAAATACAGCGTGAGTGAAACCTTGGGAAAGTAAATAATAACTAATGGTAATGGGCTAATTAAAGTGAACCAACGCCTGTTATCTTTTTCTTTCTTGATAAATAGAATAATCAATCTCTTTGAATTCCACTGATTTTAACTGTTTCATTTAATGTTTTGTCCATTTCATACCGTAGTTTAATAACCACAAAATTTAAATACGTAAGACTGATTACAACTTGATTCGTTACTAATAATTTAACAATACGTCAGACTTTGGCATTTCCCAAAGAATAAACGTATTGATATACTTTTTTGGTTCAAAATACTATAATTTGGATTTTCACAATATTACGATTAAATTTGAGCATAACCTACTGATTTACGTCTCTGGTTTTGCACTAAAGCTCTGGTTTTTACTAAAGAATTGCGATGACTTAAACTTGCCATTAAAATTTCAGCCTCCCAGAATGAAGTATGATTTTGATCACGTGATTTCGACATTGATGAGAAGTCTCTTTTTAAAACAACGACAATCCGAATCCCAAAGATAGCCTAAGCCGTACAAGTCTCATTACATCATCTATAAAAAATTAATAGATTATTTTTATTTATTTACTTTATAACTTAGTTCTGAAAAGATTGTTTCTAGATTTTCACTCGCAAAAACCTAAGGCGTACCCAAGATTTTGGTTACGATGTCATACAACCAAAAACTATCAAAATTTGATCGATTTTCGGATGCAATAGGGGTTCTAGCCTCTACCAACACTCCCTCCTTTCGGTACGCCAGTGCGCGAAAAGTAAGAAGTGACTTATGTGATGTAACACAAAATAAATCGGAAAATCAATAAAATGACACAGAAACTAACAGTTACAGATGGTGTTCCTTTCAAAACCAAACGCGCACTTCAATAAAAAATAGATGTTCAGCTATACGCTACAAAGCTGCTGTTAAAGCCTCGTAGCTGCTGAAGGGTCAATTCAAATTTTAAATTGATGTTAAAATGTAGTTCAACAACATCACATAACGACAATATCTCGTAGATCTAATTATTATTGAAAATTATTTAATATTATGATTTAAAAGTTAGTTTTCTTTTAATAAAGATTTAGATGAATTCACAGAAAATATCTTAAGGTTAAATTGTACCCCATCAGGCCATGTAGGTCCAGGGGCGCGCGAGAGGTTTAGGATCCCAGCGATTCTCGACGAACGGGATAGTTGAGATCGATTGGTCAGCCCGACACCATAGAAAGAAGCCCCGCACCTATTTGACAGAGGGCTGAGTGAACCCTTGGGTCCATCTGGAGGAGACATAACCGTTGAAAAATCTCGACCACCACCGGGAATTGTAAAATTGTAAAACTGCAGCAATGAAGCCGCAGATGTTCTTTTGTTAATAATAGTATACAATTCGTAATTTTAAAACCTGACCTAGCAGAATAACAATGTAACTTTAAGGCTTACGGACTTTTTACACCAATAATAAAAAAAAAAAAATATTTCAGCATATCCAACTTAATTAGGAATCTCTCCCATCAGTCAACAGTTTAGCGACAGTAAATGAAAAAATGTAATATATGTCGTTCACTTTCAGTCGAACAGCTTGACGACGGTCGTCTTAATTCAAAAACCCTAACTGAAAATCTTTAAATGGAAGCCGATAATTTGGCAAGGAAGAAAAAAAAAATCAAACGATTCCAGTTATCATATTCCCCATTTTGAATCAAATTCTTGATTTGATGGAGGAAAAAATCTGGGAATATTTTTCAATCCTTTCATGTAAAAATCATTGTGACATTGAGATTGGGTCTACAGCTGCCGCATTATTATCCCGCTATTTTTATGATACAAGATCAAACATAACACTCTAAATTCAAAGTGAAGCATGTAAAGTTTAGAATATCAAATAATACATCACATACATTATTTTCATTTTTCGTTCTACATTAAGAAAAAAGTCAAGGATTCTAAACTGAACAGATAATTAAAAAGAACTGCGGATTCAATGCAGTATCGGCACTTATAAAAGGCGATAAGGGAGGTCTTATTGAAACGGAATTGTTCAGAGGAAAATCGAAAAGTCAATACGATGGAAGTAATGGCAGCCACCACCAAGATGTATTATCCAGTCCCGATTACGTGTATATGTTCTCGACGAGGATCGGGTAAGTCTATGATTTTTTTTTTTCCCCCAACGACAAATCAATAAAACAAAGCCTCCGTCTAACGATTCAGTTTCCCGAATCTCATTTTTTTTCCTCCCTTCCATTTTGAAATCTTTCCGATATCGTCTTCTAATTAGGAGCTATGTTTTCTACATTATAATTAGGTCTTATAAACAAGACAAATATTCGTAAAATATTAATATTCATGTAATTTTCTTATCAGTCAATATCATATTCAAAGGAAAACAAATTAATGAGTTTGCTGGAAGATTATTATTTTCATCTTAATAAGTAAAAAATAGCAGCTTGTTATTGTATAGGTAATTTAATGATCGTTAAAACATCATTTGCAATTACATTTCAAAATGTTTCAGAATCCTTTCATACTAATCTCGCTTAATAAGATCAAGTCAGATTTCCTTACTAGCCTATTTCTAATTGGACAGTGAAGATCATCAATTCAGTACGTCTGTGTATATGTATGTGGGCTCACTAAGAACGTTTAAAGCCTTAGATGGATCTGCTTGAAACATAGTATGCACATTCGAATAGTAGTGATAATTTAACTTATATTCTTCAAATCTTTTGCAAATGGGTCCTTGTCGAGTATTTAGCGCCAAAAGACGATGTACATTCCCACAGAAAAGCACTGGAATCTAAACAATTTCTGTTAATATTTCATTCTTTTTAACAGTAAATTTTAATCTCTCTCTTTTTTTTTTTAATTTTAAGATTAAATTATCTTTTTTTATTTTTTTTGAAATCGTATTTTATGGCAAGTAGGCTTTAAGTTCTTAAAACTTATTTGAATCAAACTATACTTTTAAATCAGTAAAATAATTAGAAGACTCCGTCCTTTCACGAACCCTTCTTAAGACTGTTAACTAGAAATTAATTAATAACTGAATAAAGATTTACTAAATAATTTGCTGCTCCATCAACAATTGGTTATGCGGCTCTGAACTATAATGATAATAAATTGAAGATACAGATTTTTTTTTTTTTTTTTTTTATTTTCATTTATTTCATATAAAAATAAGGTAGGGATAGCGATTAGTAAACCAATCACCATGCTTCGCAACGTCTTCTGATACGTATAAGAAAATATACCGTATATGCTCCAATAAAAGCCGAGGCTCTTATTGTCGCGGTCTCTAATAAGCGCCGGGCTGCAGAGGGGAAACGGCCAAATAGTAGCCGGTCTCTAACAGTAGCAGGGTCTTTGATATTTGCCTACCGGTACTAGTGTAAGCGTCCGTATCTTTATAGTCGTGCGTAATACCTTACGGTACATTGCCTTACAAAATGCCGCCGAAACGGTCATTTGACATTGCCCGTAAGATTCGCGCGGTGGAATACCCGAAAGAAACTTCCGGTGAGGCGGCCGCCCGTCAACAACGAAGCCGTCATCGCGGATTCGGACGACGAATAGCAGTGAAAGGTACAGAAAGACATTGCCATTTATCTTTAACAGTCTTACGTAGCATGTGAAATTCAAAGAAAGTAGCTGTTTATAATATTAGCCGATATTTATGTGTAAAAATATTGCGTTCTGAAGGTTTTTGTTAATAATGGCCGGCCTCTAATAGCAGCCGGTCTCTATCAAGCGCCGGGAGCCGAGGCTAGTTTTGTAATAAACGCCGGGGGCCTCTATTGGAGCATATACAATAATTAATATTGCTTTAATTTACTTATTATTATAAATGTAATCATAATTGTTGCGATTATTGTGATTGTTGTGATTGCTGTAGAGCTGTATGTGATTGTTGCGCATGCAAAAGACGCAATGTTGCGATTGTTGCGATTGTTGTGATTGTTGCTAATGATATTTTAATGGTACTTGTCCATAGACAGACAAAACGGGAATATTAGTCTTCTGATCCTTATCAGAAGTCTAAAATATAAATGATCATGTAATTTTTGATAAGGAACTGACATCTGAACAGTTAGAAACAAATTTTGTTATTTAATAAACAATAAATTTAATAAAAAGTTACCCTGTAAAAGTGTTATCAAGATTTCGAAATAAAAATTTAACTTTTTTTTCTTTTTTATAACCTTTCGAAAAACTTAATAAGATTTTTGGTCAAGAACTTCTAAGGAATTCAGCTTTTTTAATAAGTAATAGCAATTTATTCATTATCTAGTGGTAACATTATCTAGTGATCAAAGCGTTAAACATATTCAAATTAGCTCCATCTAGTGTTAAGAATTGCAACTAAGTTATATTACAAAGAAATCAATATGTGATCTCAAACTCAATATCTTCAAATCCCAAATATTCTTGGAACATAAGTCATAAAAAAAAAAAAAAGAAATCAAGGAATTCATACTTCAGAGGAACAAGATCGTAATCCAGCCAATCTAAATACTTAAGTTAACCACAGTCAAACGGTTTTCCTTCATCCAAATCCGGGTTAAGCGTCCACAAGTCCGTACAAGAACACTATGGTCCGTTTTACGTCCGAGTCATACATTCGGAGGCAAAAATCAATAAAACGAGATGGACGAATGAATCACGACGCTTTCCCGAGAGCCTCAATAGTCTGAGATGGCATTTTCGATCGGAAATTTTATTTCCATACATATGGAGGAGACTCCGCCGGAGGAGAAACAGCTTAGAAGAAAAGGAGGGACCGGTTGCGAATCAATCCGCCTTTGTGCCCCTTATCCAGCCAATAAGCCTTGCTAATCCCCTCTAATTTGCTGTCTTAATCCAAAGACAATAGAACCCGATAAATGGGAGGAATTGCGTTCCAAAAAAACTTCAAACAACAAGTCATTCCTCCAAATAATGATATTCAGTAGACAGGTTCTATTAACCTTATATTCTATCTCTACGTTATCTATTAATTCTATAAAATATATTTATTTCTATATATTAAATATATATGCATACATTTTTAAAATAGCAAAAGGACTATTTTTTAATTTATAAATTAGTTTCTTTAAGATTATTATTCCTTACTTCTTTAATTTACATAAGATGAATAAGTTCTTTTGTACGAATTATAATTTATGTTTTCATTATTTTATTTATGTTATATTTTGAGGAAACTAGTTTTTCATGATTACGATGTTTTATAAATAAATTTCCAAGCACAATATTTCAATTTACATAGAATAAGATAAATAATAAAGCAAAAATAAAAGTGTTAAATTGTAACATTTATAATAAAAATTCTCAAAATTTCATTTTAATTCTTCAATGATGAGGCTCATAAATTCATCACGGATATTCCAAAATTTTGCTGTTCATAATTTTATTAAGTATGAAATCTTTACGTTATAATTTTCTTCTTAAAAGTAACTGAAATTAAATTTTGTAAGTTATTAATTTCGAAGTCTGCTATCTCTTTAAGAAAATTTCAATTTTAAAGTAAAATGTCTAATCTTACAAAAAAACCAAAAAACAGTAAATGGATAAATATTTTATGCTAACTTCTGACTAAATTTTTTTTTTTTACCTGACTAAGTAAATAATAGGATGAAAAGAATTCTTTCATCCTAAGAAAAGAAAATCCTTCTTAAGAAAATGCTAACAGAAGTTAAGATAGCTTCAAAAACAGACAAACTAATCACAGAGAAAGTAATTTATGATGAGCAATTCCATAATACCTTTTTTTCAGTAAATATTAATTGAATCATAAATTAAATGCCAAAGTTGATAACAAGGCGTTAATAAGTCACAAAAATAAAAAAAGGAATCATCATAGTTTATTCCCGAAATTTCCACCGTCCAAAGTAATAAGTTTAACGAGAAAAAAATTCTAATTAACTTGTGCATGGAAAAGACATTTAAGATTTAGTGGTTAACAAACTTCACAGAATAGTTTTATGATAAAACTTTCTAACAATAGCCTATAAGTCGTACAAGTTAATATTAGAGAGAAAAAAAAATGCATTTTTGCAATTTCACTTCAGATAAGAAATAGTAAAAAAAATCAAAACAAAATAAACTAGAACGTAATTACGTAGGAAACCTTGTTAATAGAAACACTAAGAACTAACGTTTAACGATTTTTTAAATAATTTTTTATGATTATATCGATACTAAAAGTTAAGTTATTCATTTAAAATTCGTATTCACTGAAACTTCTTAAGAAAACATCTATTCAACATCCTGTTGTTTCTAATAAATTTCTTCGAAATTATTATTCTAAGAAATTTTTTAGAAACAACAAGATATTGAATGGAGGTTTTCCTAATAAGCTAAATAATCGATTTCTTTTAGTAACGAATATTTTCGTTAGCGAGATTGAAAAGCTTGAAATAAACTATCCCTTAGAAATTGCAGTAGAGTCAGATTCAAAATCCAAAAAAGGCGACTTTCGATATCCGTATAACTCTCTTCATCAGGACTTTAAAATATGTAATCTCACGAAGATGTAAATCGTAAAACGTACATTATGTTATGTTATGTTATGTTATGTAATGAATATGGGTGGCAGAGAAGCCAAGCACTGCGACCGGAGGTCTATTATACTATCCCACGGAAATATGGACAGATGGAGAGAAAGACTGAGAAAGTATGGTGAGAGAAGTGCAGAGGAAACGGGAGAACCCCGAGAAAACCTGCCCAGCGCGAATCGTCCACCATCACGAAACCCACATGAGAACCGAACTATTATCTTTCTTAATTACATTATGAGGGTCAAGTGATGCGATTTTAACACCTGTAAACTTAGAAAGAAAAAAAAACCTAGAAATGCCTGTTTCAGCGGGAAAAAGAATGACACCCTTTTTGTATCTCACAGAATTTTTTTTAAATTATGAGTTTGTCTCTTTCCGTCTGTTCCACAACATCTGATGAATTCCGGGATTTGTCTCCTTAATTCTGTCTTCTTCCCGGTCGTCCATCAAATGGTTTCTGAGTTAAAGACGGACGAACGTCGGACTGGTCCTTCAACTCCAACTCTGTCTTACCTCCTAATGCTCAACCTCTAATGAGAATAAAACGTGGTGCTTTTATTTATTAATACTTTTATTTACCTTCTGCATTGAACTGTTATTTATAACAATCTTAAAATTTAAAAGTTACTGTGATTCAAAAGTTTGTCATAACATCTCTTATTTCTATAAACTTAAATTATGATAAATCCAATGCTTAATGTTATTCCTTTTTAAGAGATTCGTTACAGAAGTTCTACTCTTTTACGAGCTATTTTCTCATGCAGCTGAATGATTTACGTGACATTCGATTTCAAAATGTGCGGTACAGGATATAAAAGTCAATCGATTTATTTAAATTTGAGGTTTGATAATGATTACAAGAGTAATTGAATGCTGTAAAATTTATGGACTCAGAATCAATATTTATTAATTAGGGAAAAGGACACAGCAAATATTTCTCAGTTCTTTCCTTCTAAATTAACAACCAATTTTTCCCTCGTTTTTCAAAACGACCATCACAAACGTTAAAGTTATACAATTTTACAAGATATTTAAATTCCATACAAACAATTATAATATAATTAAATATTAATAAAAAAACTCAATGGATTGTTAATTGCTCTTATGTCATCACAAATATATTTGTACAATGATGTTCATCATATGAAAGTAAGAATGGAAGCTTTTAATAAGCTTTTAATAAGTTTTTAACATTAATTTATTACTAAACTCACATGAAAGCTAGATACTAGGAATTATCATAGATATGGTCTAATTTTATGCTTCTTAACATATATCATTAAAAAAAATAGTGGGGGTTGAACAAAAGTTTTAAAATGCAAGTTTAAGTAGAAAATACATGTTCCGTCAGTCTGTGATTAAAATTTTTACAAACTATTCAGCTGCTAGATAGATAGATTTAGATTGCTAAGATATCCCTTTTACGTTAGTACAGATATAGTATAAGGAATTGCAGGCAAAGGAATTACCACTAAAACCCAACAATCACGATAACTCAAAAAATTATACATCTCAACAATTATTACCAGAAATTGCAACGGTAAACAAGTGTTATCAAATATGATTTCCTAATTGACTGGGTGGGAGATCGAAAAGAGCTTAGATTAACCAATACAGTCTCCGGAAAGCGCTGTTATCACGATAACGTATGTAAATTACAAAAAACTGCTTTTGTTACTCCTGTTTAGATCTTGCAAAGCGGCTGTTTGAAAAATTGTATCTTATCTTTTTTTTTTTCGTTCTCTTAAACTCTATAAGGGTTGGAAAGTTTTAACAAATGAGAAGTTTCTAATTGTCAGGTAATAATACTTAGTATTCCGGGTTTGTTTGTTTGTTTGTTTTGTTTTGTTTTGTTTTTTTTATTTTTATTCGCGAAAAAGAATTTGACGGTTCACCTACATTATTAAGAGTTTTAGAAATAACAACAATGTTTTTTGAAATAATAAAATGAAATGGAATTTTATCTGAATTGAATTTAAATTCACTTTTCCATCAGCTGTTCTTCACTGAAGTGCGGTCTACGCGCCACTGAAATGCCGCTGAGAGCAAGGCAGGAAGGTCTTGCAGGAAAGCAACCTCACAAAAGCACCCCGAAGGAACAAAAGAAGCACCAGTGCAAAATCAGAAAGCGACTCATTTTTTTTTTCTAATTCCGTTCCTCCCAAAAAGAATATTAGAGGTTTCAGCTGTAATTTCCGGTCTACAGAAAGAAGCGTTTAGAAATGTTAAATCAAGCAAAAATTGAAAGACGTTGCTCTTAATATAAGCAAAAAAAAAAAAAACAATGATTAAACTCAAATATGAATTTCAAAAAATACTGATAATTATGAAAAAAAAAATCTCATTTGAAAATGCTTAGACAAGACTTAATAGTCATTTGAATAAACATTTAAAAACCCGCTACAAACATTCTTTTCATTAGTGGTATTTTTAAATACAATGGTGGAAAGAACCACCAGCCATTTTTTTAAAGTAAACAAATAAAATAACTTTAATTTAGAAACTTTCCAAGATTAATGCCAAGAATTGCGACAAATGGAATTTAAAAGAACTGTACACGGCTCTTTATCTGTAAAAAGAAACTAACAAATAATTTAGTATAATATTAATAATCCCAAAAATTATTTACGAAGATAAAAATGCTAGAAATAGTAAAAAAATGAAATAGAAAGTTTTCTTTACAAAAAATTAAGTGTAGATGTGAAAGAGCCTGTCGGCATTGCTCAATTCCTCGAATCTACAATTCCTCGAATATCAATTCATTGAATATACAATTCCTCGAATATCAATTCATCGAATATACAATTCCTCGAATCAACAATTCCTCTCAGATTTCTGGTAGGACCTTCCTTCGTAAACAGGCGCAACAATGAATGTAGATAATTGAAATTTATTGCTACGATGTTCTAATAGAAAGGAAGCAGACATCATTTTGTAAAACAATGGTTTACAAAATCTAAGACGTACTGAACCAAGAGTACGTACATACAAGAAATTTGTATGTACGTACTATTTAATATTTAAAATTACATCAAATCCAAGAATACCACAAAATTTAAATTTCATTTATTTATTTTATTACTTAGTAAGTTTTAGATATGGATAAAATAAAATGAACATTGATATTTGCGCAGAACGAGAACATTTCCTTTATGGACTTATCTTGAACGAAATGAATTGACATTGCCCGTGGGAGTATTGGAGAACTAGCATATATCTCAAGAACATCTACTTAAGATTGAAATTGTTTAATCTCTTTTAATTATAAGGTATTGAATTATTAAAATTTAATTCTATCTTCGGCAAATGTTTCAATTACATTCGCTTGCAGTCATATCCTCAAAAGAGAATTTGAATTTCAGTGACTATGGTTACACAAAATCTTAGAAATAACTTTAAAAAAATCTTTTTGATTATATTGTTTTCTTACATTTAAGCACTTTTAATTCCGTTCAAGTTATTTCGATACATTGTAGTTAATGAGACCCGAATTAACGGAAATAATTACTCAATGATTGTTCTCTGATACGGAAACACACCAAAGTGATATTATACTGATAATTAGAAAGAACTACGCCTGTGGGATAGCTCAAAATGGAAGCGGAACACCGGTAATAGTTGGAAGGTTTTCAACTGGTCTGAAATTGATTTTTTCTCCACCTCTCCTTCCTGTCTCGACATCTCATTAATATTACATGGTGGATTGCAGCGTTGGTAGCTTTTATTTTGCTCCCAGATTGTCTTAGCTGCTTCTGCAATCGGATCAACGCCCTCGGACGAGAGTCAGGCAAAGCAGAAAAAAAAAAAAAGAACATTACTGATACTCGGTCTAGAAACGAGTCAAGATCACGGAGTTATGTCTCGACCACGAGCTCCAGCGGCCTTACGAGATTATCTTCAAGAAGATCCTGTAGCTTTATTAAAATATCCGTCTTGAGATTTCAGAATCTGTTATGTGTTTTCATGTTTACATTTTTAATTGCGAATTCTTACATAAAGCCAATTATCACATATAGTCAGTTTCAAAAATTCTTTTTCTTAATTTGCTTAAATATTCTTAAAGATCACATGTTGTTTCCATTACTGACAGCAACTTACGTATTAATTAATTCATTAACGTTAACAAATAAGGAAGTAAATTATTTGCATCAATCGCTGCAACCAAAATGGATGAAACTATCACAAACAACTCCGAACGATGATAAGTATGGCTCTGTTTGGAAAGACCAGCAGCATGTTTTCCCCTAAGCTCCCTCTGGCTGCAAAGAAAAAGAACGTTTGAAAATCGTGCATCCGCGTGAGACTTCCAAACAAGCCACTTCTGCGCAGTTCAGCTTTAGATTTTTCGTCTCGGGAGCTCGGGTTATAACGGTGATGACAATACGCCTTTTCAATAATACCCATAAAGGTTGCAATAAGACAGCAGAACTAAAGCGCCATTGCCTCAGTTTTAACGGGCGATCGTAAGGTGTCGCTGGGGTCGATGACTCTAGTGAAGCAGATGTATCATTAAGATTGCAGGGAATGGCTTGCTTTAAATTCATTAAATATCTTTCTCTTTGTCTAAAGCTTAAGCTTTGCAATTTTAAACTGCATAATGGCTACAGGGAAGTTGATTACATTATATCTTCAAAACGAACTATAAAAATAAAGCGTTCTTTCACAAAGAATAAATTTAATTCAAAAGTATAAAAACCAAATTAAAATTATAATTTTAAATATTCCTTAGTTGCATTGGTAAGTAGTTTGAAAGATTTCGGTTTTGATTTATTTTTGGTTATAACAACATGAAGTTAAACTAATTGGTACTTTTTTTATAATTACGTTAGAAATTACAGTGAATTATCGGGTCTTAAAATTAATCACTTGTCGATGAAATCATGAAATAGCATGACCAAAACTTTATTTATTTCATCATATTCAACCTGTATATATATATATATATATATATATCGTCTCGAATTTACTGTATGGGAAAAATGTGAAGAACAAGTAAATTTTGAAATTTAAATTTTTTGTTTTTTTGTTACTGAGGTGGATGGGTGTTTCTCTTTCAAGCCATTGCTGGCCTATGAGAACTAAGGTATCACAGACTCCGTTTTACTGGCCAATCGGGAGCGGTTAAGAATGGGAAGTCAACCCAAAGCTCAGTCGTCTTTAACTCTTAGGTAAAAATCCGGGTCCCCATTTAAAGAGGGCTGGGTGAACCCTAGGGACGATTAAAAAAGTTTTGGAAATAAGTAATATTTTTTTATGAAGAAATCAGAAGTCATCCTGAAAATAAAATTATTATTCTTGATAAATTCTGTAGTTGTTTTTTGGGTTTTTTTTTTTTTTTTTTTTTCGTAAAGTTTTTTTTTATTTACAAAAAAAAAAATCACTAATTATAATTGTTCGAGTTTCCTGTCACTGAAAATAATATCCTCGCTTTGATAAAGATAGAAAGAAAAAAAAAAACAGAAAGAAAAACAACTGATTTAAACAGTTATGGCAGATGCAGTCGAAATGAAATCGAAAAACAAGAAATCTCCAACACGATTTGTAATAATATAAAAGTAGCATGAGAGGAATATCAAAAAGTTTACATGCAATGCAACGAATTCTTTCAAATACAATGAGGTTTTTTTTAATGAAAATCCTACGGGAAATCAAGTTTAGAGAGCGAAGAAAAATAACTAGACAAAGAAACGAATTCTAAGATCGAGAATACAAAACATAAATACATAGAAAGAAAGAAAAAAGGGGGACAATCCATCTTCTAATATTTTTGTAATAATAATTGAGTAAAATAATTGTTTTTCAGAATGTAATTTCTAGTTAACTCTGTTAAAACGAGTTTACCATTGCTGAAGCGTATTAGCACTTTTGGTGCATGTAAAGCAATTGTTAAGAGTTGAATTTTGATGAAACTTGGTATAGTGATTTCCCCGCCACCCCAGTCAAACTCGAAATCTTCGACTTGCTTCAAACAAAAACATAATTCTAAGTATTCTGAAAACAACATAAAATCATGAACATAAATAAAAGAATGTAAACAGTAAGAAAACTACTGTTTATATATAAAAAACAAAGCCTATAAGTTATTAAACTGAAGAGAAGATGAAGATAGGCTTATACTTAAAAGTAGCTAACTTGCACTTTCATTTTCACTAATCTCTGTAAGACTATATCTACCTAGTTAAGTCTCAATATACGAGGTTTAAGCTAAATGTACGTAGTCTGTCTGATAATTTTTTGGATCCCTGCTAGGTGTAAAAGAATAATAGACACGTATGGTTTAAGTCGTCACAACAGTGGATAATGATAGTGATATCATTATAGTGATTTAACACTAGAATCACTTTTCGTAGTGACTCTGAAAATGTATTTCAGAGTCATTATAGCCACCTAATCATTATATATTATATTATATTATATTATATTATATTATATTATATTATATTATATTATATTATATTATATTATATTATATTATAGTCATTATAATTTTTTCCAGAGAAAACTGACATAGATGACAGATATTCTTATAATATAATACAAGTTTAAAAACCTCCTTAAAAGTGCAAGGGAAGCAGAAGAAACTGAGTACCCTGCGGTTATCGAGTAAACAGAAGGATCTAACTGAATGAAGTGAAGGTCAGAGGACGAGTACACATCGGCTTAACACTGCAAAGGAAGCCCAATGCACACATGGTACAAGATCTCTGGAGGAGACAAAACCCAGGAAAAATCTCCAACCATTGAGAGAATCGAACATGATCACTTTTGCTGATAAAAATTGTCTCAACACTTGAGCTGCAGGAGAACATACATACTGTAAATGATATATTTTGTAATATAATCACATTTTTGTATTAAACTATCCTTTAAAGACAGAACCACTACCACAGAATACTACCGATAGTTTAGAAAATCACAATAAGATGAATGTCCATCAAAAATTGTAGCAACTTTTTCAATTCTATCTGAAAAGAAATATTTGACCATCACATTTTACCATCCATGTATTCAAATTCTCCGAAATTCCTTTATTGATTAATTACACGCTAATCCTTGACTGTGTATCAGAATGAGTGTATAACAACTAAAAAGGCTTCATTGAAACATAAGACTTTTTCAAAAAAAAAGACTTCATTTCAGAGAAAAACCTAATAATGTATTTACAATTTCGATAAAACCTTACAGCAAGAAGTGTAATATTTCACAATTACAAGAGGATTATAAAGAAATATTTGATGATTCAACTTTTAAATAAAAATGAAAGTCTACCAGTAAATTCTTGCACATTCCTTAGGCTTCTACTGACAATAAAAGTAAAATTAGTTCATCAAATTTATTCAGAGTTGATATATTATTTAAAAAAAAAAAGCACAGGACCATGTAGCGACGTTTTCCAATATTTATGGGTTCAAAGATAAGAAATCCTAACAGGAGAAAAGCTTTAAGAAGGGTTTCTCTCCCCAAGCTAGAGGCTACAATCGATTGCTCTATTTTCTTGATTCAGGGCCAATCCACATTTTCAAGGGCCAGGGGGTGGAGATCGTTCACCTTTCGCGAAAATATTTCGTTGCACAGCATGTTGGGATACAATGTCACGCCATTACTGTTGTTGTTGTAAATAAGAAATGATGCGTATTGAAGGAAAGATAATAAATTAAAATCTCTTTTTCTGAATTGGATTTTCTTTGTCGAAGTCAATTGTATTTTCAATGAGTTTCCAAAAAGGATGGATCATTTTTAAAGCCAATTTCGTTCATATTTTATGGATGACGAGAAATTGAATTCCACATCGCCAATACCTTTGTATCTCCCGAAATGATTTAACAATGATAGTCATAACATCAATGCTGAATGAAATAAACCATGAATTCCGATAAATATATAAACTAGAATTACTGTCATAAAATTAATGTAAGGATGAAAAAAAATAGAAAACATTTTTGAAGGAAATTTTATACTTATTATCAACATTAAAGTAATATTATAATAATTACAGTTTTCTCATTATTTTTTTCTTTCAAGGCTAAGAGCTCTGTAATTATAACTGTATTATAATAATAATAACAATGATAATTACAACTGAAAATACGATTGCGCTTCAATTGCCATCGTTTTATGAATAAAAGATAAGTGTTGGATGCTGGAAGAATTCCGAAATGGCATTTTTATTTTTTATTTTTGGTTGGCTGGTTTGTGTTCATAATTATAATGGGTTCACTGATTAAAAAAAGTGGGAAATGCTGTGTTACAGCATTCTATCTTTGGATGAATTGTAAACTTCCTTTTTGAAATAAATTCGAAAAATTATTACTGGGTTCAGATAATGAAGTTCCTCATATTATAGATAGATCTTAGTAAAAGGGCAATGGAAAGGGCAGCATGAAATTTGGATACAATGTAAGCTATAACAAATGGTTTCATTTATAAAT
This sequence comes from Thereuonema tuberculata, assembly GCA_023159025.1. Classification (NCBI taxonomy): domain Eukaryota; kingdom Metazoa; phylum Arthropoda; class Chilopoda; order Scutigeromorpha; family Scutigeridae; genus Thereuonema; species Thereuonema tuberculata. The sequence goes on from JAFIDM010000003.1 coordinate 46,546,841, forward strand.
TTCACATAAGCTTAATACTATAGTTTGAATTCTTTTACTATTTGATTTTGTTTTACTGCTAACCATCTTGTTACATTCTCGATGGATGGCTTACTGGAATAGCATCTAACCAATTTTAACTATTCTGCAAGAAATGTTCCATAAAAATATTTCTTTTGAAATATTTTGGTTTGTTCTCTGAGACTCTTTTCAGCTCAGCAAAATTTCAACTTACTAGAGTAAGTACTTACTATATATGATGCTTCCTTGACATGAATAGTTCTACGTTGTTTAAAACTTTGTTATGTTTTGTAAGAGATATTCGATATATTTGAAAGCCTGACGAGGCAGGAAAAAGTAATAACCTGCGAAATATTAGAATACTAATGAAGAAGAAGAAATGTGTTACGTTTCATTAATAGTATTTATTGCATACATATAATGTTTATATATTGGAGCATTAAACTTCCTAAGTTACCAGATCACTGGCATATAAACTGACATACTTAAAAGAATAGGTGGAAGAATATATGGATGAGAATTACAGAGATAAACCCTGAAGTCAATACCAATTTCCTACCATGCATAAAAATAAATTCAAAATAGCTTTAATGTTACTAAAAAAAAAATATTAACCGAGTGATATGTAAGAAAAAAATATTTTCCAAACCTATCGTAATCTGCTTTTAAAGTTTCTTATTTTTATTTATATCTTTCGCTAGAAAAATCTGAATCAGAATATATAGCTCTATTTGTTTTCCAGCTCTTTCTCTGGAGTATGGGTAGGTGTTTTTTGTTCCGTTCCGTCAGAGCTGTGCGATGGGAAAATTAAACAGAAGCCGTGATGGAGAGGATGCATTTCCCTGGGGAAATCGGGTCACATTGGATCAATAGTCTTCTTCGACTGGGTCTGGGCTGTCACCCACCTTGTCAGCTATATCTCACGGGTTCAATCCCTAAGGGAAAACTATAGGGACACAAGACATATCCCTTCTAACTTATAGTTATTTTTATGTCTATTTGGATTCGTCCTGATTGAACCCGTAAAAAAATTCAAATATCTCAATCAAACGAAGGCCAATTTAAAAACAAAAAAAGCCAATTCAAACATTTTAAGTTACATTGTTGAGCTGCGGGAATCACAGACACACGTTGGGTTTTAAATCATAAAACAGACGGTGATTTATCCTATGAGGAACGTTCGAAGATATCAGCATTAAACAAGGAAACCTGTATAAATTTATGTATTTAATAATCGTGACCTGTTTGACCAAGTAGACTTCATCAGAAGGTCTTCATCTCCAGGGTCTAATGAAGAACTGTCAATTTCCAATTATTATATTATTAAATGTTTATATTAATTAGATATACCACTTTCTTGTTATATAATAAGTCATCATCACACATTAAGTATTTCTTTTATTTCATTACGTTTTATTTTATTCATTATATTGCTGTTACTATTTTTAAAGTCTCGGTTTTGTGCATCTATCTATGTCTTATTTCTTTTTCTAAGTACAGTAGGCACTCGCTAATCCGGCACGTTCGGGACTTCGGCAGTGCTGGATTACCGAAAATGCCGGATTACTGAGCGCCGCGCCGTCTAAAAAAATCATCCAACTGGTCTAGTTTAGGCTTTTTTAATGTTTTTCGTGACTCCACGTCTTTTACCGCCACAGTTTGAGATGCGAACTTTTTAAGTTTGTTCCTTATTTTTTTTAATGTCATAGATTGTTGAAGAACCAACTTTGTATTCTTCCATAATCTTATTTCTATTCTCACCTTTCTCAATCCGATCAATTATTTCTAGCTTTTGTTGTACTGTAAGCGTAACATGTTTATGCTTCACTGCTTCTTTAGAGGTGCTTGGTTTAGAAAACATTGCACAGAAACTCAACTCAGACTCACAATACTGAACATTTACGGCAAAGCGACACTGTACAAGTGAGCACTAGACGACACAAAATGGCGGACGAAGATTTGTCATCACTGCCGAGTACGCCCGACCTCAGCCGATTGCCCCTGAACGCGCCCGAACTCTGCCGAACGCGCCCGGAAGGCTTATTCAGTGTAAAAAAAAAACCTTAGGCCGATGCCGGATTATTGAATGTGCCGGATTATCGGATGCCGGATTAGCGGGGTTTTACTGTAAATCGCTATGTTAAAAAATGCTTAAGCTTTTAATGGTACGTGAAATGTGTAGAATTTTGTATCCTGCTGCGTTACAAGTTTTGCATTCTGTACAATAAATGTAGGCCTATGTTAATGGATGTGTATTAGTAAACATAAATCTGAGTGGTTGAGATAATTACTGAGATAATAGGATAATTATTATCATTTCCTATATTATTACTGCAATAGTACCCTGCTTGTACTCCTGTAATGAGCTAATATCGGAAAATATGGATCTTATTATATTTAAATACAGATTAAAAGTTTCTCAGCAAAAATATTAAATATCATTAATGGAATAAATATAGTGCTATATTAATCGAATGGATGAATAGGAAAAAAACGTTTCTTTTTAAATGTTTAAAAAAAAAAGCTTAATAAAAATAAGGGATCAATACAAATTCTGATAACTATAAATCAAACTCATTAATTTTTCTTAATTTCGAAGTATGTGCTCGTATTAATGCAACAGTTTTATTTCAGTACATTGAAGAAATACTTGAAATTAGTCTAAAAACCTTGTATTTAGATTACTAAAAACTTCCCCGACTTTCAACCTTTCCAAAGTTTATGGCTTTTTTTTCCCCTTAACTTAGCAGCCGTCAGCTTAAAGAGAAATCAATGAAAAACCTTCTTTAAGTTAAAGATTCGATCAAGACGTCGATTCGTATTCTGGATACGGAGTGAAAGGCCGACGCAGTCTTGAGAGAGTGGCCGATGAGAGGTGATTCCTTCCCCGGTCTCATCTGCAGCCAGCCAGGGACGGCAGGTCGCTAATGGCTGAGAGAAGACGACCCCCGCATCTTGAGGCTACGCCTGCAACGGTGTCCCTCAGGGGTCATCCAACGGTCCTTCTTGCATTGGCAAAGCACCAGGCTACTTGTTCTCAGGGGACCAAGAGCAGATGAGCCAAGACAAAAGAAACAATGAACTTTATGGCAGTGAAGGTGGAATCAGCCCTCGATAAATAAAGAAACTATTCAAGAGGCTGCAACCTTTTTTTTATCGTTTTCCGTTGAACGCTAAACGTGTTGTTACTAAACAAAATGGAATGTGCATTTACACATTGATGTAACACTCTACTTTCAGAAGAAACTGGTAATTTCGTTTCTAAACCAATAATTCGTTTTCCTGTTTTGTTTTTTTTTTCAGTTACACCAGTGATTCTCGAACTACGAGGCGTGGGCTGAGTCTTGACGATGAAGTAGCGTTTCAAGTAAGCTTTCAAATTCATAAACGATCTTTTTTTTCAGCGTAATAAAACTGCTGAATATTGATTGAAAAATTAAAAAACAACCTATAGTGTCAATACAGCAGCAATAGTTAAACATTAAAAATATCTTTTTAGCCTCGCAGACAATCAGTACTATTGTAGCTATACAGAAATGGTGTCCTTCTAATTAGAATGGAAACAAAATTTAGTCAGAAATTTAGTTTTAAAATGTAATTTTAAGTCGAAATCTGTTTATCTGTCCGTGCATCTATAATTAAGGTAACTTAGAAGCTGATATCGAAGATAACTCAAAAATAACGACGATGAGACTAAAGGGCACATTTACATTGTAAAAAGAACTGCTTTGCTGATTTTTGTATATGTCTAACCAATAGTAGAGCTGTGGACTATTGGACAGGAAAAAAACCCACAAAAATCTAGAAATCTGAAATTTTTAATGATAAACAACTATTATTAAATATGATCTCTTGATCTACGATTTATTTATCTTGATATTAACTAGGCGCATTTGGGCAAAGAAGAATCCCCAATAGGGGAGAAACATTCGGTTCCAATAATGTTTACAAAGAGAATACAAACAAGTTCACGTCCACCGCTGAACCAATTGCTATTTACATTGTGAAAGGAGAAGAATTGTTTAGATAATGCATTATCTTCTGCCATTGAAATGTTTATGCTTAGCGATCATTTCTAAAAGAAAAATCATTTACTAAATCACTAGAACAAGATGGACAGATCTTGGGGGTTCCTTATTATGAAAAAATGCAGTGTAGAGTCTGAGAGCTACTGACTTACACTACTATTTTAGGTTACTCTAGTTCTTACAATTAAATTGTGGCAACTGAAAAGACAATTTAATTTCCTTTCCAGACAATTTGCAGATACCAGCCACATTTCTAAAAATATCCACAGAATTCAATAAAGCATTTTTGAAGATCGTAAAGTGAATATCATTCGCTTTATTTCTCTCGGAGACATAAAACATCCCAAGGGATTTGGTGAATGTCGATAAAGGGAGAAGAAGCTCAAATAACGCAAATGTCAACAAAGAGAAAATTAAACCTTAAAATTCGGTACCCCAGGTGCAGAAGATTAATTCAACTAACTAAGTAAATAGGTAAATATATATGTTTACAGCTTAAGTAAGCAACTTAAACTACTAATTTACATAGAGTTCAGAGGTGAATAAATGAGTTTGTTCATCAATATTTGAAATTGGATTTTATTAAAAATTGGAGTAGAACTAATTTATACAAATTATCATCATATAAAGATCGATATAGATTGTAAAGATCGATATAGTAAACCTACATGAATTGCGTACCTTACGAATAGCATAAAGTATTCTTAATTATGTTACCTATATTTTTATATATGAAATTTAATTTTCTTTAATTTCATAGAAAATTAAAATGTAAATTACATTAAAAGTGAAATTTAATTGATCCATTGAATCTGATATTTTTCATATCAGTTCGTCTGAGAACAGACTTAAGGTTACGAAATATCACAGTTTAGAATTCACGACCGTCATAGTATTTTTATTTTTCGCCACTGATAAAATTGGTGCTGCTCTTCAAGTCGTCAATTGAAACTTTAAGCATTTGGGCTCGCATATCTTTAACTCTTCATTGCCACAATTTTTAAATGTTATTAATGTTGCTTTTAAATATTTCATGTGTAGCATTTAATTTTAGTATCTTGTAAATGCTAATGAAGAGGAACTTGCTATTTTTATGGGAGTTATGTTTACAAAATGTATTTAATGTAGCTCAATTTAAATTACGTGGTTGAACTGGTAAATATGCATTGTTGACGTTTAGACCATCCAACTAGTCTATTTAATATTTCTATTAAAGTATTTCTTAATTTTCTTCAATTTAATTTATATAATAATTATATTGAATTTGATGATGAAATATATTCCCAAATTAAAGGTATTGGAATGGGAGTAAATTATAGTAGCATTCTTGCTAATTTATTTTTATTGGCTTACGAATATCAATTCTGTACTAATTCCCCTTTCCAATTCAAAATTTATAGATATATAGATGATTTAATTATATTTAATACTAACTTTAAAATTGATTATATAGAAGATAAAATTTATAAAAATATTATTAACTTACAACAAACTAATATTAATTCTGAATTTGTTGATTTTTTAGATTTACGAATATATTATCATCAACAAATTCCATATATTCAACTATTTAATAAAACATTTTTATTTCCTTTCAAGATAAATAGATTTCATAAATTTACAAGTAATGTGAGTTTAAATTTGTTTAAAAATATTTTCATACAAGAACTGAGAAGATATCTTATTGTTAATTCTAAATTGGAGGATTTTTTAAATAATTTAACCTATCTTATCAATGAATTTACAAATAATAATTTTCCAAATAAAGTATTAAATTCTTATATTTTACAATTTCAGAAAAAATTTAAATTTCAAATTTATAAAAAATATAAAGTTAAATATATTCATATTTTTATTTAATCATTTTATTCTTCTAAATAGGACTTGTTAAATTATAATCATATAAGTTATCTTATGACGATTCAAAATTAAATCCTTTATTTAAGGAAGTTTTGCGTTTGACTTGATAACTGTCATCTATTTAATTTTTAATTTTACATTTTTTTTTTTTTTTTTTTATTTTTTTATTTTTTTTATTTTAAATATATATATATAAAAATATAAAAAACAATAAAAATTAAAAAATAATACAAAAGAAATTAAAAAAAGTATTAAAAAAGAAAACTTAAAAAAGAATATTTACAATAAGAAAGAGCAAATTTCTTAAATTAATGCGCTTTTGTGACTTCCAAATTTATTTTAGTTTCAAAATTTAACACCAGATGCCGCTGATGAAGTGAATGTTATATTCGAAGCCGATACATTCGCAGAAACAGATTTTTGAAATTATTTGGTAATTTATATTTCAGAAATCTGTCCGGCTTAGTTATATATATATATATATATATTACAGCGTAATAATACAAAAACATTGCAAATAGTTATATCGTACTAAATATTAAAATATTTATAATAAAGAAGATGTTAAGTTGAAAACAGAAGACAATGTAATTTTTTTTTGGGTTGGGGAGAGATTCTCCTGATGGGTTTAAGAGAACGGGAAAAAAATTCTATCCTATGGTTGATAACTGCTTATTTTCTCCCATCTTCTTCGGCTCAGCCAATGTCAATGGAAGTTTTTGCTATCGGAAGAAGACAGCGACTATTGCTTTGGATCACCCATGGATAAGAAGCTCTGTTATCGCTATATAAGCAGCCATGCGTCAAATCACTGATTCACTGCCAACAACAGTCTGCAAGTCTTCCTGAAGACAGATCGAAGCCAGAATATTACTTGGTTTTCTTGAAAATAACTGATGTTTATTTAAATAACCCTTGAACTGTACATGTGAGATTTATTTATTTACTTATTTTCTTAATTTAACTGTATCATCTCTTAACTGAGTATAGGATAGGTTATTTTATTTATATATTTGTTATTCTAATTTGTTCTGATCGTTAATTGGCTCACTTTTATCCACTTCATTAAAAAACAAAAAGTGAACTGTTGTCATTAAGTCATTTAACACAGTGGTAATCAAAAGTACAAAGTGTCAAAATATGTACTTCACCACGATAGGAAGTAAAAAGCTGAAGGATGTTATAAGAAAGAATCCTTCAGAATACTGTTCACAAAAGGTGGTTGAATATTAATATCACATTCTTAGAATTGGAAATTTCTTAAAAAATACATAATACTCAACTAGTCCAAAAATTAGAAAGAATTTCTTAATATAAATGGAAGATTGCAATAATGAATTTCCAAATATTCTTTTATAAAACGTTTTTAGATAAACGGCAAATGGAAAACCGTCTTGACGTTCTTTAATTATTTTTTTAACTTCAAATTATTACACGAAATTAACTAATTATGGTTTATAGTTGTAGCTTATTCTTTTTCTAATTATAACAAAATTTAATAGTTCAATGTATTTTTTTGATCTTTGATTAAATGCTTTGATGTAAAGAAACACAAAGTTGAACTTCATGAACTATACCAGAACAAAACAAACTTTAAAAAAAAAAAAAATGGTTTTTATTTAATCTTTTGCAAAAAAAAAGTTCTTATGAAAGCTTATTATTTTTGAAGCTTTAAGTTTTATTTTAAGTAAACCAGCAACTTCTACATACAGAAATATGATAACACTCAAATGTTATCAGCTATGTAAGCGGCATTACTAATTCACAGCACGTGACGTCTACTGACAGTTGCTACAAGTTGTCAGCAAGTGCTGCTATAATTCTTGAGGTTCTCACAAGTGTCCAGTTTCCTCCACCTTCATTTTAAGAGTTGCTCTAGTAAGAAAAGCCAAATAAAAAAAAATCCCTTATATAAAATAATGCGTTGAAAAGATCAGAATACAAAAGTAAAAATGTGTAGAAGTTGCGCAAACAGGTATCATATCTCTCGAAATGCATTTCTATGACCCAAGGTCTTGACGTTCTTTGTTTATTGAAAGACTGCAAGAAGAATTCTAATGAAGACCCAAAGAATGTCTACAATGTTAAGGAAGGTTCTCAGAAAATGGAATGTTTATAAAGAATTGATATACATAGCGGAAACATATCAATCTCACTGCACAAAGGAACTTAATATTCTAATGTTCTTATAAAAACTCATATATTCATTGTAAGCGCTGTCTTATTGCTTATACATATAAAATAAATGTCTAGCAGTTAGCAAAAAGTAATAGAGGACTATAGTTCTGCGCGGGCACAGCTAGTGTAAGTTAATTTGAATTTGATACTCTATTAACAACTGCAGTGGAAGCCAAATCAGATAAAATTATTAAGTATTAGGAAATGGCGTTGTCAGGAGACTAATTTCTAGTCGCTCACCAACTTCCAAGAAACAATTAAGCAGAAAGCTGCCACAGCTGCGATACAATCTCTTTTTCAAACACTCTGTCTAATCAGAGCAAGGTACACCTCTCCAACCTCAAAGAACATCTTCAAGAAGAAAACGATGTAAAAGACACAAAAGAAGAAAAAAATGTATAGAGATTGAACAGACTCTATCGGAACACATTTTTTTTCTTTTACAAGAAAAATCAATATTTTTTTTTTTAATTTGGAAATAAGGAAAACGAAAGGCGAAACGAAATTATATTACGGAAAATTTGAAATTTTTATATACGGGAATTTACAATTTATATATATATGAAAAACATTTCCATAAAAAAGCAAGGTTTTTGGAAATAATATAGTAATAAAACAAGATAGTGTATTTTTAAATCCTTGTTAAGTCTAAGCAGATAGGAATTATAACTAATCCTTTTATATTTTTCTTTTGATGTTTAATGTTTGGCTGGATTATTATTATTAGAGAAGCAAAGTGTTCGTCACAAAAAATTTCAAAACCAAATGATTCCAAATAGTGAGTCGCAAAAATAAATTTGTTGGCTACTTGTGAATTGCGCTAAAAGTTATTTGTAGATCAAACTCGTGACTGGACATTGTTATGTTTGTCTCCTAGTTCTCTGTTAGTTTGAACAGTTTCGAAGCATAACACGACAACAATAATTAATTCATCCATTTCATCATTGGAACAAAACTAATGATAATTAAAATAATTTTGAGTAATAAACATCTTAAACATTTTTAATCATTAACCAATATATTAAAAATGAATCTCTGAATAAATTATAACTGTATATTTTACCGGAAGCTTTAGACCCGCCAGTATTTCTCGAAAGGTTGGAGTATGTATTCCTATCAAATTGCACTTGTTCAAAATCGTTATGATTCGTTCATTCTTAAAGAATGTCTAAGACACTGATACCAGTTAAACTATTTCAGGCTGAAAATGGTTACTTAATTCAGCAATTCATGTTAAAATTTATGAATATGTTTCATGATAAGATGAATTAGAAATTCAAGAGAGGACAACATGAACCACTAAAGTCTCTTGACACAAATTGATTTGAGCTTTTAATTGTTAAGTTATTCCACTGATTAATTAAGCCTTTTCTAAAGAGGAACATTAATATTTATATGTTTAACCTTTCCAAAGTTGAATTACAAATTAACACGATATCTGTAATATATTGGATGTAAACATTTTCATTAATTCCAAATCGATATTATAGTGAAATGATGCAAATGAGTATAGAAAAGTTTTTGATTAGTTAATAAAAGAAATGGAACGTGTAAATGAATTTGAAATTTGCTGACATAGATTTATTTCGTCACTGTTTCAATATTCTGGAACAGAATTGATGTAAATTTGATTATGTAACGGAAACCACAGGAACCACACTCTTGAAACATGGAAATTTCTGGTGGTTTATGCAGCTTAGTTTGTTACCAATGTATGTTAATAGTTACATGTAGGCACTGTTCAATAATTAGGGATCTTTGAACACAAACACAAATACTAATTAAAGGGGACTGTGCAGTTCTAGTGACGCTATCCCTATGCTTTTTCTAAAATAATAAAATCTCTATTATCCGACAATTAATCTAAAGGAGCTATTAAGCTAAAGGAGCTCAAATCTTCCTATGTAAACTAGTTTCGCGGCTCGGTTCGTAAGTCGAAACTTGTTCGTAAGTTGTGGAGTCAGAGAGAAATACCTAGTAAACTTACATAAAATTGACGCCGTAACTAAGATTGCGGATTTAAAATTCAAAGATACAAAATATTTTTCAATGTTGGCAAAATAGAAATCGTTCGTACGTCGAGGAATCCAAAATAAAAAAACAAAACAATGTTAGCCTCGAACTAAGAATTTATTTTAAAATGTTCAAAGTTCAAATTCCTTGTGATATTCGATCTTTCTGTTTTCAATCGAATTATCTTTGCGAAATAACTCTAATAATGAAATCATAATTTTCTGGCTTTTGTTGGTTCTGCTGTAAGTGGCAAATCTCGGCTGGTAATAACCGAGTCGCCGGGGATCAGTTGTTGGAGACCATTGGGCCACCGGTCGATGAGGTGATTTCACTATCTCGAAAAGGAATCGACGACCGGGAGGAGGTTACAAGGTTAAAAGCTTCTCTTGTAAGAACATGCTCCATTTTCCTTTCGAGAAGGTGTCTGCCCGTATATTCCTTATGGGGACCATATTCCATATACGAGTCATATGCATCGTAAGCCTCAAGACGAGTGTTCCACGAAGTTATTAGCAGAGAAAAATGGTTTATTATATTGGCAAATATATTTAACTGAAAAGATACGACAGATTTCTTCATTTGGAAGAATCATTTGTTATTTAGAATCATTTGTTTGCAATGGATATGAATTGAAGTGAACTACGACATTTGTATTCATAAGAAAAGCAATTTAATTCTTTGCATTTCAGAGTATTACGGCGTGGATCGATAATTTTCAGTTATAAAAAAAAAAAAAATCACTAAATCTTCAGTGAAAAAAAAAAATACGTTTTAAGAAGAATTTACAAATGAAGTATTTATTTGTAAATTAAATAAATTTACAGAAATATATTTGCTTTATAGATTATAAAGACTTTGTATAAAGGCTCTCATTGAACAAAAAGCTTCTAATGTAACTTGAAGCAGTAACTCATCGGAAAAAGTAATATCAGTGTACTAAATTTGAGATATCTTATATAGTTTGACGTTTGCTCTCCAGGATCTCACGTTTTTGCCTCACCGCCAAATAGACTCTGTCAAAATGCAGCATTTCCAAATGTAAATGAGAGATTTGCTGTTTTCCATAGATGTGTATGGGATCTGTTTCAATGAATAAGTTTCAAGCAGATCCATTATTGGTTCGCAAATTGCCCTGTTTATTGGAAATATAGGGCTTGCAATGTAAATACACTAAGTACACACACACAAATACATAAAAACACGCATGCAAATACATAGTCACATAGAACCACGCATATACTAATATACATGTACAAGATATACAAAACATACTGTGAGTATCGACTAAGCAAGAGTAAGTCATTCGTTTCTTCCGAAAAATAGCTAAACATAACAACATTACTTACTTTATTCTTAATAGAAAATTAATTCATATGCACATAGAAAGATTCTTGAGCACTGTTAGGTCTAATAGGAATAGTTTGTGAATGTGAGAGGGAAAAGGATAAAAAAAAATTAAAGCATTTATTATTGTAAGATGCAAACAACGAAGAACCCGCCATTTTCTTATTCCAGGTATGAGAATGGAGTTCACTGATCGATAGCACAAACCATTATTCTCCCGTCTGTGATAGCATCTGCAATGGGGGCTGCCATACCATTAGACACACGTTAGGCTTATTGAGATGAAATTTCATTAAGATTTTATATTGCATGTTAAATGATCGTATCTGGCAGACATTGTACACCAGCTCCTTCTGTAGAACAACAACCACAGATCTCGTCTGTTCACTGCCAGCCACTCACGTAACGCTACATAAACGCACGAGTAATTAATTTAAAGTGTGTGTTCTAAACTTTAAGAAGAAAGAGTTATTCTCCCTGCTTTTCCTGTTCTCCCTTCTTAAAAGAAGGGAAGAATTTAATGTAAAATGGAGGGGCGAGAGAGCTTAATTTACATTTTCCACTTCGTCCGCTTTTTTTATACATTTAGTCGGTAAAGTTTTCGGATTTTCAAAGCTGAACAAAGGAGTTAAAAAGTCAGGCTGACTTTTTCACAGCGCTCTATCGCAAAGAGATATATCTTTTGAAAACAGTTCTATTTACATAACTAAAAGTGAAACAATTCTATTTTGACCTTAAATTTACACCATTCTTTAATGTGAATAATAAAGCAAAACCTTTCGAGCATTGTCTTTACTAAGCAACTATGTTGAAATGCATTTAAGCTAGAAGCTAGAATTTGGATGAAAGTTTTAGAACATTGGTTCCTGACTGCTTTTTCCTAGACTGCAGTGAAATGAAAAAATTAAGGACAACATAAATGAATTTCATAACACTCAAAATTAGTGGCGCACCCAAGGGCGTGGGATCTGAGGGGGATGAATTTCCCCCATCCCCACCCAAAAATAAAAAAGAAAAAGAAAATAAACAATAAATAAAAAGAAAGAACGAGAGGAAAACCTTTATTAAAACACTGGCGTGTCTGTATCTTAATATTTTGAAAAGTGATCTTTGTGAAACAATTTCTTTCTACATCTGAATGGACTCTTTTACAATATCGTTAGCCCCCGCCCCCAACCTTAATCCTGATTGCGTTATTGCTCAATATATTCCATGTTTATTGATAAAAATTAAAAATTATTAATTATTTCGATTATAATTTATTTTTACACAAAATAAAATAAGCCGTATGAGATTCAAACTTTTATTTTGCAATTTTACTAACTGTCAATGTAAAAGACTGTATTAAAATTGATAGATATTTGCATAGTTCAAGGAAAAAACTAAAATTATAGAGATACTTTTAGGGCTTTAATGAGGGCTTTAATGAGGGCTTTCGAAATTATCATATCAATTTATATCTTTTCCATGTAGAAATAAGGAATTCAGCCAAAAGACAAAGAAAGGCAAGGAATTAAAAGAATTTTCATCATTTCCCACGATTGTACGCATAATTTATAAATATAAATCTGTAAAACTAACCGACGAAATATAACATCCTATGATAACACGGAAGATGATAATATTTATTGCAGCGTAAAATAATCAACAGACTTCATTCATGTTTTAAGATTTCTAAAATTACCTAAACTCCATTATCATGTTATACTCGACAATGTGATAATCAGAGGAAACAATAACACTTAGCGAGACTTTGCTAATTAAAGTTTGTTGTTGCTTTGACTACAACTTATATGTATTTACACTCAACACAACAATTCGAAAAGCTTTAAAACAGGTTTCAATTATTTTCATCGGTTCTTCCGAGAATGCATGTTTAAAATTTGAGATGAAATTGGCATGAAGATTTAAATTTATCAAGAATTTATCTGCAAAATTTTCAAGATGGATATCAATTAGTTTTCTGAAATCTATAAGAGCTGTAAAAAAAAAGCAACAGCATGTAAGTTACTCCAACTTAAATGTAAATACTTCTATCTTCAAAATCTAAGTGGTGCTTTTCAAATAATATTTTCGATATTAAATTTTTAAGAAATCATAGCGTCTTATTGCAGAAGACTAATAATTGAACCCTGGCGACAAATAGAGGAAATATGTAAAGAATCGTAGAGGTAATTCTTTATTTGTAACAACATCCATAGTTATTCAATAAGCGATAATTTCTGCGAATTTTCCTCTCGCCTTGGAATCTAGAAACCTTCTTTTTTTATTGTTCCATTCCAATTAAAACGACTGCAATCAGCCAATCAAATAATAATCTCGTTTTCCTCTTCCATCCAGTGGTTGAGAAGTTATTCGTTAAGGTATTCAAGGAGCTCACAGTAAACATTGTGAAAAGATGATCCATGAAATTACCTAAAAATAACGCTCGATTTTATGAATTTATTCCTTTTATTTATACTAAATGGGTGATTACCAAAGACGCATTGCTGTAATACTGAAAGTAAATCGCGAGGTAAAACAGGTTGAGAAATGCTGTATTAGATCAGCGCAATAATAAAATTTATGCAATCTACTATCCTTATATATTATTTATCAAAAGTGTTTTTGTGTCGGTACGCTATATCTCCCTTAATACTTCATCAAAATCAATGATTGAGACATCATTTTGAAGATTACGTTCATCGCTAATGACGAAAATTAAACAATTTGTTGAAAACTAATATTTTCGTTAAAAATAGCTCTATTTTAAACACGTTTTTATAAAAATGGAGAAGGCGCCATCTATTGGAAAATATTGAAATATATTGAAACAATTTTTTTCTCGAAGGTGTTTTTTTTTTTGTTGCGAATTATTCGCACGGTCAACTAGTTACTCATTAAAAGTGATGATGTCCTGAACGAACGTTTACATTTATACTTTAACCACTTCATAATAATATCATATTTTTAAGTAGAATATAGATTACAGATATTGTAGTTTCTAAAAGAAGAATTACTACACGAATGAATGAAATTACGAGTTTGCATTCCACAAGTTTCTAAGCATTTGCCCATCGCCATGTATTACATACAGGCTCTTTAGTGTTACGTAAGTCCTGATGTTCTGGAGTCTGTCAGTAGAAACATAGGTCTTACCATTAATCAATATCTGTAGCTTGAGCACAGAATCTACTTCTTAGGCTTGGCTCTACAGGAATTTACATAATCTGTCCATGTCTACGATGAAGAGAGTTGGAAAATTTTAAGGCATAAATAAACATGATAATCTGTGATATCTCTTTTAGTTTTGTTCTAAATCGCCTACAAAATAGCTATATATTTTAAAGATATATCAATATCCATTTTTTTAGGGACACCAAATATTCGACATTGCAAATTAAAGGAAAAAAGATGGCCATCTTCCCTAAATTTCCACCAAAAGCTTCGCCAAGACTTAGTGGTTGCTACAAAGTACCATCTTACGACTATCCTATTCTTGAAGATATTACAACCAACAAATTAAAGGAACTGGAAGAACAAGTGCGAATCCATGCCAGAAATTACATCTACGGTAAGTGGATATTTAATGGGACATTTCCATATAAAATCACCCCGAAAAAATATTTGATTACATGAACCAATTTTAATTTTGTTTAATTTTTTTACAGACATGTTTCGACATACTCCAATAGCTCAAAAATAATTTTTAAAATCATTCCCTCTGATCTGTTTCTACTACGGCCATTTTTCCAATATAGCTGACGCTCAGTTTGGTGAATTTTGATATTCACAGAACTTAAATATCTTCACAATTAAAAGAGTTAGAAACTTAGAACAAAAATCATATACTGCTCTTTCATGTCATTATAAAATTTTGTCCATCTATTGAAAGCTGAAATTAAGCCTGAAATTGGGCAATTTTTTTCTTACGAATATAGTTTTTTAAGATTTTTAAAAAAGTATGAAGGGGATGAATCTCAATCTTCAGGGCTTTTTACCTTATTTTATCATATATCCCAAGTCTTCGTCTACGAAATATCAAGACTTATAATATTCCCCTTAATTCTTTATTATGTTCTAAACTTGGTCTTCCTTCAGTACTTGATTACCTTAAACGGATATTTTTTTTTATCATTATTTTACGTGTAGCCGTGCCGGCGTGGTCGTGCGGTCTAAGGCGGCGGTGTGGCCGATGTGCCGGTACCCGGGTTCAAATCCCGGTCGAGAGCATGGATGTTTCACATTTCCTTTCCTATTTTGTCAGCCTCTTCTTCACTTTCTCTTCGGTCTGATGTCATTCCGTAATGGCGTCCTGGAGATGGCAACGGGAAACCACTCCAGTATCTGTTCCCTAGATTATCTACGGCTTCTCCTAGGGGTTCGCCCTTCGGGGGTCACTAGGGTTCCGTAGACCGCGTACCTTCGAATTCGAAGTTCGCACGTCATGATGATGATTTTTCGTTTAATATATTTGTAACTGTGATAATGCATTACACGTAAGCTTGTAGTTCCAATTTCGTAGCAATAGATTATTCCTCTAACCTTGAATTTGTTTTCTTTTTTTTTTTTTTTTTTTTCAAATGACACTTTTAATGTATGAAGAAAAAAAAAAATTAGAAAATTGGAAATTACCTGATATTTGTTTCCACATCAAATGTCTTAAACCCATTCGCTATGAAAAACACCAAAGATAATTAATAACTAAATCACGTGACCATTGCTTTTCTGTAAACGATATCAACCTTCCTTGCTTTACATAAATAAAAACGCAATTGATTCGATTCTTCCAACCAAAAAAAACCTTCTAGACTTCAAAATGCCATTTGTTTTGGGAGCCAAGATCATTCTTTAAATAAATAAATAAATAAATAAATAAATAAAATAGGTAGTCCTAACAAGAAAATCATTTGAATGCTTTTAAATAGCCATGTAAAAAAAAATTCGTTAAAAAATACAAATATGCCTATCACATATTTCACACATATCACAAACATACCACGCATTTCGCAAGCTTTTGATGATTAGTTCTGAGTTCCCGCCATGATTTATTCTGCTTCTTTTCCATAATAGCACGTCAACATTTAACTTCATTTGTAATGTAAGCTTTTTTTCGGTTATTATCCACTTCAGCCATATCGAGTGAATAAAATTTAATACTCTAATTACCAAATCCTATGGTTTTAGAATCGATAGTCTGTTGCGTGTTGGAGGGGGGGGGAGATTTTTCACTTCTCTTTTGTGGTGCAACTAATTGAGACTGCGCCACTAACATACATAACTGGCATTTGAAATATAACAAGCTCCTATAATGAGAAACGGATTTTCGCATCGATTTGCAAAGTTGCAATTTTAAAATTTCTGCGAAAAATAATTCAACTGAAGACTTCCTTACAAATAAATATATGATCGAAATATTCACGTAAAATAAAGGTAACAATAATAAAACAGTAAACGCCAGAGTTTTATAAATTAAATTTAAGTATAGAAAATAAATATAATAAAATGTTGAGGCGCATCTCACATTTTTATCCTGATCTTTATTGCATTTTTTAAGTAAATATATCTTTATCTCCAGTATTTTTAGCAAAATAATAATATATTGATTGTGCCGATAAAGCAAAGGTGGAATTTTTTATTTTTATAATATATTTTGACCAAATATAAGCAAGAATTTAAAAGGTACAACGAAACTTTATATTAAAATAAAAACTACTTCTACTCTCGAAACATTAAAAAATTATATTTTTAATGCTAACGAATTTTCGAAAGCATATTCTTTGCTTTCTTCTTCAAGTTTGTTTGATAACAATATGATTTCAGGTGAACTTACATTGCTTATACATAGTTATCAACAATCACAATAATGCAATAACATCTACATTCTCA